>CM062806.1:95179703-95779703 GCA_031772625.1 Pinus tabuliformis
TAGGGAAGGAGAGGGAGTTTTGGATCCATAAAAGGAGGGAGAGGTTCCACATATCAGAGGGTATTATCCATGGAAAGTAGGATCAAGGGTCCAAGAATGGGAGGTCCCGTTCCAATCCTCATTCACCTGTAACCAACTCGCCGTTCTCGAGACATCTAGTAAGAGAAGCTTCTCCTCCACTTTAGGAAAAATTTCCTGAAGAATTTTAGCTTGGGGTTTATTGATAAAATTTGAGCTGACAACGCTAACACTATATAGTGCAACAAGTTACCAAAACAGGTCACTAGTTATGCAAAACACGCTGATCCTGAAAACAAGGTTTTTTGACAAGTTTCTCAGAATTCTTTCAAGGCAAGTCTTCTTGTTTTCTTCAGGGAGACTTATGAACATGTTTCATGATGAATACGCTGACAAATTTAATCATTTTGTGACACTTCAGGTTAAGAGACAGGGAGTGTGACAAAATACTGTATAACAGATGCCCCCTAAAGCATGAAGGCAAAACAGGAAGTGATGGTTGAAGTGCTTTACAGGCTAAGGCAAGGACTCATAGAAACACCGTCAAGAGAACTTCAAATCAAACATGATACAATATATTTGGCATATTTGATGTAAGTATGCCTACTAATATATCTCTGAGTAAGCATCTCACAATACATGAATACATGGCATGGACGCAACCATCAAAATAGAAGGGATCATGTGTATGGATCCACAACATGGATGCAACCATCCAAATAGAAGGGATCATGTGTACAATCATGAATATCTAATAAATCCACACAACTTGGATTTATCAGATAAAACCCAGGGTCTTCATCTCTATCTCGATCCAGCCAAAGTATGAATTCCACCATGTGAATAGATGTGTCAGAGTCGAACATGGTAGAAACCACTTGATTACTGATCAAATAAGTGAATCGTTAATAAGAGAAAGAGAAACCACCAATAATGACAATGGTTCTCAAGGTACAACAACAAATCCACGAGTGTGAACAATGAAGCTGAAGTCGAACACTCACATAATCATTCGATCGAAGGAAAATGATCCGAACCTATCGTCGAATGCGAAGAAACTTCCATTGAGGCATGCAAAATCCAATGTACTGAAAGGGAGGTTCTATATCATCTTCCTGGATAATGAGTTGGAGTCAACATGAAATAATCTGTCGAAGGAGCGCCATAATATTCCCACATCATCGACACAAATCATAGGATTTTAAAGAATTGGATAGAGTGATTTAGTATTGTTGCAGAAAAGTCAAACATAGTATAAGTGGTTTAAATTGCAGATGGGACTTCTCTTGAACATATCGGTGACACGAAACTGGAATTTGGAAGCATTTGACTCAACATAGGATCAAAGATCATGATGAAAATGAGATATAATTAGATGAGAGGCAAATGGATTCCCAAAACCCAGTAAGGCAAGTGATGAAGTGAGGATAACCCAAACATGACATGAGATACAAACAAGTGTCATGTTCAAGAGTGACATGCTGCCTTTATACAAAATACAATATATATGTTTACTTCCATTTTCCCCCACTATTTCTAGCGAGTACCTCTTTATTTTTAATCTCAAGCTTGAAGAGGATACCATATGCTTATTGTATAAGTTCATCCTTAAGATGAATCCATTCTAGTATTTATAACGATCCCTAGGAAGGAGTAGCTCGATATCATCATGGTGACAATTCGTTCGTCGTTTAGTTTTACGAGTCTGACGGAGGGGTAAATCGACATCTTTTTCATGTTTAGAGAGTTTGAAAAATAGGCAGAAAAGAAAACTCCAGATGTCCATTTTCGTAGATAGTCTCTTAAGTCCGAAAAGGAAGAAAATAATACTCAAGAGAACCTCTTAGCCATGTTCGAATAAGGTATTCCTTTTTCGTAGATAGTCTATCTTAGTCCAGAAAAAGGGTTAAACTTATACTGAGTAGACTTATTTCATTTACTTTAACGAGTTCAAAAAGACAATTGCTTGACAATATTTTTAGATTTTTGGAGTCTGAAAAGAGCTGAAAGAGGACTCCACTTAGAGGAACGAGTGGTGTAAAAGGATAACAACTAGTTCCGGTCACGATGGAATTGCTCAAAACATGTAAAGGTCAAGAGGCTGGCTAATACGACCACTCATCACAGATGTTCCCCAGGCAAGGGTAACATAACCAAGTGAAAGCATGTAATCGGCCAAAGAGATGGTGACGATGGAATGAAAAAACCAAGGTTCATCTGGTAGAAACAAGCTGATAAAAATGGAAATCACGAGAGGTAAAGTGGGAATGGTTTCATTTTTACACAAGATTGAAACATGGGAAACTATGCTTGAAAATACTTGAATATGGTTTCATTTTTTCACAAGCTTTAAACATGAGAAAAAACTATGCTTGGATTTTGTTTCATTTTTACACAAGCTTGAAACAGAGACAAACTATGCTTGAGATTGGTTTCATTTTTTACAAGCTTGAAACAAAGAAAAACTATGCTTGGATTTTGTTTCATTTTTACACAAGCTTGAAACAAAGGAAAAACTATGCTTGGATTTGGTTTCATTTTTACACAAGCTTGAAACAAATAAAAACTATGGTTAGATGAGTTTGCATGCCACCAGCATAATGAATCAAATCGTGTTTCATTCCCCCCAAGCTTCATCTCATTCACCTAAGTAGACTACTGATTACTAACAGGTGGATGGAATGAAGGTTCATTTACGATTTCAAGTGAAAGACTCGATTGGGAATTTATGAGATCTAAGCAAAGACTCAAATTGGAAGGGGATTTGTTTCATTTTTTAGCGAGCTTGACACATGAAAAGAACCATGCTCATGACACCTTGTTTCATTTTTTAACGATCTTGACACAAGTAAAGGAACTCTGCTCTTACACCTTGTTTCATTTTTTAAGGAGCTTGACACAAGACAAGGAACTCTGCTCCGACACCTTGTTTCATTTTTTAAGGAGCTTGACACAAGACAAGGAACTCTGCTTTGAGAACCTTGATTCATTTTTAAGGATATTGACACAAGTCAAATAACTCTGCTATGAAAACCTTGATCATGGCCCATAAGAGGTCATGACTTCCAAGAGGTTCTCATCATATGGGAGAAAAACACTTTGGAAAAGATACATGTCAAGGGATCTAATGGAAAAATCATGATCCAATGCCCCTAGTACATGATGCACTATATCACTGACTAGATCATCAGTAGATGCAGGTGTAGATTTTCCTGTAGATTCACTAGCTCATGTAATTTCCTAAAACACAAGACAAGAATATACTCTACTCTTTACAAAGGAAGCACATAAATATCGATGAAAACAATAATAGCAAGAGGAAGACAAATCAATGGCACATAACACAATAAGCATCTGGGGAAAGCCACAACTCAAGACCCCACTATCTATATTGCATTACATTAAATAATCCAAGATGATAATACAATGCTTGTTCTCACTTGAACAATCCCAACACTCAGTATGATCAATCTCCCTGCTCACAAGTAAGCTCAAATCAAACCTTAGCCTCTTCTGCTTCTCTACAAGCCCCTATTTCCTTGTGCAATTCCTATGGCTGAATAACCCATATTAATGGGAATCTAGTGCATCCAAAAATGCGCAATACCTACTAGGTTCAGTTCCTGATTTCATGCATGATCTATACAACTCAGTAAATAATACAACTGATAGTACACTTTCCCTACACTCTAATCTCAATTGGGTCTTTCTCATAATCGACATGCATGAGTTTTTGATGAGGGAATCTTCAGTTAATTGGAGTAGCACTAGTGAATGCATTAGTGCACCAACTGACTGTTAACTCTATATTAGTTCCACAAATAGTTTGGAGCTAATTTAACTTAACTTAACTCAGTAAACTGAGTTATCTAATTACATCTCACAATTAAACTCATACTAGACCCCTAAAACTTAGGGAGAACATATACATGACTTTAGAAATACTTCCAACTTGAAATTCCTAAGCTAATTAAGTTAATTAAAATTGATTAACTATTTACAAGTTTCTATGACAAATTAAAGAACAAATTAAACTGGAATTTATGGATTCTATTTTTAACATTTCTTGTTGCTATTTTCAACACTCCCTCTCAACAAGAAAGGAATTCAACTCGATCCCGATCCTGAACCTTTGGAATGTCTTGCATGCAACACTTCTCTCTAGTGTTGTTTCTCCAGCAACTCCAGAAACAAAAAAAAACATCCAACCTGAATCAGTATGATGCATCTTTCATCAAAGTCTATAACTGTTATTGCCTTTGTCTATTGAAAACTATTGACTCTACGTTTCTGCACTGTTGTTAACCCTTCTCTGCGCTCTTCAGTATCTGACTGCTCTAGCCTCTGTCACTTTGATCTCTGAATGCATCAATCACCATTGATTCCTCCCGCTACTATGTACTTTGGGCTCCCGTAGTAAGGTACGATCCATGAGATAAAACCTCTCAATGGACCCTGCCCAATTTCAGACCTCCTGGGACTATCACTTCACATCACCTCACCTCACACCTAGAGGTATGGCTGCATGTGATCCCTCTGCCCACTTGGCTTGGAATTTTCCCATACTAGAGGTCTCTGCATGAGTGGATGCCTCCACTCGGTCTCCTCTAAGCTTCTCTAGTTGTGGCTGCTCCAAAAACTTCCTGAAGCTGCTTCTGAGGCTTCTTCTGAGGCTGCATGTTGAGAGGTAATTTACTCTCCCTCTCAACCACCAAGTCTCCAACCTTTTCCTTGCTCCTCAAGGATTTTCATGTATATTGAACCTTAAGAGCATACAAGTTCTTGACCCATGAACTGATTTGTTTCACCTGTCTCGTGGTGATGTGTCTAAGGAAAACCTTTCCCTTACTAAAAACCACATCATAACCATGGTCTTCCAATACCGCGATTGAAACAAGATTTTTCTTTATTCCTAGAACATACATCACATATGTGATCCTGAGAGGGGAGCTAGACTCCCTCTGAAAGGTAACCGTACCGATCCCGGTAGCTCTATACCTCTCGTCATCTCCAAACTCTATGCTTTGCTTGAGGTCTTTCTCCTCAAAATCACTAAAGAGATCTCTATTCCCTATCATATGGAATGAAGCACCGCTGTTAAGATACCACACGCCTCCCATGACAGTGCTAGCCATGCATGCAATGAGAGTGAAATCAAGTTCGAATTGTGAAGCTAGAGCTTCACCTACTGCCACTACTAGCGGCTCCTTCTTCCTTGCTTTCTTCTGTGGGCAGTTCTTGGCATAGTGCCTGTGCTCATGATAGTGAAAACACTTGATTTTCATCAAGTCCATCTTCTTTCCACCCTCCTCACCTTGGGACTTCTTTCCCTTGGCCTTCTTTTCCTTACTTTCTAAGGAAAAATCCTCTTCCACTTCCTTGGAAGAGGTCCCATCTCTGGTGTTCCTCCTGATCTCCTCCTGCATCAAATTCGACCACAGTCGTTCCCAATCTGGCAGCTTCTCCGACCATTAATAGAGTCCTGATAACTATGCCAACTCTTTGGGAGTCCTAGAAGAGAAATACACACTATATCATCGTCGACAACCATGATTCCAACACGTCCAAGTTCATCATGACATTGAGTGAACTTGGTCAAGTTTTCGAAGTTTATCCTTTAGTGCCAATTTCATTTGGTGACTGATGTTATATATAATTCCTTCAATGTTCTCCACATAGCATACAGATTTTCCTTGCCACGGAGATTCAAGACAATGTGGTCTCAAACTCCCTCAAGGATTATCCGCCTCGTCTTCACCACACATTTCTTCCATTCGACCAAACTCTCTGCATCCGATGCTGCTAACTTAGGAATTTCTTGATAAACGAATACCTTCAAGCCATTATCCTCTAGCACAACCTCCATCATGTCCCTCCAGACTATAAAATTCAAGCTGCCTTCCAAGGCATACTCAAGCCACAAACCGTAGAACACCATGTGCTGATCCTGAAGTATATATTGCAAATTCGAATTTCACCTGTAACCCAAAACTCAAAACTTTGAAATCTCCTCTAGTATACTTTTCTAAGCTCCAATACCAGAAGAATATCATGTAGATTCACAAGCTCATGCAATTTACGAAAGCATAGGACAAGAATGTACTTCTACTTTCAACCAAAGGAAGCCAATAGATTTATGAAAACAGTGATAGCAAGATGAATACAAATCGATGACACATAACTCAATAAGTATCCGGGGAAAGCCACAACTCAAAACCCCACTATATGTATTGCATTAAATCAAAAATCCAAGATGATAATACAATGCTTGTTCTCACATGAACAATCCTAGCACTCAATATGATCAATCTCCCTGCTCACAAGCAAGCTCAAGCCAAACCTTAGCCTCTTCTGCTACTCTCCAAGCCCCAATTTCCTTGCACAATTCTTATGTTTGAATAGCCCATATTAATGGGAATCCAGTGCATCCAAAATTGTGCAATCCCTACTAGGTTCAGTTCCTGATTGCATGCATGATTTATACAACTCAGTAAATCATACAACTGATAGTACAATGTCCCTGCACTCTAGTCTCAACTGGGTCTTTCTCAGAATCGACATGCATGAGTTTTTGATGAGGGAATCTTCAGCTAATTGGAGTACCACTAGTGAATGCATTAGTGCACCAGCTGACTATTAACTCTCTATTAGTTCCACAAACAGTTTGGAACTAATTTAACTGAACTTAACTCAGTAAATTGAGTTATCTAATTACAACTCACAATTAAACTCATACTGGACCCCTAAAACTTAGGGAGAACATATACATGACTTTAGAAAGACTTCCAACTCAAAATTCCTAAGCTAATTAAGTTAATTAATCTGAATTAACTATTTACAAGTTGCTATGAGAATAGAATTCAATTTTAATTCCATTAGGAGAATTTTGAGGTCTAAAATGGGCATGCTAAGAAAAATGTACAACCAAAATAAATTTTATGAGAGCCAATAGGATTCAAGGTGATGATGTCAACCATGGGGGATGATTCACCATTTTTGGAGTAAAAAAGTGAAAAGATTAAAAAATAATAAAATAATAAAACTATTTTTTCAACTCGTATTTTCAACTTATCTCCCTAAGGTTTTACTCAAATTTCGAGTGGGAGTGCATTGGATGCAAAATTTATTTCCTCATCCAATGAGTACCCATGTTGCATACTTTCAATGGACCTCGTTAAACGAAAAATGAGAAATATATGAAAAAACATGATTGCAATCACGTTTTTCATGTATTTCTCATTTTTCATGTAGTAAAGTCCATAAAAAGTATGCAACATGGGCACTCCTTGGATGAGGAATCAAATTATGTATCTAACCAGTGTTTTTGCTTGAAATTTGAGTAAATCCATAGGGAGATAAGTTGAAAATACGAGTTGAAGAAACAATTTTTTCTTTTTTCCCTCTAAAATTTGATGATGTAATCTAATCTTATTTTATTATTTCCATTATTATTTTATAATTTCCTTAGGAAGCCCATTTTAGACCAAAAAATTCCGCTAATGTCAGTTTAATTCAAGGACAAATTAAATTGGAATTTTGGATTCTATTTTTAACATTTCTTGTTGCTAATTTCAACAGCAGGTAAGAAACAAGTGGCCACATAATTAACTTGTGGCAGGGGTGATTTCACTTGAAAACAAGGACCATTTAGGGAAGGTTGTTGATTGGGAGCCAAATGAGGACCAACAAATGAAAGATGATCAGTGGCCACAATTCTTCCTTCATGCGAGAAACATATGACATGAAAGAGAGAAGAGACAAGAGCTCCCATGACATAAAAATAGTCACAACCAAGGAGTAAATTAAAATCCAAAGGGCCTTGGACAACCATAACATCAATATAGACAATCTTTCCTCCCAAAGTAAGGCAACTTAGGAAGGATCCCTAACGATTAACTGGTTCCTATATTAAAAGCCAACAAATTCTAGGTAATGGGCACAAGCTGCGGAGAACGTAAATCTTGCAAAGTAGTCTAGGAAAAAAATACTAACAGATGCACCTTCATCTATGATTGTTCCAAGTACGAGTATATTATAAGCCTGAACTGTGATCTGAAAAGGAATGTAAGAAGGAAGATGTTATCTTTCCAGTAGACTCTAATCAAAGGAAGTGACCATACTACTTGGAGGGGGTGCAATGGGAATGGGAAAACTTCCTCCTTGCGTTATGGGAAGAAGAGGATTGCCCCCTTGTACAATGGGAACGAGAGGATTTCCCCCAATTTAGTGGAATATTAAGAAACAAGAAGAACCTGAACAATATGAAGTTCACTCTATACGGGAAAGGTACGATCAATTGAAGGTGGAATCGAGTCAACCATTTTCTCAAGCAATGATTGGTTAGGAACAGACTCATGGAATTCACTTTCAGAGAGAGTGGGATTGACTAGATATGAATTCTTATCAACCACTTGATCAACCAGTGGAGGATCAGGGGAAAGCTTTCGATAACTAGTTGGAAGACAAGGTTGAGAAGCTATAAGGTTTTCCAACACTTTTTAGGCTTCATCCATATAAGGAAAAAGGTGAATAGGGTGAGTCCCTTCACATAAACTATAGGGAAATTTGACTTTACCCTTTTTCCCATGGACCTTACTATCACCAGCATGATCTCCAGAGGCTGACGACAAAGGCCGATGTGAGATTTTAGACCAGACTTCTAATACCTTGGGAATACTAGGAAAATCTCTAAGAAGGTGGTCACCCTTACAAAGCATGCAATGGAATTTAAGTTTTTGGGGCTGATTGGAAGGTTTCTCCACATTAGTTGCATTTGTAGTAATAGTTTCTTGGCTAACCCCTTTCTTATTTTTCTTCTTCTTAATCTTCCTTTTCATCTTATTCATATCCACCTCGTTACTAGCTTACAAGCTTTCACCAGACGAAGAAGAATAAGAGGAAGAAGACCGAACAAATGAAGAAGGAAAATAGTCAAATTTAGGATCAACGAGAGGTTGATATGGTTCAAGTGGAGAAGAACCCGGTTGAGAAGCAGTTTGGACATTCAGAACCATAGGGGTCGAAAATAACCAAACTGGAAAGCCAATGGTAAATATAGGAAGGGACAACACTACCATATAAGGAGCACCAAAATTTCCAAAAGAAGGAAAAGGACCAAGATTCTCATCAGAGATATTTCCTTGATTGGTGGACTCAGGAACTTTTTCCATTAGTCTCAACCTAAGATCTACTAAGGAGTATTTACATAGGAAGGATGTTGTTCCGCGGTCAATTAATTTTAGAAATAACAAAAGATAAAAATAAAAAAGGGGTAAATATGCATGAGGGTTTACCAAGCAACCATGAAATGCGATATACACCTTGGCGAACCAAGGACTTAACATACGACAATCAATCTTCTCGAATGTTATGTTCGGTGTATCACTATACAAGGCGACATACTCAGTTACCTATGGATGATAGAAACCTATAGGGGACTCCCAATATATACGCGACGATACATGGGAGTGCAGTTCGTAGTAGTGATATCTAATGCATAATCGTTTGATAAGAGAGTTCCTTTATACTTTTATGCGTGGAGCACAATATGATATACCTGAAGGTACGTGGAGAACGATCCTATACACTTTATGTACGTGGAACCAGATTTCACCCCCAGGATACAACGCTGGAAAATAACGACAACTCCTACGTTTAACGGTCGAAACATGTCTCTTGCCTAGATCTATAGATATTTTCTTTAATGTTCCAAATGATCAGGTTAATTTAGATAAATTTTAAAGTTAACCTTGAATTATGTTCCGGTTTTAAGGCTCAAAGATTGATGTCACCTGAACACACCTATGATGCAACTAGTATGAGAAAAATATTCTTTTCCATTTCAATGAAGGGTATCTAGCATAGGGAAGTATTTCACACAATGATACAACAACCAAGTATGCAACAAACAAAGTTGGATAACTAGATCTTTCACTTTCACTATTCCAATACACTCACCAAAAGTAAAATGAGATTCAACTCACTAAAATGCACTTACATGAATTTTTTCACTTTTTTTTTTCAATGAATGAGAATGCACTTTTCAACCTTCAACACTAAGCAATGCAATTTATGCTCAATGATAATCCCAAAAACGAATTTTCAATGCAATGTAATCTAATGTAATTTTGAAAAGTAAACTTTGAGATGAAAGATAAGCAAATGCAAATGCCATTTCATTTATGGTTTTCAAAAGGACTAATAATGCTTTCACCAACAACAAATTAGTATTCCTTCCACACATACAAGCAACAAACAATAAATTCAATTGACCCAAAGAACTAAAGGCTCAACCAAAATTCACTTTCACAAATTCAAACAATGGGACAGAATTTTGCAAACCAATACGAAAAAAAGAAGAAGTCAAAATTCTATGCACACATAGAAGGATAAAGACTTTAGGGATCAAGACATTCTAGATATTCTGTCAAAATCTCTAAAAAATATCATTTTTTGGATCAACGGTAATTTAATGGTCAAAATCTGCGTTGATAGAATCTTCAACCCTACATTTATGATCAAAATTCGTACTGACACGCTGATAGGCTCTTTAGCACGACTATAATGAGCAAAATCAGAACTAGCAGCGCGACTCTTTATGGAGAAAATGCACTAGGTGAGAAAGACCTAGGAAAATGAAAAGAAACTTAAAGGGAGATCTAAACTTGACACTCTAAAGAAAATACTACTCAGAATGCAGACCCATAATGAACCTAAGTTACAGATCACTAGGATGTTGGCCAAACTAATAAAAAAGATCAAACATAAAATGAAGGTTTGAAGGGTTATAAGATCCCAAGTGGAGTCATCATTTTGTTGTGCAGGCAATCCTTTCTACGGATAGAAATGATCCCTCTAGTCCTATGGGAGGATCTAGCAACAAACAAAGACAAATATGTGCAAATTTCCTAGTTTATACCATAAAACAAAAAGGAGGATATATGACCTACCTCACACTGATGCTAATATCCATTAGTGTCATCCTCAACTCTACCACTTCCAAGTTCAATCTCCTCTTCGCCACTATAGATGAATAACTGGAAGGAAAATCACGTGGAAACAATAAGGGTATACATAGCAATATTCATTCCAATATAAACCATGTAAGAAATCAAGGAGTATTACACTAAATGCGCAATGATTAACACATTTATGGAAAGTAAACACATAATGTATTATTAATAGATGGTAAAGGGAGAATTACAACCACTTAAGGCTTGATGTTGGAAGCCTCCTTTAGGTGAGTTTCCAATTCCTAACCTTAACCCTTCAAGAAATCCTTTTTCCTTGGCAAAATGGTCAAAATTTGGGCATAATTCAGCACTTGGAAGGAAACCAAGCAATAGCCAACCAATAGTGGATAATAGAGATCTCATTTATAGGGAAGGAGAGGGAGTTAAGGATCCATCAAAGGAGGGAGAGGTTCCACATATCAAGGGAAAGATCCATGAAAATCAGATCAAGGACCAAAAATGGGAGGTCTCGTTCCAATCCTCATTCACCTGTAACCAGCTCACCATTCTCGAGACTTCTAGTAAGAGAAGCTTCTCCTCCACTTTAGGAAAAAATGCCTAAAGAGGTTCAACACGGGTTTTCCTAATAAAAGTCGCGTTGGCAGTCCTAAGACTGTATAGTGCAACAAGTGATCCAAATCGGATCCATGAAAGACTGTCAAAGAACCATGACTGTATCAGGTCGAACAAATCTCTAAAGAAATCCAAAATAGTGATCAAAAACACCCTGAACCAGTGACAATGGCAACCAATGTGGAACGATGAGGACCTCGGTCAAAGCGCGCTGACCAAGGCCCATGGAGATCGCGCAGGAGGCCAAAGTAGCCCCTGGGAGCCCCAGAATGGGAAAAGGAAGTGATTTTTGATGCGCAATTAGCGCATGCATCACTAGGCGAACATGGCCATAAAGGAAAAGCCCGAGCACTTGGTTGCGCAGGGGAATCGGAGAACCGCTAGCAGAAAAGGGAGAAACCGCTAAATACAATGGCGGGACCCGCGCTCTAGAAACCGACGGTTTTGATCAGGGCACCCTTAAATGGTAAGAGGTTTTGGACGAGAGCGGAGCGATTCCATACAACAATTGATGCGTGGCAGGCGGAGGTGAGAGAAAACTACTGTTGATCGCGTGCTATCAGTCGAGCAAGTCAACCGCGGGAAAAGTGTGTATGGCGTTGGATCTGGGAGACTCAGATCGGACGGCTGAGATCGCGCCCGATGGAGGAAGCGGAATCGACAGGGAATTAAGCCTTGTTTTAAAGGGATTTGGAATCCGTTTGACCGCCACGATGGAGGAAGAACGTATCCATGACGTAACTGAAGAAACAAACCGATGAAGCATGCTGGCGCCATTTAGAGGAGGAAATGTGGCCACTCCCTGAGCGTTCATGATGATGCCGAACATAGAGAACTCCAAGCGCAACTGCAGAAGGTGAATCGACAGGCGGAAGAGGAACCAAACATGCATTGATTCGAATGGCTAAAGCCGTGAACAGAGGAAGAAGACAGTCAGTTGGAAGTCAAGTTAGACGCAGAGAGACAGAAGTCGAGAGACGAAGTGTAACAGTGAACCCTGAGAGGAGGACTGAACACAGAGAATAGTAAAGCAAAGTAGAAGAGACAGAGGGCTAGGCTGACCAACGGCAACATCGAGCACTAGAGAGCTTGAAGATTCAAGCCATCCCATAGAGGAATCTGTCCACCAGACTGAGCATCACATTTGTCTCTTTCCACTGTAGACCAGAAGGTCACAGAGCTGGTAGGAAGAAGAAGAGTCTGTGTACTCCAGTGGCTTGGGGAATCCAAGGACCACCCTGCCAAGTGAAAACTGCTTCAGGAGAACTCACATTGAGTCCCTGTATTGTAATTTCACTGCTTAAAGACACAATAAAACAAGGCAACCACTAAAAGCTGGACCAGAGATGTAGCCCTGGAGAATAGGGTGAAATCTTTATTAAAATTGTTTGTGTCTTTATGTTGCTTACTGTATTTCTCTGTTGTCTTTCCATTTTATTGTCTGTGTATTGGAAATCTAATCGATCCGTTGCTTCAATAACACAGAACACACACCATCACATGAGTCTGTAATACCTTATTTTAATAAATCTTTAACTGATGTCACTCATAGGGTGAATATCGGATCAAGTGGTATCAGAGCTCAAGGTTGTAAGGTTAGACAAGCTTGTGTTGGTTTAGTTGTGAATGCTCACAAGATCAAAGCTCAAATTAGGAGAAGGAGAGTTGGTGGAAACTAATCCTGAAATTGGGAGAGTCTATCCTCGAAAGACCATGTCAAAAGAAGGTTCTGTAGGGCCAAACCCTCAATTCATAGAAAGTTTCCTAGCTATAAAGTCTATGGTTGAAGAAATGTATAGAGACTTTAGAAAGCAAAAGGTGGAAGATGCATCAAGCTCTAAGAAAGAGAAAGAAGAAGATGAGTCTCACTTCCATGACAACTCCAAAGGAAAGGGGAAAGAGGAACACTTTTTGACACCTCCTAATAGCCCTATGCATAATAAGAAAGCATCTTTAATTAAGCTAGATGTTAAATTTGATTTGCCTATATATTATGGAGAGCTAAATGCTGAAAAGTTGGACAATTGGATTAGACAAATTAATGTGTATTGCAGGGTACAAAACATAAACTCAAATAAGAGTAAGATTCAGCTAGCAAGCCTACGCCTAGGTGGCATTGCCTTGGTTTGGTGGGAAGGTAGAACCCAAGCTGATACGAAAAGACATGGCAAGATCATCTTTGTTTGGAGTGAATTTGTTGCTACAATCAAAAAGCAGTTCTATACATTGGCCTACATGCAACAAGCCATGATGAGTTGGCAAACTCTTCGGTAGTTGAAAGGGAAAAGTGTGCAAGGGTATACTCAAGAGTTCAGAAAGAGAGCATTGATGTTGGGTATCTCACTAGACTCACCAGAGACTCTTTTGAAGTACATTGGTGGTCTACACAACTACATGAGGCATACCATCCTCATGTTTAATCCCACTAGTATAGATGAGGTATCTGTACAAGCTACTCGTCTAGAGGCTAGAGGAAAGAATGGCAATCCAGAAGTTGGGGGACCATCCCAACCCACTGTAAGCAAGAGCAAGGAGAAAATAAAACAGAAGTGGAAATCAAGGAAGGCTAACACTACACAGAAAGCCAAAGCTTCATGCACTCACGGTAAAAAGGAGGGGCATGATGTGAGCATTATTGGGTTCTGCATCCAGAGCTGAGACCTAAGAAGTTCGAGGGCAAGAAGAAGAAGACAATTGCAGCTATCCAGAAAGATTTGGGGCCAGACTTGGGAGATGAAACAACTATAGAAGCCACAGGTATAAAAGGTAAGAATTCTGAAGCATCTACTAGTAATTCTGCTCAATTTGTTATTGATGAAGAAAATGAGAGAAAAAGACATGAGCTTTTCCATATTCGAGTTATTTCCAAAAATCAAAAGATTGATACATTGTTTGATAATGGCTCGCAAGTAAATTTGATTTCTGAAGCAAATGTAAAGAAATTGGGATTAGAAACTACACTTCACAAGAAACCATACCCATTAGGATGGTTGAATGATAAAGCACAACTACAAGTGACTAGACAGTGCAAACTTAAGTTTTCTTTTGGGTCAGCATTTGTAGATGAGGTTGAGTTAGACATAATTCCTTTGGATATATGTATAATTGTTTTAGGAAGTCCTTACTTGTATGATAGAAAGGTCATTTTCTATAGAGCTGAGAACAAGTATCTACTTGTTAAAGATGGAATCGAATACTTTGTAAGAGCTCATAAGCTCAAGAATAATTATACTCTCATAAACTCAGGACAGATGAAAAGAATGGTTAATTCATGCAAACAATTCTTACTGATGGTTGTAAAGGAAAAGAAACCTGATAAAACCAATGTATTTGAGGGATGTAATGCTGAAAAACAAGCTGATATAGAAAGGTTGTTTTAGAGTATGATGTCTTATTTCAGGAACCTAAAGGTCTGCCACCCAAAAAGGGAATAGTACATGATATTATTTTGCAGCAAGATGTTCCTTTGCCTAACATTGGGATGTACAGGTTGTCTGCTTTAGAGAATGCTGAAATCAAGAAGCAGGTGCAGGAGTTGCTCGAGAAGGGCTTCATTAGGCCTAGCACATCACCATGTGGGTTACCAATCGTTTTGGTGAGAAAGAAAGATGGCTCGTGGAGAATGTGCATTGACTACTGAGCATTGAATAAGATAACAATCAAAAATTGTTATCCCCTTCCTCGCATAGATGATCTTTTAGATCAATTAAAGGAAGCTGTTTACTTCACCAAGCTGGATTTGCAGAGTGGATACCATTAGGTCAGATTTGCAAAGCAAGATGCATGGAAGACTGCTTTCAAAACAAAGCAGGGATTGTATGAATGGAAGGTTATGCCTTTTGGCTTAACTAATTCTCCTGCTACTTTCATGAGATTAATGAATGATGTACTCAGACCTTTTCTTGATGATTTTGTTATTGTGTATCTGGATGACATTTTGACTTTTAGTAAAACGTGGGAAGAACATTTAAAGCATGTTAAGCAGATATTAGATGTTTTGAAAAGAGAAAAACTTTATGTTAAACTCTCAAAATGTGAATTTGGCAAAACATCTCTAAACTACTTGGGTCATATGGTAGGGGGAGGTGAATTGAAAATAGATCCCTCTAAAGTGGCAGTCATTGTGAACAGGCCTAAACCCAGGTCTGCTACAGAAGTGAGAAGCTTCCTAGGAGCAGCACAATATTGGAGGAAGTGCATTTCTAACTTCTCCTCGATTGCAGCTCCCTTACATGCTTTAACAAGATTGAATAAGGTGTTTCAGCGGGGAGGCAAACATCAGAAAGCCTTCGACACCTTGAAAGAGAAAATAAGTACAACACCTGTACTAGCACTGCTAGATTTACAAATACCATTTGAGATCCAAACTGATGCTAGTGACTATGCCAAGGGAGCAGTGTTGACACAACATGGTAAACCCATATGTTATCATTCTGAGACTTTTAATCCTGCAGTAGTTAACTATCCTACATATGATAAAGAGCTGTATGCATTAGTTCAGAGTGTGAAAAAGTGGAAACATTACTTAATGGGTAAAGAGACAGTAATACATATTGATCATCAGCCACTTCAATACCTACACTCTCAAACTAAGTTGCAACAATCAAGACATTACAGATGGATGGGATTTCTACAACAGTTTCACTTAGTCATCAGATATAAAAAGGGCATACATAACAAGGTTGCAAACATGTAATGTAGACCCATTATAAATGCATCTACCAGACTTAAGCATAATTCTGTGCTACATGAAAGCTACATAGAACAATATGCTCAGGATATGGATTTCAAAGATGTATATGTAACTTTGAGTCAAGGCAAAAGAGTAGAAGAATTGGACTATCATATAAAGGACCGACTCTTATACCATTGTGGGGAACTCTGCATTCCACAAACTGAGAGGATAAAGATAATTAGAGAAGCACACACTTCTCTGATATCAGGTCACTTTGGGGTAAGTAAGACAGTTGCACAGCTGCAAAGATTATGCTATTGGCCGAAAATGAATGAGACAGTTTCTAGATATGTAAGAGGGTGTGCCATGTGTGCTAAAAGCAAACCCAATAATAGAAAACTAGGCTTTTACACTCCATTGCCAGTTCCTTCTCACCCTTGGGAAAGTGTTTCCATGGATTTTATTGGAGGATTGCCTAAATCTAGGAAAGGTCATGATTATATATATGTTGTTGTGGATAGGTTCAACAAATTGTGTATTTTGATACCTTGTAGTAAGCAGATCATAGCTGAACAAACTGCAAAATTATTCTTTGAACATGTATGGGTTCATTTTGGATTACCCACTTCCATTGTATCTAATCAAGACACCTGATTTGTGGGGAAGTTTTGGTCTAGTTTGTGGGAACTAATAGACACCAAACTGAAGAAAAGCACAACTTTTCATCCACAAACAGATGGCCAGACAGAAGTAGTAACAGGACAATGATCCAGTTACTGAGAGGATATTGCAGTAAACATCCTAAGCTTTGGGACGAACACTTGTGTTATGTGCAGCATGCTTACAACAAAGCCAAACACTCTTCTACACAGAGATCTCCTTTTGAGACCTATTTTGGTTTCACACCAAGGTCTCCTTTGGATTTTGTCTTTGGTAAAGATACCATGGTTGATGGACACAGTGATGTCGACAAGGCAACTAGGTTCATTGAACAGATCCAGGAGATCCACCAGGCAGTACAGGAACAACTGGAAAAGAGCCAGGCCAAGTATAAGGCTAGGCACGATAAGCATCAGATGGAGCATAGTTTTCAAGTTGGAGACCAAGTCTGGCTATATATCAGCAAGGACATGATGCCAGGTGAAGGTAAAAACCTATCAGGTTTGGACCTTTTAGGATACTTGAGAATATTGGTGAAAACGCTTTTCGCCTTGATTTACCAGCTTACATGCACATCTACTCAGTCATAAATGCAGATTGCTTGAGATTGTTTGAACCTTCAATGATTGAGGACCCTGAAGAGCAAAGTCAATTGCCTTCTATTGATGACTTGCTACCTGAATACCTCAATGAGTTGTAGGAAGACACAGTGCTGGACATGAAGGTGAGGAAAACACGCAGGGGAGAAGTTGAATACCTCAGGATTGGGCTCAACGGTTCAAAGCCGAGCAACGCAAAGTGGATTGAGATTGGACAAGTGAAGACACAATATCCTCACTTAGTCGATGCTTGAAAACCAAATTTTGGTGGTCCAAAAGCTTTTTCAGTGGGAAGGCCATGATCTGAATCAGATCCATGAAATACTGTCAAAGAACCATGACTGTATCAGGTCGAAAAAATCTCTAAAGAAATCCAAAACAACGATCAAAAACACCCTGAACCAGTGGCAATGGCAGCCAATGTGGAATGGCGAGGACCTCGGTTAAAGCGCGATGACCGAGGCCCATGGAGACCGCGCAGGTGGGCAAAGTAGCCCCTGGGAGCCCCGGAATGGGAAAAGGAAGTGATTTTTGATGCACTCTAGGCGAACAGGGCCATGAAGGAAAATCCCGAGCAATCGGTCGCACGAGGGAACCAGAGAACCGCGGGCGGAAAAGGGAGAAAGCGCTAAATACAATGGCGGGACCCGCGCTCTAGAAACTGGCGGTTTTGATCGGGGCGCCCTTAAACGGTAAGAGGTTTTGGACGAGAGCGGAGCAATTCCATACAACGATCGACGCGTGGCAAGCAGAGGTGAGAGAAAACCGTTGTTGATCGCGCGCTATCAGTTGAGAAAGTCAACCGTGCGAAATGTGCATATGGCGTTGGATCTGGGAGACTCAGATCGGACGGCTGAGATCATGCCCAATGGAGGAAGCGGAATCGACAGGGAATTAAGCCGTGTTTTAAAGGGATTTGGAATCTGTTTGACCACCACGGTGGAGGAAGAACACATCCACGACGTAACTGAAGAAATGAACCGACGAAGCACGCTGGTGCCGTTTAGAGGAGGACACGTGGCCACTCCTTGAGCGTTCATGATGACGCCGAACACAGGGAACTCCAAGCGCAGCTGCAGAAGGTTAATCGACAGGCGGAAGAGGAACCGAACAAACATTAATTCGAATGGCTAAAGCCGTGAACAGAGGAAGAAGACAGTCATTTGGAAATCAAGTTAGACGCAGAGAGACAGAAGTCGAGAGACAAAGTGTAACAGTGAACCCTGAGAGGAGGACTGAACATAGAGAACAGTAAAGCAAAGCAGAAGAGGTAGAGGGCTGAGCTGACCAGCGGCAGCATCGAGCACTAGAGAACTTGAAGATTCAAGCCATCCCATAGAGGAATCTGTCCACCGGACTAAGCATCACATTTGGCTCTTTCCACTATAGACCAGAAGGTCACAGAGCTGGTAGGAAGAAGAAGAGTCTGTGTACTCCAGTGGCTTGGGGAATCCAAGGACCACCCCGCCAAGCGAAACTTGCTTCAGGAGAACTCACATTGAGTCCCTGTATTGTAATTTCTTTGCTTAAAGAGACAATAAAACAAGGCCACCACTAAAAGTTGGACCGGAGATGTAGCCCTGGAGAATAGGGTGAACTCCTTATTAAAATTGTTTGTGTCTTTGTGTTGCTTACTGTATTTCTCTGTTGTCTTTCCATTTTATTGTCTGTGTATTGGCAATCTGATCGATCCGTTGCTTCAATAACACAACACACACACCAGCACTTGAGTTTGTAATACCTTAGTTTAATAAATATTTAACTGATGTCACTCATAGGGTGAATATCAGATCAAAAAGTTACCAGCACGGGTCACCAGTTATGCAAAAAACGCTGATCCTGAAAACAAGGTTTTTTGACAAGTTTATTCAGAATTATTTCAAGGCAAGTCTTCTTCTTTTCTTCAGGGATGCTTCTATGACATGTTTCATGATGAATACACTGAAAAATTTCGTCATTTTGCAACACTTCAAGATACGAGATGGGGAGTGTGACAAAATACTGTATAACAGATGCCCCCTAAAGCATGAATGAAGAACGGGAAGTGATGGTTGAAGTTATTTACAAGTCAAGTCAATTAGAACCCTATTTAATAGGAATTTTCCTCCATTGGATTGCATAATTCCTTTAGGTCAATTCTCTGATTGCATGCATTGCCTATACAACTTGGAATAGTTTACAACTGATAGTACACTGCACTTGAAATCCAATATCAACTGGGTAACTCGAATTCTCTGCATGCATGAGCTAATTTAGGTTGATTGATTAGTTATCGGGTTGATCACTAAAGTCACACCCCACTACTTGACCTTCCACTAGTTCCTCCAACAATTAGAACTAGTTTAACTGACCATAACTCAATTTAACTGAATTAAATTGCTACAACTGAAATTAACTCAACCTAGGCTCCTAAAATTTAGGAACCCACTGCACACAACTGAACTTCATGACCCAACCTTGAATTAATTGAGCTAGCCTCCTATTTTTTAGGAATAAACTCAAGTAGACTAAACTTCAACTCATTAAATCAAATTAACTGTTATTAATTGAGTGACAAGTACTATGTCACCTCAATTAACTCCTCGAAGTTGTGTGTTGATATGAAATTTCAAATTTCCTCAATTTAATTAAGGCAAAAATCAAATTGAGACTTTTCTTGCCGCATTTTCAACATGATATTGCATTTAATTTCTTTAGACCAACCTTAAGTGGTCTTAAGCTTAGCAACAACATTCTTGTATTGTTGAATCACAACAAACCTCAACTCAAGAGGAACCATTATCTCTTAAAGTCTTTGCCATAACTTATCCCGAGGAATTGTGTCAAAAGATTTTCTAAAGTAAAAAAAAACAACAAAAGAGATCAATTTTACTATTGTGACATTCCTCGACAATGATCCTAAGAGTGACAAGATGGTCAATAATTGAGTGATGTATTCTAAAACTAGCTTACCTTTTAAGTCTTTTACCATGGATTTTCAAGACATACGCCAATATTATCTTCCAAGATGAGCCCATAGAGTTTGGCTAATATGTGGTTAATCATAATGGTCCTATAATTAGAGAGAATGTTTTTATCCTCACTTTTAAAGATAGGCACAATCAGACTTTATGTCCAAGGCTTAGGGAAGCCGTGCTTTATTTCCAACTTGAGAATCTTGTGAATATAAGGGATGAGGATAGACCTTCCAATTTTGAAAATTTTAGCTTGGTAGCCTTCAATATCCTTGGCTTTCCCATTAGTGAGTTTCTTAATCCCGAACTCCACATCTTCTAGAGAGAAAATATCCTCCTTTATAGGAGTGTTTAAGATGCTTCCCATGGTGTCGGAGAGTCATAAATATTCTTAAGATAAGTATCCCAGTTCTTCATGGGGATCAAATTATTTTCCTTTATTTTATGAACAAGTATATTCCTCCAAAATTTTCTAGGCTCAACTTTAGAAAGGTGGAGAAGACACTCTTGTCTCTTATTAATATATGACCTTTTCTTCTTTTTGATAAGAGTTTTTTACGTAGTTATGTATTCAATCTTTGTAGTTTCGTTAGGAGCATATCTAATATATTTTTTACCAATTTTACAATCATTGTCATACCAAGGGTTGGAAGTTCTATTATTCTTTTTATACAATACCTCAGTAGAGAATTTGTTAATGGTAGTGGAAAGGGTTGTAGTAAAATTGTGGTAGATGAGATCAATGTTATTGTTATATGTTAAGAAACTAGATCCATCTTTAAATATTGTAAGAAGAGATCCATTTTACTTTTGTCAAAACAAATGTGCCTTTGACTATCACAATTATTTTGCATGTGGTTGGTGTGCATGTCAAGATTTAGGGTTAGGGATAAGGGTTTGTGGTCAAAATCAAGCTTGTGGTCATTTAGGATGTCAAACTTTACCATACAATTGAGAACATGGGTGTCTGATATTGCATAATCCACAACATTACTTCCCAACCCATGAATGCAAGTTATCTAGCCAAAGGTAGGCCACTTATTAATTCCATTATAAATAATAAGGTCTTGGGAATTGCAAAGATTGATAAGCTTCGTACTAAATAGGTTTTTGGATGTGTCTTCAGAATTTATTTTGAATCTATTAGCTATGCCACAATCTTCATCTAAACATAGGGGGTAGGGTTAGAGTTATTGCTTGGGAAAGTAGCTTGGTTAGTAGTGGTTCTAGCATTGAAGTCCCTAAGAAAAATGATATCACCCTCACTCATTAGGTTGTGGATATCCCGTTTCAAGGTGTTGAAGGGGCAATTCTTATCCACGTTATTTTTCTTATAGGAAGTAGAGTTGATAAGAGCCATATAACTTTATATCTATGTGTGAAGAAAAACCTAAGAGGAAATGCATATATAAAAACAAGCATTTTAACTTGAATCCATAGTAACCATAAAAGAAGTGTGAAATCTGGGTTTGTAATATGAAAAGTTTACCTATAATTGTGCTTCCATATTTCCATGTGCTACGAGGGTGTATTGTGTAATTGTTTATAACAATTTTAATTTTTACATCATGTTTAGTAGCATTTAGTGTGTCATGCAGTTGTATTTATAATTAAATTAAAATTATTAGATTTAATAGTGTAAATTGGATAGTTATTTTTATAATTTATATTATAAATTAAGTATTGCATTTTTTTAAGAAGTTGAATTTTATAAAAAAAAATTATGCTCCTATACATGGTTTTTTAATTATATATATATATATATATATATATATATATATATATATATGAAATTGTTCTAAATTCATAATTTCTATTTATTTATAATTTATTTACTATGAAATTTTGAGAAAAGAAAGAATAATATATAAGAAATTATATTTTTATTTTATTACATAATCAAATTTAGAATTTTATAAATATATATATATAGAATTACATAATTAATATACATATTATTAGGATTAGCAATAACACATAAAATTTCTAAGATTATGTCCCTGACGAGGGTGTTGGGCAAAGGCAGCCACTGGTCACGTGACAGATGCCAAGTGTAAAAGGTATAAGGCGGGAGAGGGCAGGGAAACAACCCCTCCACCACGCCATAGTTAATATGTTTGTGTTCGCGTGTGTGAACAGTTATGTCCCTAGTCTGCATTTGCTCCGATGCGATGGCTCCATTCCTCCTCTGGCTATATCCCATCGGTGATAACTCCCCCTTGTTTCCAAACGATATTTTGGTGTTATGCCTCCCTCCCTGCTTGCATCCACCTCGACATCTGCTCTAGGGTGGTGTTCCGTTCGATCTACCACAAGTGTGCCTCAACCATCACCCACTCGCTTATTCCAACTACCCAAGAAAATTTCCTTCTTTGATTCTCTCTGGTGGACTCTCTTTCGTTGGTTTTTGCCAGGCCCCTTCCTAATTTCCCTCTGATCATGTGGTTCTTCGCCTTGGTCACTTCGGGGAATTTTTTGGATTGACTGGTGCCGAATCTATGAATCTTACCTTCACAATTCTGGGCATGCCAATGATGCTGCTATTCTTGGGGTGGTGACTCTGGGTTTAGGGTGTCAATGGTCTTTGGGATTTCTTACATTCTGGCTCCTTTTTACTGGGGACTTTGGTTTTAGCTCTCCTCTTGTTGTTTTTCTTCATCTCGAGTGATGTCTTTCTACTGCCTTTCAATCTCGTCTCGGGTGTCTACTTCTTTTTGCTCGAGCTTCTCCCCATGGGCTTCTATCCTCTCTTGCTCGCCCTTGCTATTCTTGGGTGGGAAATTTAGGGTAGTGAGGCTCTTGGTGTTGGTTCTCCTCTTCTCTCTGGTCCGCAACTGGTCTTAGTTGATTCTAGGTGGTTGATATCCCTTGGGTAGCGAATTTAGGGTGGCGGGCCTCTTGGCATTGGTTCTACTTTTCTCTTTGTTCCACAACCAATATAGGTTAGTTCTGGGTGGCTGGTGGTATATCTAGAGGAGTCCCTCCTCTCTAGTTATGTAGGCCCCTTTGGTGTTCCACAATGAAGCTTTATCCCTGCTCCTTGCGCCTAATTGCTCTGGTAAAGCCGGAAAGTGCTACCCCTCCTCTTGGGTCTCAGGGTGATGCTGTTCAGGAAGGAAGCTCCAGGTAGGGAGAGAGATGCTCTGGTCATTGGGGTTGTGGAACCCATGGGGGTCATAACTCATCCATGGCCTCTAGGGTGGGCGGTTTTCGCGAAGCGGTCTTGTAGCTCACTCGTGATGCATGTGTGGGTGGTCACGGGCAAGGGAATTTCCATGGCTTGGTAACATGGGCCTGCTCCAGCCAAGGTCTCTCTAGTTCCACGAGTAGGACGTATTCCAGGAGGACAAGTACCTCCTCGACAATTCTTGAGTTGCTTCACTCCATCTCTGCTCATCTGGACACCCATGATCAAGCTCGCAAAGAGGAACACGAGGCTGTCATGGTGAAATTCGAGCAACTCCAATACTTTTAGTGCCATGCTCACGAGACGGTGGTAGCAGTTTGGCACAAACAAAATCTTATAACTGAAAAGGTGGAAAAGATCGAAACCTAGATCGCTCACTTCGAGAACCATGTCAACTGCATGTATCATCCACCACCTCCCCTAGGTACTAGGCCAGACAACCCCGCTTCCATCACATCCGATGACTGAATATGTTCACTGGTGTATTCCTTGTTTTGTTAGTTTTATGGAATGTTAGACCTCTCTGGATTTGGACCTCTCAGCTGGAAATTATGATTTTTGTATGTTGTATGGTCATCGCATTGGTCAATAAACCCGGTTGGGGTGAGACCACATTCTTTTTGATATCCATGTATACTCCTTATTATTAATAAAGAAATTGACTTCAATTTTTTTTTCTTTCTAAGATATGGTATTTGGAGACTCAATGTTGGTCTTCCAACAAATTCATAAGGTTAGGAAGAGTATTTCCTTTTCTTTCCCAACAATCATTCAAAGAATGATCCAGATTTAAACAGGAATGCAACAAATTACAGAGATAACCATAAATACAAAGATGCAGCAGAAATAATAATTCATTTCATTAATGTAAAATACTGAAATATGCTTACAAACAGAAATGGAAATAAACTAGCTCGGGCGATGGTAGCTTATCTCTGAGGAGAGATGTGGTGGCTACATGCCCCTGAACTATCTTACAATGAGGCTCGAAGGCCTATTTATTTTTGAGAAACAATGGAAAACCCTAAACATCCAAAAACCTAACCCTAGGAGATGAAGCGACAAACTATGGGTCCCGTTTTGGGTAAATTAGTACATCAAATTCCAGGGGTCGTAACTTTGGCATACGATCTTCGTTTGACACGCACAATACCTTGTTAGAAAGATATATCCGAGGAATACAACTTTGGGATGAGAAACATCGGTCCATGAACACATGTTGCTCACAATTTTCCCCAAAAAAATGTCGTTTAGGGCCTCAAAACGGCTTCGGAAGTTCAGGACCCGAAAAACTGCTAAAAATAGTAAACTGTGCTACAATTAAGGAAACTGAAAAACTGAAAGAGACAGTTGTGGGGGTCCAAGTGGGATAGGTGGGTGGCCACCAAAATCCATCTAGATCAAAGGATAATACTGCAAATTTACCAATTAGATCATATTGAATTCTCTCATGTTTATAGAAATTTAAACTTAGAATCTGATTCATTGACCAATAAGAGATCAACAATAGCCTAGGGAATAATGGAAAAGGAAACCAAATTCACACATTGTACACCTATACCATGAATAAAAAGGGTAAGTATTCGTCTTATGAAAAATAAAAATCCGATAATCACCGTTAGATAGAATGTTTGAGACAAGAATTGGGTAAATGGTATTGTAACGATAGTCGGGGAATTAATGAGATTAACTCCTCTAGTGACCTCAAGAATCATCCGAAAACTCCTCATTAATATCCAAACACATGGTTCAATGGTAGAAGCATGCAAATGTTATGGAAATAGTAGAGAATGCTCCCATGCAGTACTAGGAATGCATAGGTGTACACAGTCTCCAACTCCATTAAATGAACTTCAGTGCATGAAGGTGACACATATGGCGTAACTTCAAGTGGGAGAAGTTTGAATCTTCCTCGGCCTTCTCATGTATGTCCTCCATTTGCATTCATACTTGGATCATAGCTATGAATATCACATTGATACAAAAAATACACAATCAATGGCATCCTAAATGCAATTCAGGGGCATGCATTCTATTATAATAGTTTGAAATGCAATGTAAAGGATTCAAAACATTCCTCCGTGAGAACTGAACAAGAGGGTGGATAATTTTATAATTAGCGTCTTGGGGAGTCCTGGGTTTTTCTTGTGCAGTGGAGAAATAATGGAGGAGGGTGGATTAACAACCCAACAACTGATATTCATGAAGTTAAATGGGCTCATGGATCACCTATCGACAATGGTAAAAGGCTTATTGAACATGGTGGCAAGGAAGAAAAACTTGGAAGAAGAGGGCATTTGAGCAAAAATGGAAAGGCTTGAGACAAAATATGTTTAGTTGCAGGGGCTATTTGAAAAATCACATTCAAAATGAAAGACTATACTAGCTGTTATGGACATTAAATTGACTAAGTTGGAAGACAAGCTTGGCTTGGGAGAACATGAAATCTTTGTAGAGTGAGATTTGAGCAAGGAACCTCAGGAGAAAAGGGGAAAATGAGCTAGGGGAAGTGACCAAAGGAACAAGGATAAGAATTATGATAAGCCAAAGGAAGCTCTTGTGGCGGGACCATCCAAACTTTGTTAAATAGTTATGTTTTAAATTTTGTAGTTCTTTCAAATTATCAGTTAATATTAGGGGTCTACTATAGAGTCTACAATATAGTAGGGAAATAGTGTTAAAGGCATAGATTTGCCATTTTTTGGACTGTTGAATACAATGTTTTGATAGAGCATAATGGCTATTGTGAGGGTTTTTTGGTCCCCAATCTAGTTTTTTTTTTTTTTTGAAATATAAATACTTACCCATTAAAAAAAGAAAATATACATATTATTTATTTTATTTTAAAAAATAAATTTTAATCTTCTTATTTTATTTTTTATTTTTAAATTTTTTATTGTTATATGAAAAACTAAAATTCATTTAAAAAAATATTAATTCCTTCTCTAAATAGAAACATATCTATGTTATGTGGTTTCTTTATACTCTCTCTGACATTTTTTTTGGTAAGCTGGTGTTGTTTCCTTCCATTATCTAAAAAAATGTTACAGCATCAGCTCGGATGATCTCAACCTTCCTAGTGGGAAATCATGTCCGCTGATCAGCTGGTTGCCGAGGAAGCAGTCCAAAATATAAAAGTTTGTAGAAATTTCAACCTGACAGAAAAATAAACATTTACATCACAATAAAAAAAAATACTAGAAATCCACCAAAATATGTATTCTGCCCAGGAAGAAGACAAACTATCCATTAGAGGAGTCGATCGGGGCTGGGTCCTTTGCACCATAGTTACCAGGTTCGGCTGCACTGGTTGAAAAATTTTGAAAATTCGTTAATACGATTCGATTCGGGTTATAATACGATAATTCTAATGTGGTACATAAAATTTGGTTTATGAAAGTAAATTCATGTTGACAGTCTTCTCCAGCTCTGGCTGGACTACGAACCATCCCATGTGATTCTGAGCAACGAGGCTCAGCAGAATATACAACACTCCAAAAAATATTCTAATTAAGAGTGTAGAATATATACATGAAAACATTCATTCAGGTAAGACATTCACCAGTTTCAAACTCTGCTTTATAATTTTTGGTTTATCAAAAAAATTCTATATGAGAAAATTTGAAAAAACAATAATTTAAATTTTAAAAAATGTTAGAGAAATTTTATATTTAAAAAATTACAATTATAAAAGTAGCAAGTTTCTCATTAAAAAATATAATTTTTATATTAAAAAATATAGAGAAGGGTAAATTCTATATTTAATAAATTACAATTATAAAAGTAGCAAGTTTTTCATTAGAAAATATAATTTTTGTATTTAAAAATATAGAGAAGGGTAAATTCTATATTTAATAAATTGCAGAAGTTTAAAATCTATTTTTTTTTATTTTCATAATTTTATTGGATGATGGATGATAGTAATTAATACGTTGGAGGATAGTGATTATCCAAATTACAATTAATTCAATTAAGGGGTTCAATTTTTTTGATCCACTATAAAGATTAATCTACACACTTTTATTGTTTAATAAAATTGAATCTGAAAGTGATAGTGGTTGACATAAATTTCTTCGTATGTGAGATCACTTGAACCTTACTTTTAATATCCAATATCTCATTCTTTACATTGGACTTCTTCACCTTTGAGTTTTTGTTATTCATATTATTAGATTTTAGTTACATATTTTCCTAATTCGTGATACTAATACATTCATTGTTTAAGATAAACTTAAGTAGATAGAAAAGGTGAATGTTAGAAATAAGTAAATAGGGGGTATAGTGAAATATTCATTTCAATTTTATAAAATTTTGAAAAATAATAATATGTTAATTTTTATAAGATGTATATTCCCGAAATTTTCCCATATTGAATTTTACATGGTCGAATTTTTTCTGTATCAATTTTTATAAGATGGATATTCCCAAATTTTCCCATCTTGAATTTTACATGGTCGAATTTTTTCTATATTAAATTAAATTCGAATTCGTATTCAAATTTGAATTTAGTAACTATACTTTACACTAGGAAGAATGCATGATATGTGCTACTTGATATTGGCCATCTTGTTTTCCAAGTGGATCATATGAAAGCGCAGATGTTGTTGGTCACTCCTCATATCCTTCATAATATCAATAACACTTGGAAAATTCTTTATGTTCCCTTTGCAAAGTATAAGCTAATACAAAATGAGGTTCTGGATGTAGAGGGTTCACCTCCCTCTAATATGCCTCGGATCAATGATTGTGTCTTGAAGTTCATTTATCAAATCCAAATCAAATAGGGGGTTTTCATTATTGGTCAGGCTGGTTTCCTAGTTGTTACTTCTTCGAGCCGCGACTAAGGCAGACTCATTATATCACATGACTAAATCTCTATTCTGAAGGAGGTCACATTCCCTTCCATGATCTTGGTGACCAATACCTCTTCCCCTATTATTAGTTTGGCCTCCTCGAGGTGAAGGGCGAGCCATATTTTCAATTTTTCTCTCTCTATGCCAAGAAGGTTGTCTTGTGCCTCTCTAGTTCACTGTGCTGCTCCGACCCTATGATTTAAGCCAAGGTTTGTGACCGAATCAAGAAATCCAAGGTAGCCCTTGAGTGTCTCAATGTCTTAGGGACACAGAGTGAGCCCCACAAAGGTTAATATTGTTAGAGTATTAATCACGATGCCGTCCGTCACTCTTTATGTGACGACAAACCCCATTCCCATGACGATTAGTTCAATTTATCTATAAATAAACATAGGTTGAATGTAATATGGAAGCTCATGTAATGACTCTTCATATTTCCGATATGGTATCAGAGCTCAGGTGAGCTGTTGGGAGAGCCCGCCTTGTGCATTTGAAGGCGTGCGAAGGTGACTTGCAGATGTGCCAAAGTGAAGGAGCATTCTACAAGGAGTCGTGTGCTGTTAGTGTTGTTTCTGTAAGTAGCCGTAGTGCTGTGAAGTGCTGTTGAGATCGTGAGCCTGCATCAGCTGAAATCATGTGCATGCCAGTTCAAGAGGAGCATCAGACTAGATTTGAGTTGGAGGAGCACCTTGTATATAGAGTAGCTGCTGCGGTGGAGAGTGAAGTCCTCGAGAGCGCAGTTCTGGATGCATTGTGCAGTTTGGCATTGTGGTGTTGGAACCTGGTGGAGGATGCCGAGATTGGTACCTGGCGTGAAGGGAAGACGACTAAGTCTGGTGTGAAAGATGAGGATTTGAGCAACGCTGTGAACCTGTAGAGTTGAGTTTTCGTGTGAAGTGGCTGGGCGCGTGGGACTGGTGCTTTAAGTCACCATTTCTTGGTGAATGTTTGGCGAAGGCAAATCGAAACGCTGTCGAGTAGCATGGCTCCAAGCCACCGTTATCTGGTGTGGCAGATCTAAGTCAGAGGAGTCTGCATGTGAATTTAGAGTGCCGCTGGTTAAGCTCCCTGCGTGATTGGCATCATTGGAATCTATCCTATTAAATTTTTCAAAAAATTTAGAAGATTAGGGTCCTTTCCCTTGCTAATTTCTTGGCAATGAGCTCATTTCACCGGTAAACTATGGAAGGCTGAGTGAGAGCCATCTAATTTTAAGTGGAGAACATAAGCCAAAATATTTTGCTACGTAAGAGTTGTGAGGAATAACTGTGAAGAATGCGGATTTGTCTGCGTGCATATCATTGCATTAGGAGGATCACTTATCTCTGCGTTGGTGCTTTGTCTTTGTGTACAATAGAACCGAAGTGAAGCACGTGAAAACTGTGACTGGTAGTATTGTTGGTTTTTGTAAAGGTCAACGTGGTTGGGAAGTTGCATTTGACCTGTGCAAAGAAGTTGGCAACGGACTGTAAGAACCTGTGGAGTCGTGAAGAGTTGTCGCACAATGGAAGCATGGTGTGGCTACTGGGATCGAATAAAGATCGCTGTGGAATAAAGACGAGGCACGAGCTTAGGTTTGAAATTTGACGTGGAGGAAAATATGTTCGAGCTGTTCGAGCTGTTAGGAGGTTTAAACGCTGTGAGGTAGAGCCGTTTGATCTAGAGAGAGCGTTGTTCGCTGTCTGATCCTTTGAAGAAATGGTTGAAGAGATGTTGTAGATGCAAGAGCTGTTGGGACGTGTCCATGGTTGAGGATCGGTCAGCATCTCCGGTGTGAGCAGCCACGGTAGAGATGTTTTGCTGTGCGTGGAAGATATGTGGAGATGTGCCACAAAGGGTCAATCGTTGGAGCCGTGCATCGGTTCTTTTGGCGCATAGAATTGTTGTCATATTCGCCGTATGTGAAGTGGTAGATTGTGTGCCACCCGGACGAGAATAGCAGCGGATCCGTCTAACAATTGGAGCCTGTGTGAAAGAGGTTGCATGCAAGAGTTGTGTCTCCAGTGTCGAAGCTGTGTTTGATTTCCGCGTGGAGTCTGGCATAATTATTGGAGAGCGTTGTGGGATCACTGGAGCATTGAGTCTCCATAGCTTTGTTGGTGTTTGTGAGAGGGTTCCTGATCAAGACCTCTTGTGCCTGTGTTGGGAATTGATCTGAGGTGAGGAAGACTTGGTGTGTGTGTTAAGTGTTGAAGCTCACGGGAGCTGCCAGTGTGTTCGAACTTGTGAAAAGGTGTGGCTGAGTGTGAAGCTGTAAATCAGAGTCAAGTGCTAGAGTTCGTCTTGCTCGGAGAACTGATGGATGGAAGAATTGAAGAACTGAAAGTGATACATGGTAATGACAAATTTTCATGTGAACATTGACTCCAAATGTTCCAGGAAAAGAAACTCATAGATAAACTGCTCAATGGAGGGGTAGTCCAGGTTGAAGATCAAGTTCATGAGCCAGATGAAACTAAGTATAAAGATTAGGCAGAGAAAGGAAGGAAAGATCTCTTAAAAGAGCAGAACGTGAAGAATCAATATGGTTCTTTTTATGACCTTTTATATAAATCTAACATTTTTTTTAAAGTGTGTAGATATTTAAAGTGTGTAGATATTGATAGTTAGGAAGAAGCATTAACTTGAAGAAATATCCAACATTAAGGACAAATATAAGTCCCAAGAACTTGAAGTAATGTTGAATACAAATAATGTTAGCCCACAATCAAGATCAAGAAAGAAGGAGAAGCTCCAACACTATCTTAGGGAAAGAAAGGTGAAGATGATATTCCACCAACAAATGAACACACATGAACTCTTTAGCAAGAAGGCAAAAATGAAAACTCTGTTATCAAATTTATTTTTATGTACTGTTGTAAGCCTAGCTAAGACTAAGACGAGCAGGCACGTTAATGTTTAGGTCGTGATTAAGGGAAGGCGTTAGAGTATTAATCATGATGTCATCCATCACTATTCATGTGACATAATGTTTAGGTCGTGATTAAGGGAAGGCATTAGAGTATTAATCATGATGTCATCCATCACTATTCATGTGACATCCCATGACAGCTAGTCAGTGACAAAAGTTAATAGTATGTAGATTTAGGTAAACAATAAATTACATTGGTGAAATCCACTATTAAATCTCTAATTGCATTTATGTATAAATAACCTTATTTTGAATGTAATTTAGAAGCTCATGTAATGAGTCTTCATACTTATGATAAATAAAACCAAAATTACAACCAAAATCCTAGCAGAAGGTGTGGTGTCCCCAATCCAATTCACATGTTCGCCATTCCAATTTAAATTCCATTGAAGCTGGGAATTAAAACGAGCCACAACAAAGAGAAAAATCCCAGACATAACAAAAGACAGACACATTGGGTAGCATATACTCCTGAAGCTTAAGAATGTTGTGGCAAGTTGGTGGATTTCCTGCTCGAAATTTCCACGTACAAGTTCATGACACAATACAGTGACATTTTACCCCCACATTGACTGAGCGTACAAACTGACACCCCTACCTCAACATAGTTGAGAACACATTCAAATTCAAGAAAACATAGAGGACTGCTACAACCTTAAGCATCGGTCCACAAAAAGAATTTTCTGGGACACAATAATGATTAAACAAGGTCAATCCCATAATCCTAGAACCATCACGCTTGCATTTTCCAATAAAGGTTTTTGAGGTTTGGAAGGATACATACCCACCAGACGCCTCACTTATGCAGAATTTTCGTCTGTTTGAATCTCGGAAAGATGGAATTCAGGAATCCTTCTCATCTTCCACACCATCTATTAAATATAACAACATTAGAAGGGGAACCACATGCACACACTCCATGTGTCTACATGCAACTTTCTTTTGATTTTTAGCTTTCTTGTTTTATTTCTTTACTTTTCTTTTGATTTTTAGCTTTCTTGTTTTATTTCCTTCTTTTTGATAGTTTTCTAGTTTTATTTCTATTTATTTATTCTGATTTAGAGTTTTAGTATAGTTATTACTATTTTTATTTTTATTATTTTTATTTATTTTCTTGTATATTTTTAAATATCATTTATTATTTATGATTTATTATTTTTATTATTTATTATTAAGATTTATTATTTATTATTTATATTATTATTATTTATTTGTATTATTTATTATTTATTATTATATTATTATATTATTATTTATTATGTATTATTAAGGGAAGGGATATTACATTCTTGCTACGGTCCACCGCCACTTTTGAGCCCTCAATCTGAATGCATCTAAGAAATCAAGGTCCAAAGCCAGGCGCACACCACTAAGCTACTGGACCTTGCATTCTCCCGCATAAGGTATATTTTACTCGGGGTTATTTTTTCTGTCCAAAGAAAGTTTATGGGACATCCTTTCTCTAATTTTTAATACAATTATCTCTTTCCAAAAAAAACCTAATATTCATATTACATCTTTTATCCTTTTATAAAAATTTTAATTATATATATAATTTTCATCATGTCCAACTTCTCACCCAGACATGTCAAAAATATATATATATATAATCTCACAAATCTCTCGATTTCTTTTTCTCTTTCTCTATATGTATATGTATATTATCTTTCTTCGTATCTTCAACAGAGATATCCACATCATATAACTCATTAATCTTTTCTTTTCTTTCTCTTTCTTTGTATATATTATATTATATTATCTTTCTCAGTATATATATTATATTATCTTCAACATAGATATCCAACATCATTTACATAATCCATTAGAAAATTATATTCAAAACTAGAACCAACATGATTTACATAATTCATTTTTTAATGGGAATCTCAACATGCTCACAAGAGTTCTCGATCTCAAATTTCAATTTTGTTGAACATAAGAAATGCTACATGCTTCCGTAGTTCATCACAAAGTGAGGATGGATCATCTTCACATAGATATCCACCTCAAATCTTTTTATTCCTCGAAAACAAATCCCCATCCCTAGTTGGGATTTGTTCGCACAAAACTTTATATATATATGAGGTACAAACACCAAAACCACAACAATAATCCATGGATCACAAACATAGTTTAACAACATAAGAAACATTTTTTTTGTCAAAGGCTATCAACACTGTTCTCTGAAAGTAACATATGACACTAGGGAGTCGTGTTCATGGTAGGAGAAGCCTTCATCATGAATCCCATGGGATAAGTTTGTGCGTCACCATCATAATATACATAACCAACTCCTCCATGACTAGCCTTATCCGGCAACCCTTATCCTGATTATAGATTCTCATAACCTACATTTGGTCCCACCTATCTCTCTGTTTGTAGACACTGATGTTGACCTCCATTATCAGAATTTTTGTTAGAAGAATTTTCAACGGGAAGCCCAATAGTGTGTTATGTTTGACATCCGTCATTGTCCCCACGCCATCCAGAGGGGAGTTCGAGAAATGGAATTAAATTCAAGGTACCTGACTACAATGCCTCCACCTATTCTATTTGTTCAAAGCAACAAATGCATTGTGAAATAGTTGAAATGAAATGAAATGAAATTTTAACGTCCACGAGACTAGTTATAGTTTATGGGACCACTAGCTTCCCTGCGTTTTTCCTTTTTCAATTCAATCCTCTTATTTTTGAAATTAATGATGAGCTGACCCAACCTTCTAACAATTTCCTCACTAAAAAGGCAATGCCAAGGAACCGATGTTAACATACTGTTGTAACTATCTATGATGTCTCTGAAAGTATCACATTCCAAAATGAAATGTTTTTCCGATTCCACTGCCCCAGAAGTGAAAAAAGTACACACTTGCTCTTCCCAAGCTTCTTTAGGTCTTTTCCACCGACTTGTTTCGCACCGTAATTGATGCAAGTTAGTTCTTAATTGAGCAATAAGAATCTTTGCTCTCCATGGAATGCTATCTCCAATGTACTCTTTTGTTGGAGATCACACATGGGGTTAAATTCCTGAATATAGTACTTATTCTTTCTACCTAACTCTTTTCCCCATATATGCTTACAAAACTTCTCCATAACATAGTTCTTCAAATCCTTGCTATTTGTGGGACATGCATTGATGTAAATATTCCATTTTTGCATCCATTTTTTGTTTTGTCTCATCCATGATTTCTTTCTTTCACTCATTCCTTCATTGAAGACAACTTTAGGCCATCTACCTTCTCCCATTTTCTCAATTCTCTAAAGATACCTTATGAGACGCACCATAGCAATTACTTCGATGGAAGTTTCTCCTATTTCACTCAACATTATCTCATAAGAAATTGAATTTTTGATTTTAAACTTGTTCATGATCAAGCATTTTTGGATTTTCTCAATTTGCTTCCATTTTGAGACAAGGATGCTGCTAGCCCACAATTCACGCCCATATAATATCACTGGACAAACTAGGAGCCCTAAAAGCACTTTAATTGTTTTTCAATCCCATAACTCTGCCTCTCTACACCTGTTTTGAAGAGCATATAGTGCTTTCCACCCTCATAAAACTCTTTTCTTTCTGTAGTGCTCCCAATTAAGCTTGTTGTTGAAATAAATTCCAAGGTACTTGTATTCATTTACTTCTTCAAGAATGTTTCCTTCAAAGAAGAATATATGTTGGGTTTGCTTCTTTTTATTTGAGAAAATCATTATTTTGGTCTTGCTGGTATTGACTTGCATCCCCATTGCTTTACACAAATGCTCAAGGGAATATAGGTGCATTTGCAATCCCTGGGCCGATTTAGCAATCAATACAAGGTCATCAACATATAAAAGAATCTTTATCACAAACTCCCCCAATCGAACACCAAGCCCACCTTGCATATTTAGCCACTCTTCCAATTTATCAATATATAAAACAAAAAGAGTAGGGGATAAAGGGAAACCTTGCTTGACTCTGATGTCACTTCTAAAGCTCTCTGAAATGCCCGCTGAAGTTCTAATTTTGATTTTCACCTCTTCATAAAGCCTATGGACAACAAATTTATACTGCAGAGGAATTTCAAGTTATTCTACTCCATAATTTATCTCTAGGGACTGTGTCAAATGCCTTTTTGAAGTAAACAAAGCAACAAAATACTTCTTCTTTTCCCTCCCAAACCTTTTCAATAATGTGTCTCAACGTGATACCATGATCTGCTATAGAATGTTTTGACCTAAAACTTGCTTGCCCTTTTGCCCTCTTTTCTTTGACTTATGCCCACTTATTGATTCTATTTTACACCATGTTGCTGAAGAGATTTGAAAACAAAGGATTGATCATAATTGTTATACAGTTGGAAGGATTATTAATGTCTCCACTTTTAAAAAGGGGTATTACTAGACTAGTTGTCCAATCTCTTGGGAATCCTTGCCGAATGACGTTGTTGAATATTTCCATGATGTGCGGTGCAAGGATGTTCATTCCCCACTTTAGATATTCTGCTTAAAGATCAACCAAGTCCTTTGCATTTCCTATTTTCAACTTCTTAATCCCTGTCTCAACTTCCTATGATGTGAAAAGCTTTGTGGTTGTGTTGATCTTGGGAGGGGGCATAATCCTCCATTGATTATATATAATATTATTTTCAATTTGCTTCTTCCTTGGTTGAATTTTTTGCCAAAAATGCTTTGGGTGATTCTTGCCTAGATATATTAAATCTTCGCGCCTTGTTTGCATGAACTCATATATATATATATATATATATATATATATATATATATCTATATATATCTATATCTATATCTATATCTATATCTATATCTATATATATATATATATATATATATATATATATATATATATATATATATATATATATATATATATATATATATATCTGGTTATATAACTTTATATTCATCTTCTCCTTGCCTGCCTTTTTCAAGATTTTCCTTGCCATTTTGCATTCCTCATCAAACCAAGCATATATAGGAAAACAATTTGATTCATATTTCCTATTTTTTGCTCTTTTGCACTTCCCAAGTGCACTTTGAATTATATTTGTTAACTCATGACTATTGAGGCTTATGGAGCCACTCTTCCCTTTCTGAATTGATCTCTCTAACATTGTTTGGAAGATATTGCAATTTTCTTGTGTTAGAAGAATCTTTCCCTTTTATATCGATTGTCGAGAACATTGGGTTTTCCTCCTATGCTGAATTTCTTCTAACCAAGATAGGTTTATATAAATTGGGTTATGGTCTAATTTTAAGTCTCACATATGCTCTCTAATCTTAACTTCATCTATTTTCTCTATCAAGCTTTGTGAACAAATAACGTAGTCAACAACACTTGCCCCATTGTATGTGTTGCAAGTGAACTTCCCCGACCTTTTCCATTTATCTAGACAGTTGCAGCTAATTAAGTTGAAAGCACCACACAATGTGAGTAACTCCTCTCCAAAATGATGGCTAACTTTGTCATCTTTTGAACATCTCAACCATTGGGGATTCTCCTCTTCAATGAGCCAAATAGGATTGTGATCCTCATTGCATCAAAAATACTCGCTTGTCGATTTGTTGTTCTAGCATTGAAATCTCCCACTAACATAACTTCTGTTTGCTCAGAATATACATCAATATCTTGCTTTAAAGCTGCATATGGGTCTTTTCTATCTATCCCCTTATTTTTGTAAGTTTTTGAGACTTGAGGTGCAAAATAGCATGCTACAATTCTTATGTGGTTCTCATTCTCTATTATTTTGAACCATAAATATTGTTTATTTGTATCTTCTTTCATAAATTGTATGTGACGACCTTATTTTTCTTTCACTAAAACCAATATTCCTCCATACCCTTTGCCATTTTCTATTGCCTCGTTCCAAACTGCTAATTTCAAATAACCATCAAACATAGGAGTTTTACAACCATCATGTTCATGAGTTTCTATGAGACAATTTATTTATTATTAATATTTTTTACACTGTGGTTCATGGACACTAGGTGGCCTTTACATCCATGGGAAATCTAGGCAGATCAACCTTGAAGGGAATCTTTTAAAGCTCGTCGGCCAGACTAGCAGGGCCTAACCCCAAGGGCGTTGAGGAGAATTGACCCCATGACCTCCCAATTGCCGAGACACTTTACAACGGGGACTCGACCAGCGGAGCTAACCCTTGGGGCTTCTGTGAGACAAATTGTGTCTCTACCTTCGGCAATAGACCCTATCCCAGGTCCCTTCCTCCAAGGATAACCTATACAATTCCAACAAAGTAGACTTAGGTAGGTCTGGGTAGGATTTGGTTGCTACACGACTTGGCACACAAGACTCAAATTTGAGTCTTCACCCCTTTTCATCCATGTTGATCTTGTTTTTTTCCTCCCTCTTATAGAATTAACTATTTTTCTTTACTGCCAAATTTCTGCCCTGCTTTATCATGAGGCCCAAACATTGCAATAACCACTTTACCATTATACTACCATGCTCTTTTCCCTTTGTTTCTTACTGCTCTAATTTTCTCCACTTATTCTCTTCTCTCGTCTTGTTGTTTGCCAGTTAGATCTTCATCTAAGAAGTGTGAGCCTTTCAAGAGCTTCTTTTTGGTTAAGAGATAATGTTTGTCTTGCACACTGTCCATGATAACTTTTATGGGTTGAGGTTTCTCTTTACATATTTTTCCCACCCTTCTTGCTTGACAAATTTTCCCTCTCCAATGTAATTTCTATTTTAAAAAGTCTCTTGTCAAATTGAGAGTGCTTTCATTCTTTCCATGGTCACTTATTCCTCTTATAATAAAGTTTGTCTCCCTATCTTTTCTGTGTTTGTGTTCTCTTTCCTTTGTTTTACAAACACTTACATCTTCTTTTTCCTCCATCCTTATGTAACCATTAGTGTCCTCAACTCTAGCTTTGATTTCTTTTGGAATGTTTTTCCTCTTGATCTTTTTTGATTTTTTTTCTTCGGAAATGACTACCTACTGAGATATTTGTGTATCCATCTGAGTTGCTTTAGAAATTATCACTTCCTTGTTTGCTGCCATTGATTCTTTCATGGTTTGCCATGATGCCTTCATGTTTTCCCATTCTTGTTTTCTTTCCTCTAAAGCCTCTTGTAGCATTGTTACTCGCTCTTTTAGGATCCTATTACTTTCCATAAAAATCGATTTGCATGTATGATCTCTGAAATTTTATGGTCTCTTTCTTGCTCTTTGGCTTCCAAAATTTCTAGCCTTGCCCTGGCCTTCATCAGTTCCTAGACATAGAGATCTGATGACCAAGTAAGAGGTGTAGACATGGGACTGTAAATGGTTGAATCTTCATTATTTTTTTTGCTCTTATTTGTTTTCTTTTTCAGGGAATGTTTTCTTCTTCTTTTTTGTTCCCATTTAAAGCGAGCAAGTCTGCGCTTTAAAATGCCCCGATATTGTTTTGCATTTACCTAAATCCACTTCCCTGTTTTGTTGGTTGAAGAAATTTTGACTTGGCCTAAGTGATTTTTTTCCACATAATCTAAGATTTCCTTACCATTGTTTTCAATTTTGGGATGAGGCTACTTGAAAAAACCTAAACCTGAATTCCACTGCCACTCTCCAAACTTGAAAATCTGAACCCAGAATTCAAAGGGCCAAAGCCAAACCTAGAATCTAACTGATTCAAAACTGAAGCAACAATTAATACTTACAAAGAAATAATTAGCATTTACAACACATACCCAAGATGAACATAACAATGAAGGAAAATGTCCCCTTACCTACAAAGAGCGAAGTTGTAGCTGTTTCCATAGGACCAATGGAAATGAAGAGTAGAAACCTCAGCCAGAGAGGGATAATGGATGCTAAGAATCACCTCCAGTTATAGTGTGAGAAATGCAGCTACTACGCCTTTAACAAAGTCTAATGCGTATGAATGCTTTTTGCTGTGTATGTGTGCTTCTCGGAGATAGTTGTCAAGCTGTGCATGTGCGCTGACGGTGGATGAAGCTCTGTTGCAGTGCTCCTGCTACTGTTGACCACACTTACGCTATATCTGTAAATGTGTTAGAAGTGTTAGAAAACCTGCACAAATGAATCTAGCTAGTAAAGGTTGAACACACAGCTTTGCAGAGCAAAAACACTAAAAGAAAATCGAAAGAAGAAAAGAATGATGCATTCGAAAATATGTTACAATGCTCATGATATAGCATCACTGGGTGAAGATCCCAAGGTAATGCACTATAGTGGTGATCAATGAGAAGACTCAACACCTACAACAAGTTCCGGAGATAACTAGTCAGTTGCGGAGTTAAAGAAGGAGCAAATCAAGGAGTAAATCATGCAAAAGGAATCTTGCATGCAGTCACATGCTCTAACTAAGAGTCCGCATGTAGGTGTGTAGTAGTTCCAACACCCCCCCTGAACACCACTATGGGGAAAAATAGAAAATGGGCCCTGGCAACTAAGGCCAAAGGTCACCCAAAATACAGTGCAACTTGTACTAAAATTGAGGAAAGAGGGAAAACCTCGTGGGAAAAAAACCCCCCTCAAAATAAAATGAAATCAAAAGAAAAGAGGAAGAAAAATACAGTTGCTAAGCAATCGTGTCCTTCACTCCAAGACGATCGCGCAAAGAGCGAAACTTCTGCTCAGTGAATGTCTTGGTGAAGATGTCTGCAGTTTGTTCTGCTGAAGGACAGAACTGCAAATCAATGACCCGATCATGTACTAAGTCTCTGATGTAGTGCATATGAATCTCTATGTGCTTCGTCCGCTGCCGCTGTACTGGATCCCTGCAAAATTTGAGAGTGCTCTGGTTGTCACACCAGATGACAATGGGCTGGTGGAACTGGACGCCCAACTCAGTGAGGAAGTGCTGTAGCCACAGAGCCTGAATGGTGATGTTGACTACTCCTCGGTACTCAGCCTCAGCTGAAGAGAGAGCAATAGCAGCCTGCTTCTTGCTCGACCAACAGATAGGGCCAGATCCTAGACTGAGTGAATATCCGGAGGTGGACTTGCGATCAATGTTGTCTCCCGCCCAATCAGAATCTGTGAAGCCAAGGAGATTCAATGCAGTGCCTGCTGCATAGTGAATCCCGAAGGTGATGGTGCCGTGCACATATCGGAGGATGCGCTTGGCCGCATTCCAGTGTAGCTCATGCGGCTCCTGCATGTATCTGGAAACTGCCCCTACTGCATATGAGAGATCTGGTCTGGAGTGGGTGAGATATAATAAGCTCCCCACTAGCTGTTAGTAGAGAGTGCTGTCAACTAATGGAGTGTCACCTCCATCCTCAAGGCGGACCCCAGACAGAAAAGGAGTCGGTACTGGCTTGCAGTCAGTCATGCGAAATCTCTCGAGGAGATCCCGTGCATACTTAGCCTGAGAGAGTTTGATGCCTGTTGCATTCTAGCTGATCTCAAGACCAAGAAAGAAGTGTAATGGACCCATGTCCGTCATCAAGAACCTATCATGCAAGGCCCTCTTGACTGTAGCAATGGCTGAAGCCGAGCTGCCAGTGATTAGGAGATCATCTACATACAAAACTAAGATAAGAAGAGAATCATGTGTCCTAAGCATGTAAACATTCGGATCAGACTTACATCTTTCAAAGTTTTGTGATAAGAGAAAAGAATCCATCTTCGCGTACCAAGCTCTCGGGGCTTGCTTAAGGCCGTAGAGAGATTTCTTCAGTCTGCAGACCAAAGATGAATCCTGAATGAAACCATGTGGCTGCTCCATGTAGATCTCCTCAGATAGGTCTCCGTGAAGAAAGGAATTCTTCACATCCATCTGATGTACTTCCCACCACTGGGCAGCCACAATGGCAAGTGTAAGGCGTATGGAATCCATCTTTGCTACTGGAGCAAAGGTCTCGTCATAATCAATGCCATGCACTTGTTGGAAGCCTTTGGCTACTAGCCTTGCTTTCCATCTGGTGATTTGCCCATCTGCAACACTCTTGGTCCTGTAGACCCATTTGCATCGGACAAGTTTCCTTCCTGAAGGAAGCGGGACCAGATCCCAAGTCTGGTTCTCGAGGAGGGAGTTATACTCCTCCTCCATGGCGGACTCCCAAGATGGATGCCCAGCAGCCTCAGCATAAGACTGTGGATCAGAAGACTGAACTAAATGACAATGCCAGGAGGGCGATGGTTCAGTGGCAGTGAGGACAAGTGGAGGCTCAATAAACTCTGAGCTAATCCTCTGCAGATCAGAATTATCCCCCACAAGACCATTTCTAGCAGCTGGTTGGTCTTGTGCATATATCTCACGTAAGCTCCTTGTTCTCTGATTTATGACAGGGGAATATGATTCACTGCTGGAAGCCCGATCTGGGCTTGGATGTGGATCATCATTTGCATGCACTAGATTTGTATCTGAAGACTCTGTCTTTGCATCTGCATGCTCTTCCTCGGTATCTACATGATCTGTATCTGCATCTGAATGCACTGAGTCATCATCTCGGACATGAGGTAGATAAAAAGTGTCTGCATGCGGCGCTTGAGGTGCATGCGAGAGACTTTCCTCAAATTTGAAACTTCGCTCAATGATGAGCTTGCCCGTAGAGGGAATCAGGAGTCGATATCCCTTCACACCATCAGGGTATCCAACAAAGATGCACTCAATGCTCTGTGGATCAAGAGCTTTCCTCTTTTTAGAGGGGATTCGGGCCCATGCTCGAGAGTCGAAAACACAGAGGTGAGTGACCTCTGGTTTAGTGCCGCTCCAAGCCTCAAAGGGGGTCTGATCCTTGACAGACCTATGAGGAGATCTGTTCTGGATGTAGTTAGCACAATTAAGTGCTTCGGCCCAGAGCTTATGAGGCAGTGACTTGGCATGCAACATGTAGGAAGCCATCTCTTTGAGAGATCGGTTCTTTCTCTCAACAACTTCGTTCTGCTGCGGAGTGTATGGAACTGTGTACTGCAATTGTATGCCGGACTGAAGGCAAAGGTTCTGAAGTGCTGTGTTAACATATTCCCCCCCATTTTCTATACGGAGGGCTTTGATCTTTCTCTCTGACTATGTCTCAACTAGTGCTTTGAAATCTTCAAAGTGCTCAAAAACTTCAGATTTGTTCCTGAGAAGATACACCCAAGTATACTGTGAGAAATCATCAATAAATGTAAGCACATACCTTGCTTTGTTGATGGAAGGATGAGGAAAAGGCCCCATGAGATCACTATGGATCAGATCTAGAGGAGAGGATGCTCTGTGAGTCTTGCCAGTGTCAAACTTTTCTCTGGGATGTTTGCCAAGAACACACCCTTCACAAACTCCTTTGGAGAAACTGATATTTGGCAAGCCTTACACCATCTCATTCTTGCTTAGCTGCTGCATATACCTGTAATTTAAGTGACCAAACCTCTCGTGCCAAAGCCTACTACTATCATCAGCATGTGTAAGCAATAAGGAGGATTCAGATTCAATAAATTCAGAAAATGTATACAGTCTGGCTCCATTGTTTACCTCACCAGTTGCAATTTTGTCATTGCTATGTAGATCATATATGTTCACTGCATCTGGAGTGAATTCCACTCTCTTTCCGGTGCCGGAATGAGTGATCTGATAAACTGAAAGCAGGTTTACCGAAAGTTTTGGAACATGAAGCACATCTTCAAAGCTTCCGTGTAAAAGTTCCACTCTACCTTTTCCGGTGACCTCAATAGGTGAGTCATCTCCCATGAGGATGGGAGGTCCTTTGCATGCATCCAAAGAGGAATAGACTTCCTTTGCAGCAGCCATATGATGTGATGCACCAGAATCTATAATCCATGCATCAGGAGAAGAATTAATTGCAACTAAAGCATGAAAATTGTTACCTTTCCCGTGTGGCGGATCCTCAGTTTTTTTCTTGGCGCCCTGAGGGATGTGGTCCCCAAGGTTGTGCTTCTAAAGGATTTCTGCCATTTGGTCAATTTGTTTCTTCATGCAAGAGGATTCTGGATGGAATCCTCTTTGACAGTAGGTGCATCTGTTTCCTTTCTTCCCTTTCTCATTTCTCGAGCCGGAGGAGTCATTGAAGGGCTTGGTGTACCCTTCCTTCTTTGGATGGGAATGTGCTTTTCCTTTGTCTTTGTGCTGCTGATTTTTCTGATTTGAATCAGATATGTGATTTTTATTGTGGCTGCCATCATGCACAGCAAGTGCATGTGCTTTTGGAGGTTTGATTTTCCCCATGCCAATGAGTTTATCTTGCTCAAAAATAAGGGACTCCATAAATTCTTTGAGAGAAGGCATAGTGTAGGATTTACCTGTTGCGAGCCTTACTGAATGAAATGTAGACACAAAGACGAAGTATTCCGATCCGAGCTTTGACATAATAGAGAGAACTTGGCGACTCTCCTCCTTGGATTTGTCAATTCCACAACCCTTGAGTTGCAGCAATAGATCATTATATTTGGTGAAGAAGTCTTGAATTCTGTCATAGTTCCGTGGATCCAATGATAGCAGCTCCACTTCGAGCAGATGTCCTTTCATCTCATCTTGTTTCCCGTAGAGCTATTCAACCTTTTTCCAAATCTCATTGGGAGTATTGCAGGCAGATAGATGAAACTGCAACTCTGGAGAGATGCACATGCATATGGATCCGTGGGCCTCATCCATACGGTTGAGGTACTTGGATTTCTCTATGGCTGAAGTGGGTTCCACTTCTGTAACCATGGTAATCCTATACAACCCTTTATGACGAAGGTATCGAGCCATTTGGTCCTTCCATTCATGATAGTTGTACGGTGTTAGGATTGATGCTTTGGGAAACTCCATTTTTCTGTCAATCTTCGATCTCCAAGCTGCAATAATTGCAAAATAAAGTACTGGTGCACCTTTTATCTAGCAACCTGTGGGCTCTGATACCATGTAAATGTGTTAGAAAACCTGCACAGATGAATCTAGCTAGTAAAGGTTGAACACACAGCTTTGCAGAGCAAAAACACTAAAAGAAAATCGAAAGAAGAAAAGAATGATGCATTCGAAAATATGTTACAATGCTCATGATATAGCATCACTGGGTGAAGATCCCAAGGTAATGCACTATAGTGGTGATCAATGAGAAGACTCAACACCTACAACAAGTTCCGAAGATAACAAGTCAGTTGCGGAGTTAAAGAAGGAGCAAATCAAGGAGTAAATCATGCAAAAGGAATCTTGCATGCAGTCACATGCTCTAACTAAGAGTCCGCATGTAGGTGTGTAGTAGTTCCAACAATATCCACCTGCAGAGAGCGACGTTGCAACACCTCCAGAAACTGTTGAAAGTGGAGCTGGGCCACTGCAATGGGACCACACTATTGTTGTTGTCATGTTCCACACCAGAGTTGTCGATTCCCAGCACGCATGATCTCTTAAGTAGACCCAGAATAGTGACTAGTAAACCTAGAATAGTGAACAAAATGGAGAACAATGAAGAAAATGTCATGCACAAAGCAAAGAAAATATCCTGCACAAAATGTTTGGCTAGCTGTTCAAGTTCGGATCAGTTTATCCAACTTGGCTCAGAAATGTAGCTAGCTATTTGGCTCAGAAATGTTCGACTAGCTGTTTGCTGTTCTATTCTGAAGGGATCAAAAGACACACAAGGTTCAAAATGGAAGGAAACACAGGGTTGATGATGCAGTTGCAAGTATACATAAGGGAGGCAGAGGCGAAGGCAGAGGCAGAAGCAAATGTGTGGGGTGTCTACGGTCATGATAAAATTTTTTATATAAATTATAGGAAGTGTTTATTGAGGTGGAGGAATTGCCTGGACAACTAAAATTGGCAGGAATCTGGGTAAAAAATAATATTTTTTTATGGTGGAAATGAATTCAACACCATTAAAAACCTTTGGGGCACTCAAAACATTGAAGTTTGACAACTGTAAAATGGATTTACAAAAATCCTTGCTGATTTTATCAAAATCTTACCAAAATTTCCATGATTTTTAGAGAAAAAAACAGTGTGGTTAGACTGCCACTTCTTATTCCTTTCCTCATCTGGTAAAAATAAAAGGATACATGTTTTGTAAACTTCCATTGCTACACCCCAAGGTGTAGCGGTAATCTTACCTTATTTTAATAGGGGTGTAGCGACAATCTTATCTTTATTTTAATGTAAATACTTTCACTCAATGACACGTACTAACTTAGGGATTTTTTATTTAATTTTAATGGTGAGAATTTTCTTATTCAAAATTTAAATAACTATTAGTATTGATTAAGGAAAGCTAAATTTAATAATATAATTATAAATATCAAAATTATTTAAAAAATCAATTATTATTAATATTGTGATTGTTTTTTTTGGTCAAATAAGAGTGGAACCTTCTATTAACCGCAAGATAGATTACATAATTTACAAAGCCTTACATTGTAAGGACCAAAACAGGTTAACACAGGTTTTTTATTATAGTTAATCGGCTATAACAAACGCAGATGACTCGATACCCTCAACGTGAGGCTTACAAAAACCCATCCGGGATTTTGTGAAATCCGATGGTCATAAAACTATCAGAAAGATAACAAGCAACCCTATTAACCGGAACATAGACTCGAAAAAATGAGAGAGAGCCAAAGTTTAATTAAAGTTCGGGTCCGGCTTGACACTTAAGTTACGAGCACTTTTTGAGCCCGATACCTGTACGATCCGGCCCCTGAAGATCTGACGCTTCTCCATGATATCAGAGCGGAAAGTTGCACGTCCTTTAATTTTCTAATCGGACCCGAAAAGGAATATAAACCACCAATCTATAAAGCTTCGGGTCCGAAAAGGCGGTTATCCTCCGCTTACTTTTCCGCCCGATATCCATTTGATTGCGTAGGCAGTTGTGATCCACGGTTAGTGCCCGGCAAAGGTGCCTGCTATTTATCCAAAGCTTTTCTCCTATGGAGAGCTCTTTTTCACACCATTTTCTTCTCTCTCTGCCTATGAAAGGCTTACACTTCCGCTTTCTCCAACTTCCTTTGGTCTTCCTTTGTGTTCAGTCCTGGTGGTGTGGAGTTCTTCCATGTATTTGTCCACCTGTCTTTGAAAATCCTCCTGCAATTTTCCCAAGGGTGTTGAATCCCACTCATATCTTTTGTAACTATCTTTCCATACCACTCCTTCATTCGCCCGATGATCAACTAGCATATTTGTTTTTCTACGCACATGTACAAGTCTGGCTGGTCTCAGGGTTTGTAGGTGGGAATGTATACATTGAAATACCTGCAAAAGTCGCCACTGTGTGGAAACTTTTTCAGGTGCTTTTCCATTGCAGAGCTGCTTGGCGGCTTTAATAACCAATTCTGAGTCAGCTTCAATAATGGCATTATGAGAATTTGCCTCAATCAGTATTTCCAGGCACTGCTCTAAGGCCATGAGCTCCGCCATGTTGTTTGTGGCTATGCCCAGATGACTATGAAAGATGTCCTTTATACACCCCTGCTCATCTCTGATAACTCTGCCAAATCCAACCATCCCTGGGTTACCTTTAGAGGCTCCATCTATGTTGATTTTCAAGAAACCATGCGGTGGAGGTTGCCAAAAAACTTTACCAACATTTATCTGTCTAACATCCTTATGTGTGCTCTAGGGAACAAGCGACTGGAGACCCAATCACAACATTATACTGTCGTCTTGGGCCCGAGTCGGTGCCTTAATAGGTCCCCCTAACATGGCTCCAACAGTTTCTTTGAGCTGTCTTAAAATCTGTGCAATAATATTTTGGGTTGATTCAGTTTTGCTTTTGAAAATCCTGCCATTTCTTTCTTTCCAGACATTCCAGATTAGGAAGCCTAGAACCAGAGTCCAAGCGTTGTTTATGAGCTCATTGCTTGAGAAGTTTCTTCTCCACATACTCAGAGTGTTAGCAATGTTGAGGCCATCCCTGTCAGTTTGTCTGAAAACTGAGGCCACCCAATCCCACAGGGTAGAGGTGAAAGGGCAAAGGTTGAGTAGGTGTTCCATCGTCTCCTCCTGTGTACCACACAGATAACATTTGGATGGGCCGACAAAACCTTTCTTTAGAAGATTATCCCAAGTTAGAATTTTCTTTTGTTGAACCAACCATATGAAGATCTTTATTTTCATCTAATGCGGGTCCTGCCAAAGGTTCTTCTAGGCCTCATTTGGGTACTAATAAGCACACCCTGTGTCTATCTTCTTGGCTTCTTTGAGGTTAAAGTTACCTTTTGTGTTCCTTCCCCATCTTAGTTGATCGAACGAATTTGAAACCAAAATCTTCCTCTGTTCCAAATCCATAGCCAGAGAGTTTGCCTAAGCTTTCAAAGGGATCTCTTCCTTGTAGCCTAGATCCTTCAAAGTTCTCCATTTGTCATTGCTCCTATCTCGATCCCAGAAATCCTTAACCAGATATAAACCTTTGTTTTTAGTGTCATTCTTGAGATCGGTTAGTTCTTCCCTAAACATGTTTGGTTCTTGCTGCCAGTTATCCTCCCAAAATCTTGCCAAGCTCCCATCCCAGATCTCCCAGAAACTATGCTGCTGGATAATGCTTCTATTTTCCCAAGCAAGATTCCAGATGTGGGAGCCCTTGATAAGCCCTGACATTCAAATATGATCCCTCTCCTGCCAATTTTGTGCATATTTTTGTTTCCAAACCTTTTCCCAAGGGGATGCCGATTCCTTTAGCCATCTCCACTAGAGTTTTGCACCTGAGACTCTGCTAAGGGTTTCGAGGTTGTTAGAAAAATATTATATATGACAGAGAAATGCAGGGCATATAATATGCGGAAAAACAAAAACACATAAAACCAGAGAGATACAGATATACGTGGTTCACCCAGTTTGGGCTACGTCCACCCCGAACAACTAGTCCTTCCTTTCTATTATCCAACAAAATGAAGATACACAACTTACAATAGATTTGTTGTAATATCCTCTGTTTTCTCTCACAGTATCACCTCTCTGTTTCTCACTCTGAGAATACACATATTCGACAGCCTCAATACAATACCCTCATACAAAGAGAGGGGTTTCCTTCTAGGGAAAAAAACCATAAACTAAACATAAATTCTACCATCAGATCATCTGCCTAATGCACGGCCCAGATTGACTAGAAATTATTATACTTTTACAAGGCAATTTTACATCTGTTTTTAGCTTCAGGGGCACTGCTCTCGAAACCCCTGCCAGGGGACCATTTCCCCCTAGACCCCTCAGCCGGGGGGGATGGCCCCCCCCAAACCCCGCGGGGGGGACAAGTTCCCCTCGCACCCCCCCACATGGAGGGGTGTACAATCTTCTTGGGGTATACATCTGACTGAAACAAAGACCTCTAAATTAGGATGATAATCATGCTCCACACCCAACAGGGGTCATGAAGCCCCAAACCTCCATGGATTTTAGGTTTGCAAAGCTTATCCCAAGCTACCAATGCCCATTTCTTTTTCTCCTCCCCTTTTCCCCAAAGAAAATCTCTTTGCATGTTCCTGATCTTCTACAGAACTCCTTTAGGGGCAGGCAGAGGTGACATCATGAAGATAGGTATGGCCTGTAGGATGACTTTTGTGAGCACAAGGTGCCCTGCTAAATTCAAAGATCTGCATGTCCACTTCCTTATTCTATCCTGAAGTTTGTTAACAACCGGCTCCCACACTTCCCTGCTCAGGGGTTTGTCTGTAAGGGGGATACCAAGGTATTTATAGGGTAACTAATCCCTTTGAAACCCTAGAATTCTGGTGAGGTTTCTTTGAATAGCAATGTCAGTGTTAAAAAATAAAACTTTAGATTTGTCCAGGCTTACCTCTATACCAGCCGCTATGGCAAACTCATTCAGGATTTGTTTAAAAGCTTTGGCTTCCTTGACCGTGGGAATGCCCTGCAGCATAGTGTCATCCACAAATTGTTGGTGAGTTGATACCTCGCCATCTGTGGTGAATTTTAAACCCTGGATTCTTCCCTCAGCACTTGCCATTTTTATCCCTCTTCCTAGTCCTTCCATCATGAGCACAAAGAGGAAGGGGGAGAGCGGATCACCTTGTCTTAATCCCCTAGAAGGTATGAAAGTTCTTGAGGGCAAACCATTAAGCAAGATTGAGAAATTAGCTGATGATCCTAGGGCCATGACCCATTTGATCCAATTGTGGTCAAAACCATAAGCTTTCAGCATTTATTTGATATAAGACTAGCTCCTAAGGTTTTGCTAGGTCAAGCTGTATGATCATTCCAACTTGCTTGTTGCTTTTCAAGGAGTGGACCATCTCATGTGCTTGTATGATATTGTTGAGAATCTGTCTTCCTTCCACATAACCAGTTTGCTCCTCAGATATGAGAGCTGGAAGGAGTGGCTTGAGTCTATTAGCAATCACTTTGGAAATAATCTTGTACACCACATTACATAGAGCTATGGGTCTGAATTTGTCCGGTGTGATGGCTTTTTCTTGCTTCGGAATTAAAGCAATGAAGGAGGCATTGAGAGCCTTCAGGACCGATTTGGATCTTCTTGAGTCTTCCACTGCCTCCAGGATGTCTTGTTTGACTGTTTTCCAGCAGGCTTTGAAAAAATCTACATTAAAGCCATCCGGGCCAGGGGCTTTCCCATTTTGCATCTCGTTGATAACTTCCCTGACCTCATCTTTAGATACTAGTCAATTGAGATTATGATTGTCTTCCCTCGTTACAAGCTTGGGGATGTACCTTGTGAATATATTAATAAGAGCGGCTCCGTTGCTATGCTAAGGAAGTGTTGCACTAGGAGAGACTCCATTTCTTTGTGGGTGACCAGCTCTTTTCCTTGAGAATCTCTGAGTTTCAAAATTTTGTTATGTGATCTGTGACTTAGAGTTGACTTGTGAAAGAATTTTGTGTTTCTTTCCCCCTCTTTGATCCATTCCTTCTGAAGAACAACAGATTGTGAATTCCTTTCCTCTGTGAAGCCATTTGTGATCATAATCTGATTGATCCCCTGGATTTGATGTTCAAATTTTGGCTTTGAAAATGTTACCAAACTGCTTTTTGTTCCAATCTTTGAGTTTGATTTTGATGTGTTTAATTCTTTGTTGTAGCATGTACATTTTAGTGCCATGACAGGGCAACTTTTCCATCCACCATTTCTCAATGTTGTTAGTGAAGTCAGGGTGAGAGAGCCAGACATTTTCAAATCTGAAAGGTCTGTTCCTCGGTGAGCCAATAAAAGTGGCTTCAAGCTGGACAGGCCAGTGGTCTGATCCTCCAAATGGAAGGATAACAGCTGACATGTCAGGGCCTGTGAGAAAAAGGTTCTCTGAGATTAAGAATCTATCCAGTTTAGAGGCAACTTGAGAAGCCCCCCCTCTCTTGTTGTTCCAGGTGAAGATGCCATTTATTGTTTCAACATCCACTAATCTCATGTTATCAATGAAGTTCTGAAAGGCAGTAGAGTCTCTTCCTAGTGTTCTAGTGCCACCTTTCTTCTCTGTAAGAGATTTGATCATATTGAGATCTCCTGCCAGAATCCAGGGTAGATCGGGATGTCTTCCTCTGAGCTCCTCAAGGGAGGTGAGAAGCTTGAGTTTGTCTTCTAGTGTTTGAGGTCCGTAGACATTTGTCATCATGTAATTTTCCTTATCACCCACAGGCTGTATTACCATCGAAAGATAGTTCCTGGATGCTTCCGCATCCAAGATGCTAAGTTTTTGGGGGTTCCAAAGCGTTAGAATCCCACCCGCCGAGCTGTCTGCCTTAACTTCTAGATACTCAAACTTGCTTAACCAATTACTGTGGACTCCTTTGATTTTATCCATCGAGCACTTAGTTTCCTGAATGAACACCATGTTAGGTTTTTCTTCTCTTATTCTACTGCTAAGATTTCTTTGTTTCCTTTTACTTCCTAGACCCCTGATATTCCATGTTGTAAAATTCATTAAGATAGGTTTGTAAAAGAGTAACTGGTGAGATCTTTCATCTTACCTGAGTTGATCATGAGTTTTCCACATTCTGTCAGCAGCTCATTCTGTTTTTTCCTTCCTCTTTTCCTACCCGGGTTCTTGGAGGATTGTCCCTGTGTTTCTTCCATTATCTTCATCCCTTTATTTTCCTGGCTATCATGGTTTCTTTTGACTCCAGAATTCTTCGTCTGTGAGCGCCATAGGAAGAGCTGTTGAACCCTATTAAACTCTTCCTTTGGCAGGGAGTCAACTCCTTTGGTAATACCCTGTTCCAGAAATTTTTCCAGATCCAGGTTTTCCTTCTCAAGAATCTCCTGTAGTTCATGGTCCTCCGTTCCTGCCTCACTTGGGGTCATCTCATGGTCCCTGTTGAGCTCCATTATTCTTGATGTATCATCCTGTAGCTGGTTGTTCTCTAGTATGTCCTCCATACTAGTGTCCCTGTCCTTCTCATCAGTTTTAGTTTCCGATCCCTGGTTTTTCCCTTTATTTCCTATGTCTTCTTCTAAGATTTTGAAACTGTTGTGGCTCCGTTGTCCGTCCTCGTTGATTTTCTTTTGATTCTGTTTTCCTCCTTTCCCCTTTCCCGCTACCTTGGTGAAACCCTCGGGATCTTTACTTGTGGTGGTTTTTTTTGTTGTTTTCCACTTTATTTGATGGGCAGTCTCTATAAAGGTGACTGTGTTCATGGAATTTATGACATCTAAATGGTACGTGCTCATAGTCTACCATCTGTGCCCATTATTCATCATAAACTTCTAAGATGATCTCATCTGGGAGTGCTCCAGACAGGTCCATTTCCACACAGATTCGGGCAAAAGAAGTGTATTTGCCTCTTAATGTCACATCTGATATCTTAATAAAATGACCTAGTTTATTGCCAATAGCTTTCAAGGACTCTAGCAGCCAATAATCTAAAGGAAGGGAGTATAGTCTTATCCATACCGGTACTGAGGTGAACGTTTCTCGTTCTAGGACAAAATTTATCACCCATGGTCGCATGTAAAGGCCTGCAACAACATAGAAGTATGGTCCTCCCTTGAACACTCTATCTTTATCTTCTAAGCTCGTGAACACCACCGTAAAAAAGCCCTTGGATCCAAGGTGCAGGTTTATTTCCCCTTTGGGTTTCCAGTGGTTTCTTATCCATGCATGTAAAGCTTTCTCCGTCGGCCAGATCCCCATAAATTTGCATATGATCGCATGTTCTGTCATGTGATCTCTGTGTACCTGTAGCGCTGGGTCACTCAAAACGACCCTAGGAGTGATGGTCGTCTTGGGTTTGCAGATCCCTGTCGCCCTTAGGGGTGCATCTTTCTGATTGCTACCCTCTTTCCTCTTCTCCCTGCTATCTTCCTCATGATTTCCTCTCTGTTCATGATTCTTGATATTTCCTGTATTGGTGTCCTCAGTTATCGCCTCCGTTGGTTTCTTGAAGTTGTGCAAATCCTTTTCCTTGCTTCTGTTCGCAACTATTTGACTGTAGGAGGGAGCCGAACTCCCTCCTCCACGATCCGCCATGGTTACCAGCACCAAACCCTAGCTCAAAACCTAGTTCTTCGTCCCTGCTTCACAAAGCTAGGGCTGTTTTCTTATCACTTTCCTTTGTGGTTTTTTCCTCATCTCACACTTAATATTCCCTTAATATTGTGATTGCTATTAATTATTATTTTAGAAAATTAATTGTCATTAATATTTGGATTATTATTAATTATTATTTTAAAAAATTTAGTCAAATAAAAAAAAAATTAAAAAAATTTTATATTTTAAAAATTTATCAAAATTTATCCATTTATAAAGGTAATATTATTTTTATTTTTTAGAATTAAAAAAAATCTTTAATCTTTTAAAAGTTATTGTTGCCTTCGAAGATGCACATTTTTTACTTTAGTCTCAGGTAGACGTGTAATTCTTTTGGTACAACCTTGAGTTGACATGTGTCCATTTTAAAATAAAAATGAAATATTTTTTAAATAAAAAACAATGTCAAATATAAATGAAAACAAAAACAAATATACCTATTTAATTAGTTTTAATTAAAAATATTATAAAATAACAATTATATCACTCTTATTAGTTCGTTGTGTTTGTTATTAAAAACAAAAATTGAATTTGGTTAGTTATAAGTAAAAGCATTACAAAATATCAATAATATTATTGGTAGCTCGTTGACATTACAACCTAGAAGATGTAAGAACGGTTTACTCTCACTCTCAACCATAAATAAAATATTTAGATGTTAATGTAGAATAACATAATTTGATATCAACTTTTAAAAAAATTGTGTGTATATTCATTTTTGAATATGTATAATTCTTATATCTTTTAAAAATATTTCAATATAATTAAACTATATATACAAAATATTTGAATGCATGGGCCTGGAGTATGCCCTAAAACTGCTTCTGCATGGCTAAGAGCTCGTCTTCCTCGGACGTAAGGAAATAGGTTAACGGCCCAAGACCCAGAGGCATCTGGCAGGAGTGAAAGTCTGCTCCCTTACGGACCACCAGCGGGTTATTTCAGGTGGCGTGGTTTTCCTTGATAACAGTGATGTGTCAACTGACATTCGCGGATAGCAGCCAGAGATGGCTGTCCTCAATGTTGGTTTGACAAACTGAGTTTGATAAGTTTTTCCACCTTTTGAAAAAAAAAAAAAAAAAAAAAATTGAATGCAAGGAAAAAATAATTGAAAACAAGATTTTTTTTTATTATAATTATTTCAATTTGATGCAGAAGTAATGGAAGCTCCCAAGCCAATAAGCCTCAAAGAGAAAACTCCTAAACGGGTATTGATCTTTTGAGAAGAATTAATATTCCTTTATGTAAAATTATAGTATTTTCTAAATTCTAGAAAGTGAGTTCATTGATAATGGGTGAGGTGTGAGATTGGGTTGGATTGAATTAGATTTGATGTGATCGAATATGCTTAGAGTCAAAGTTTAAAATGGACTATTCTTGAGTGATTTTTGGATCTGAAAGGATCTTAGGAGTTTGTTCAGGAGAGTTGTAAGATCTCGAGAGTTTGTAGGATTTGAAATTAATTCAACTTTATCTTTGTTTGTATATTTATCCATTGTAAGCCTATGAGCAACATGAGAGAGTGTAGAGTGAACGTGCGGAGTGGAGCAAAGTAAGGGCCAAGTATGGCAACATGAGAGAGTGTGGAGTGAACGTGCGGAGTGGAGCAAAGTAAGGGCCAAGTATGGCAAGGCCGAATCTAGGGCCAACTAATGTAAATTAGGCGAAGATCAAGCCTCTATAAAGCTTTTATAGTTATGTGAATGAATAAATTTAAAGCCTGTTGATGTTGAATTTGAGGTGGATTAATTTTATGTCTGAGGGTGAGGTCTATTACAATATTGAATCTATGTGTATACTCTAGTCAAAGTTGAACACAAGGATGTACACATTTTGTGTGATAAATCGAAGGGCGATTGATGGTTAGGAGAGAGAGATCATTGGCTCTGTTTGTATGAATAATTTTGGTTCGATTGTGATCAACGAGGAGAAAGTTACAGTGCATTCAATTATGGATTATTCTCAATAGCTTTGGAATACCAAGGGATCAAGCGTGGTTGCTCTTAGTACGCCAATTTTTGGTAAAATACATGAAATTCGTTGAGAATCCTGTTGCAGGGAAAAGGTGGAACAAACAATTGGACATTCCTTGTAATGTGAAGTTCCATGAAAGGAAGGATCTCGTAGCAAGTTGTAAGTTTGGTAATGTATGTATCCCCTTGTGATCGCTGGTGTCAGGATGCAATGATCACACTTTACCCTGCAGTTGACGTGATGTAATTGCATCATATTTGATGGAAGAATCATGGTCCTCACAGTTAATTAAAGTTAATCTCTTCGCACAGTAGAAGGGGAGTCAAATGAAAGTTTACTTGGACTATATGATGAGCCTTCATCTAAATAATACGAATGAAATGTGCAATGAAGAAACCTACAGTAAAAGTCTCATATCCTAAATAATGAGAAAAGATTGAGAGTTGAGGAGAATATCTAATGTAAGGATGCATGCGATGAGAATGAACTAGTGACAAAGAAAAGTGGATGGTTTTGTTGTTTGAACCTCAAAGAGGAAGGATACAATGCATATATGGGAAATTTGAATATGTGCAAGGAAGGTGATTCACTGTTGATAAATTTGCATAAAAAGGGTTCCGCTTTGCATAAGTGGTATCAGATCATGTTGTTAGATGAGTTAGCATTTTATAGTTATAAATTAATCAAGAAAGAAGGAATATAACTGAATGCAATCACACAAGAAATAACTCAGGATTTACGTGGTAAAACCCTGACAGAGTGTCAAGGAAACATCCGTGGGGCAAGGGATTGGAATCTCTATTCAATCAATAAATTATTCTCCATACAATAGTTCGGGCATTCATCAGTTTTATATGAGCGTCCTCAGTTACATAACCGATGGATGTTTCGGTATAAAACAAACTTGTTAATAACTAATACATTTTACCCAAATTTACATAATTAGTTGTCAAACTTCCAACAAACTCCACCTTGAAAACAATTTTCCTAATCCCTTGCCCATCCCCATTCATCATCTTTTCTGCAAGCCAAGAGAAGCTAAACACCATCACAACTTCTCTACTGTAATTGGCTTTGTGAATATGTTTCCACAATTCTCTCGCGTATGGACTTTTTGAAGAGTTACTTTTCCGCGATCAATCACATGTCTCAGAAAATGATACCTTACATCAATGTGCTTGGTTCTGCTGTGATAAGCAGGGTTTGTAACCAAGTGAATAGCACTTTGACTATTAGAGAAATTCCGCTGGCAGAACTGAAAGGAACCATTGAAAGATACAGAATTTGAACTGGTAAAACTTATAAAAAGGCTTTGAAGCAACGAGATCTGAACCAGAAGAAGTGAACTGCGAGCTTCAAGAGCTACGGGAATAGATCTACGAGAAATGAAATAAGAACTTCAAAGTTTAAAGGGAGGGGATTCGAACCCGAAGAAGTGAAGCGCGTGCTTACGAACTTTAAAGTTTAAAGGGACGGAATTCGAAGCTGAAGGAGTGAAGCGCGTGCTTTAAAGGTATGGGATTCAAACTGGAGGAAGTGAAGCATGCACTTTAAAGAAACGAGATTCAAACAGGAAGAAACACAACACGAACTATTATAGCTACGAGGTTCCAGGTAGGACAACTAACGTACGAGCTTTGACATTTACGGGATTGAAACCAGGAAACTTAAATACTTAGCTTTGAGAAGGATCAGATTCCAATTTTCAGAGCTGAAGAACCGAAATCCAATCCCAGAGCTCCGAGCTGGTGAGAGTCGAACATGCGACGCGTAGATGATACGAACCGGGATAACTTGGGCGAAAAAAGAACCAGAGATTGAGCTTCCACCAGAAAATGCAGAATTCAAACCGGAATACAAGACGGTTCGGAACCGGCAATGTTGTTCGATGAGAATCCCCGTCTAAAACGATCTATATATAGGTGTATATTCCTTATTCGATCAAGACTCATAGTCGCCATTTTGGCCAAACTGCTACCAAAGATACTTCGCCATTTTGGCGAAACTGCTAGCAAAGATACTTTTACAAAGTGAATGTGAAACCAAAAGAATATTCCACCAACGAGGGCGGTATTCTTAGACCGTAGAATTTATGGATTTATTTCAATGGTGGATTTTAGGAATATTTTGAAAACATATGAAATATTTAACGTTTTTCCTCTTCCCTCAATCCATGAAAAATTGTTGATTTGTAATATTAAAATATAAATAGATATTAATATAATGCAAGTAAATATGATTCATTAATCCATTTATAAGTCTGATTGGTTTGATGAAACAGTGAAATTCTTATTTTCTAATATTGGTCACATTCTGAGGTTAATTTTTGCATTGTTTGCTTGTGTTAAATGATTACCGTTTTTTTATTATTTTTGCTGAAAATATAAATGATTGAAGGCTTCACAGTTATTTATATTGTTGGAAATTTTGAGAAGCTAACTGTATAATGGTTTTGGTGTGTCCAATATTTCTGATAGTTACTCTATTTATCATTAAAAAAAATCAAATAAAAATTATAAAGATAAAAAAAAAAACTAATGTGAATAAACAAGTAAAGTAATGCTAAAGATTAAAAAAAAACCTAATGTGAATAAACAAGTGAAGTAATGCTAAAAAGCCCATTTATAGAATAACAATGAAAAATTCATATACATATTATTAAAAAGATTCGGGTTCCAGTTTTCAAGCACATCTCTATCAAACTATTTTAAATAAATCATTAATACTAATAAATTTTTGTTCGAATAATTATTTTTAAATAAATCATTGATTTTTATAATGCTCACGTCTTTGGTCTCTGGTTTTCAAAAATAATGTGCCATGGTTACCATTTACCACGTCAATGGCCTTTGGTTTCCAAAATTGGATTGTAAATATTATAAAAATAATTTGTTTTCAAGTGTTTTTGGGAAAATAAACCATGAAAATTATAGGTTAAGTAAATATTTGTTGGATTAATTATTTGTTTGGGTAATAATTTTGTAGGAGTCATCTATGGAGGTTGAAAAATTGTTAGGAATGTTAAAAGTAATCAGGCAAAAATAATTCAATTTTTTTTTGTAAAAATAGTGATTGAATCATGTTTTTGATGATGGAAATAAATTCAGCACGGTCAAAAAACTCTAAAACACTTAAAATCTTAAAGTTTGAGCCCTGTAACTTAAATTTACAAAAATTCTTACCAGATTTTATTAAAATATAATCCAAATTTCCATAAATATAAAAAATATACATGTATAAGTTTTAAATAAATCAAATGGCTTTAACATAATCATTCATTTTATAAAATCATTTATTATACTTAGTGCTCAGTTTTTCGTTGTGCCCGTTATTATTATATTATTTGGGTTTAACCCAATTTCAATTTTTTTTTCGTTGTGCCTGCCATAGTTTTGTTTAAATAATTTTTAATTTTTAATTTTTAAATTCTTAAATACTTTTACCTTTAAAACATTAAAAAAAAAACCTTGTAAATTTATGGATAAAATTATATAAGATGTAAATTTATGAGCCTCTTCAAAGGTAGCAGTTAATACGCAAAGCAATGAATATTTACCAATGATGTAAATACTTAAATGAGAAATATTTACTAATAATATAAAGAAATGTTAATCATATATTTCTATTTATCTGGTAAACATTTTGGTCTTACAATTTATCGTTTCATGCATCACTTTTAACTAATCAAAAGAAGATAAAGTCTTCTACACGCGAGGATTTTCAGCAATATTAGATATTTATAATTATCATTTGAATTATTTTAAAATAATCAGTATAGATTTATTTTAAATATGAATCTAATATGAACTTTGAGGGATCTAATTTTATCACATGCAATTTTTTTTGAATATTTTTTTTTTTGGCCGATATGAACAAAATTTCAATTTTAATGATAAATGGAAATGGTTACATGTCATATTGAGTTGTTTAATTAATTATTATTATTATTTTTATTAATTAACATTACTATAATTATTAATTAATATTATTATTTAGATTTAATATTATTATTAATTAATAGAAATTTGTTAATATCATTAATAATGATATAATATTATATCATTAGTAATATAATAGTATTATTAATAATAATCAATTAATGATATTTTTTATTAATTATTTAATTAAATAATTAATTAATTAACAAACATTAATTAATTAATTATTACTATTATTTATTAAAAATATAAATGTTTTTGAAACGAAAAAAGAGGAGCAAAGAAAGAGTGAAGGCGGTGTGAGTAGCTAGGGTTTTTCACGAACTCTGCCTAACAAACCTGCAAACCCTGTAGACGGAGAGACGACTGAGGCAAAACGACAAGGAAGTACCACTGACAGTAGCCATGAGTGGCATGGCAGGGGTGAGAAGAGATCCCCTCCTACCAAAACATTGTTGTAGGGGAGTCGAGCCAACACAGAGAAACCAGAGGTAATGGAAGTCATGGAAAAGGGATGCCAGTTTTGGGAGCCAAATGAAAAGCGGGTTTGGGAGGGAAATGCCTACCTAGGGCAACCAAGAAACCCCGATTCGTTATACCAAACAATAAACTGGAGGAATACAAAAGATATATGAAGGACCATGCCCTGATATGTAAGTTTATTGGGGCTTGGCCAACAAAGAAGGAACTGATCAAATGGATCCAACAACGGTGGCAACCAAAGGGGCACATAGACCTCAAGCTAGGGGCGAAAGGGTTCTTCTCTGTAATCTTTTCCAACCTCGAAGACAAGGAGAAGGTTTTCGAAGATGGGTCATATTTTTTCAACAATCTTAGCCTGTTTATGTGACATTGGGAGGAATGTTATAACCCAGATCAGGAAAAGCTTTTGGAAGCACCCATCTGGGTACGACTTTTCGATCTACCAATGGACTTCTGGGACCTCAAAATCTTGGAAGGAATAGGCAACTCGATTGGAACCTTCGTCAAAGTAGAAGACTTGACAAGAAAAGGTAGGTACACCTCTTATGCAAGAATCTGTGTGTACATGAATATCACTAAGCCGCTATCAGACTTCATAGAGTTGGAATACCATGATGAGATATGGAAACAACCCCTTGACTACAAACATATCCACTTTAGATGTCGACGATGTCATGAATGTGGCCACCTGTATCGAGCCTACCCGTTAAATAACCATGAAAGTCAAACGACTGAGAAGAAGGTAGGAGACTCGACAATAAGAGAAGATGGGGATGGATTTTAGGAGGTGCACAAGAGGAAAAGGAACCAAAAGCCAACAGGAAACCAGAGAGAAAATCAAAATGAGAAAGAGCAGCGCACCCATAACAAATTCGCCACCCTTCAGGAGGACGAAATGGGGGAGACAATCCCGGACAATATCAAGGAGATGGAAAGCATGCAAACGAAGGATCCAGAAGGAAACAAGATAAATAGCCAGGAGATAACAGAAAACCTAAGAGAGGAGAGTACCATGCAAATGATAGAGCAAAACCCAATGGAGATCGATAACCAAAAATAAGATCTCATTGCGGAAGAGCAAGTGATGAAACGTTTACTACAGGCGTGGAGACACTTAGACGAACGTTTCATTCCAGAAGATCTGAAGCAACTCTACAAGGAAACTTTCCAGCAATATAAGGCTAAACAAAGATCCGCTATTATAGCACAACTAGAGCACCCAGGGTCTCAAGGTGGTCAAGGGCAAGAATCAGGAACCCTAGGAAAAGTGGGGAAGAAATGGGGTAGAAGAACAATGAATGAATCCATCCAGATGGTTGGGGAACTACTAGTCAACTCTGGAAGAGTAGTGCCATTATCAGAGGTCTTTCAACAACCCCCAAAATTGTTGAAATGATTATTACAACATGGAATATAAGAGGCCTCAATAACAGAGGCAAATAGAGATACCTCAAAGAGAGACTGAAGAAAGATAGACCAAGCATAATGAGAATACATGAAACTAAAATCAGTGAAAGCAAACTGAAAGGACTTATGGAAAATTTCAAACCTTGGTACCAAGTTATAGCCCAGGATGCAAATGGTAGTGCAGGAGGGTTGGCGATTATATGGAATTCGGGAGAAATATGGTTTGAAAAATGGGTGATCCTCCCACGAATTCTCTCAGGCAAATTTAGAGTTATCAGATCAAAATACTGGGTTCTTCTTACAGGAGTCTATGGACCTCATATCCTGGGGGAAAGAAGGGCTTTCCTTCAAAACTTGGCAAAAATAAGAAACTTATACCCGGAACACCTTTGGGTAGTGGGAGGAGATTTTAACATAATAACCTCCCTGGCAGAGAAAAAGGGAGGTATGAGAAGAATGGATACAGACATGGAAATATTTGGTGATACCATTACAGAACTGCGCCTAGTAGATATCCCAACAATCAACGAGGTTCACACCTGGAACAATAGAAGAGGAGGGAGCCATCAAATTGCTTCTAGATTGGATAGATTTTTAATATCAGAACATGTCATAAGCAAATATATATTCATAGAAGCCTTGATCCTCCCAAGGATGGGATCATACCATTGGCCGATAAGACTGGAAGTGGACTTGAAAGCGAGCCCGAAAAATTGACCTTTCCGGTTTGAAGCCTTCTGGCTAAGAGACCCAGACCTCATAAAAAAAATCGAGGAATGGTGGACTTAGAGTGAACAACAAGGGAGGAACTACATGCATACGTTTCAACTAAATCTTAAGGATCTCAAGAAGAAACTGAAGAAATGGAATAAAGAAGAATTTGGGCATATCATGAAGGACCAGAACCAGATCAACAAGTGAATGACAGAGGTGCAAAAAAAAATCATACAGGAAGGGAGATCAGAAGAGCTAGCTACAAAAGAGGGACAATTAATAAGTCAGCTGGAAGAAAGGAGAAAATAGGAAGAGATCCAGTGGAAACAGAAATCGAGGGTGAATTGGCTAAGGGAAGGGTAGCGCAACACCTAGTTTTTTCACAAGGCCATGTTTCAACATCGACATCACAACATAATCTTCTCCGTAAAAGATGAGGAGGGGAACCACAGAGTTCAACACAAGGAAATGGAGGAGCTTCTAGTAAATCACTTTAGAGATCTCCTATTAGAACCACAAGAAGATAGAACATAAGCAATTCAAAGAATATCGCAACATATACCCCACAGAATAACTCAGGACCATAACCTTGCATTGATGAGAGCAACTACTCTTAAAGAGGTGGAAGAAATTATCAAGGGTATGAAGAAAAACAAGGCCTCGGGACATGATGGATTCACAACAGAATTCTACCAAGCTACATGGAATTTCATGGGACGAGAAATTCTTAAAGTTGTGGAGGAATCTCGGTGAAATCAAAAGGTATGCCCTAGTTTGAACTCCACTTCTATTACTCTCATTCCTAAAACATCAAAATCAAAAGATCCTCAGGGATTTCATCCCATTGCCCTATGTAATGTCACATATAAAATCATAGCCACTCTTATTGTTAAATTGCTAAAACCTTTCCAAATATCATATCTCCGGAATAGACGGGATTTGTCGAAGGAAGGAAAATCTTGGACGAGTGGGTAAATTCTCAAGAAGTCGTCCACTCTCTCAAGACAAAAAAGCTCACAGGAATGATGATCCAAAATGGATTTAGCATAGCCTCCAAATCAAAAGTCTTCAAATACAGGTGAAAGTGGAATAGCGTTGAAGAGCTTGTTAAAATGAAGCCAATGGTGCAAACTGCATGCAAATCCGAGTTCGAATAAGGAAATTAGAGCTAATCAAAGATTGAGGTCAAAAGTCAATGCCTACGTCAACAGGACAGGTGGAAACCTGGGAAAGCGTCACAGGTTCTTGATGATGTAAGAGTAAAATATGATGTGGCAGTTGGTGATTGGTTCAGACCATAGGTGATGGGGATCAGCGAACAAGTGCGAAGATCGTCCGATCAAAGGAAATCAACACATATCGCATCGAAACATGCAGGCTGGTTATCCTGGAAAACGGACGCGATAAAATTATGAAAAAGAAGCTAAATTCTTTGAGTTCCAACAGGAGAGCGATAAATATTTTATCACGTGCCCTCAAGGAAGGAAGCGGTTTTAGACCGGGAGAATGCAATTCCACTCAGCGCTTGACACGTAGCCTCCCGAAAACCACTTTTTTGCGTGCCTTCGAAGAATTAGCAAACGTGCTAGTTGGACCGCGAAACCACTCGACAACAGTCGGATCCCACAGGACAGATCAATAGTGTAGGTTGTTCGGATTAGTTGATGAGTGGGACGTGACAGCCGTCAGATGGTTTGTTCTTGAGATCAGCACCGGGGAAAGGTCGGACATATGGGGTCCACCCCGCGTCCGCTGGTCCTTCATTAATACGCTATTTTTAATGTAACATATTATTCCTTGATTAACATAATTTGTAATTGTACGTGTTATATAAACACCATAACACAGAAAAGTTGACAAAGGAGTGTATTGTGAACCATTCTAAGGGGTTTGGAGGTCAGAGTGACCAGTACGGTCGAGTGTATGCTCATTTCAACTCGAAGATTCGAGCGGAACATAGTGGTGAGATCCATTTTTGTGTTTGACACTCTGTTTTTGAGCTCACACCTGTAACAATCATTTGAAGACATAATAAAGAGGTCAGCACTGGAAGTTAGGACCAGGAGATGTAGCCAGGGGGGTGAACTCCTTTATTAATTTTGGTTGTGTTGATGTGCTTTTATTGTGTTTTATAATTGTTTAAGCGTCTGTGTTATCCACAATCTTTTCGATCCATTACACTAAATAACATAGGCAACTTCACACATAGTCTGTAATGCCTTTATCAATTTGAGATCAAGTGGTATGAGAGCTTAAGGTTTTTAAGGTTTGACAAGTTTGTGGAGATTTGAATGCTTACTAGGTTGAGGCTTGGACGATGTGAAGGAGAACTTGTTGAGGCGAATGCAGAGATTGGAAGGGTATTTTCATGAAGAAGGATGGCAGATGAAACTCCACTTGTGTCAGAATACCAATTCTTGGATAGTTTCATGACGATTCCTGCTATGGTGGAAGAAATGTATAATGAATTTAAAAAGGACAAAATTGAAGGCACTTCATCACCTAAACCAGAAAAAGGAGCAGAGGAACCTTTTCTTTTTGGCCCTCTAGAGAAAGAAGATAAAGAAAAAGGAGAAAAGCCTCCTCCATCTCCTCCATCATCACCATCATTGTCATCATCATCGTCTTCTTCTCATAAAACTAGTTCTTCTAAGAAGAAGAAAAATAAAGCCTCTTTGATCAAATTAGATGTAAAATTTGATTTGCCAATTTATGATGGAGAAATTAATGCAACAAATCTTTATATTTGGATAAGGAAAATTGATGTATATTGCAGGGTGCAGAAAGTCAATTCAAAAAGGAAGAAGATCCAGCTAGCTAGCCTTCGACTTGCAGGAAACGCACTTGTGTGGCGGGAAGGCAAGACACAAGAAGATCTTCAAAAGCATGGTAAAATCATTTCAACTTGGAATGAATTTGTTTCTGCCATTAAAAAGCAATTTTATCCTTTGGCTTATATGCAGCAAGCAATGATGAGTTGGCAAACACTACGTCAATTGAAGGGTCAAAGTGTACAGAGTTATACTCAAGAATTTTTCAAAAGAGCTTTAACATTAGGCATATCATTGGACTCAACAGAGACATTGTTAAAATATATAGGTGGTCTTCATAGTTATTTGAAGCATACTATACTTATGTTTAATCCCACTAGCTTAGATGATGTGTCAGTCCAAGCAAATCATCTAGAGGCTAGAGGTAAAAATGTAAACCCAGATGTTGGGAAATCATCCAAATCTTTTGAGAACAAGAATAAAGGAAAGAAGAAACTGAAATGGAAGGAGGAAAACAAACACTGTGAAGAAGGATAAACCTTCATGCACTCATTGTAAGAAGGAAGAACACGATGAGGCACACTGCTGGTCTTTGCATCCAGAATTGGAGCCTAAGAAGTTCGGGAGTAAAGAGCGAAAGAATGCTGCTACTATTCAAAAGGACTTGGGATCAGACTCAGGTTATGAAACAACAGTTATAGCCACATGTATGAAAGGTAAAGATTTTGAAGCATATACAAGTAATTCTTCGCATTTTGTTGATAATGAAAGTAATGAGAGGAAAAGAAATGAGCTATTTCATATTAGAGTCATTTCCAAGCACACAAAAATTGATACTTTATTTTATAGTGGGTCACAAGTTAATTTGATTTCTGAAGCAATTGTAAAGAAGTTGGTTCTAGAAACAAAACCTCATAAAAATCCATATCCATTAGGTTGGGTGTGTGATAAAACAAAGCTAAAAGTTACAAGACAATGTAAACTTCGGTTTGCTATTGGGTCAACATTTGTAGATGAGGTTGAGTTAGATATAGTCCCATTGGACATATGTGGGATTGTTTTAGGAATTCCATACTTGTATGATAGAAAAGTTATCTTCTATCTAGCTGAAAATAAGTATCAAATCTCTAAGGATGGAATTGAATATACTGTAAGATCTCATAAACTCAAAGATAACTTCGCTCTCATAAATTCAGGATAGATGAAAAGAATTGTAAATTCAAGTAAGCGATTTTTACTAATGATTATAAAAGAAAAGGATCTTGATAAATCCGATGCATTCCAAGGCTGTAATCCTAAACATAAAGCAGATCTAGTTAAAGTTGTTTCCGATTATGATATTCTGTTTCAAGAGCCTAAGGGGCTTCCACCCAAGCGAGAGATAACACATGATATTTATTTGCAGCAAGATGCTCAACTACCTAACATTGGAATGTATAGGTTATCAGCTCTAGAGAATGCAGAGATAAAGAAGTAGGTACAGGAGTTGCTCGATAAAGGGATTATTAGACCAAGCACATCACCGTGCAGATCACCTATTGTGTTGGTGCGAAAGAAAGATGCTTCATGGAGAATGTGCATTGATTTTAGAGCACTAAATAATTTCACAATAAAGAATCTTTATCCTCTTCCTCGTATTGATGATTTATTAGATCAATTAAAAGATGAAGTTTACTTTTCTAAATTAGACTTGCGAAGCGACTACCATCATATCAGAGTTGCAGAACAGGATGTATGGAAAACTGCTTTCAAGACAAAGCAAGGACTTTATGAGTGGTTGGTTATGCATTTTGGCTTAACTAATTCTCTTGCTACGTTTATGCGAGTCATGAATGATGTATTTAAACCATTTATTGATGATTTTGTAATACTCTATTTAGATGATATTCTTGTTCTTAGTAAAAAATGGGATGAACATGTAAATCATGTAAAGAAGATTTTAGATGTTTTAAAAAGGGAAAATCTCTATGTGAAACTGTCAAAATGTGAATTTGGTAGGATATCTTTGAATTTTTTAGGTTATATTGTAGGGGGTGGTGAATTGAAGATAGATCCCTCTAAGGTTGAAGTCATTGTGAATTGGCTTAAACCCAAATCTACTATAGAAGTTAGAAGTTTCTTAGGGGCAGCAGAATATTGGAGGAAGTTTATTGCTAACTTTTCTTTGATTGTAGCTCCTTGACATGCTTTGACAAGTGTGAAACATGTGTTTGTTGGAAATAATACTGAGGGGGGGGGGGTGAATCAGTATTATCAGATCAATAAAAAATTTTCAATTTCATACTCAGAAACATATACGCTACTTCAGTTAAGTGAACCAGCGTGTACACGCTACTGTGTCTAAAGCAACCAGCGTATAACCAGAAATCTTATGATTCAGTTAGTTTATCTTCAGTAAATGCATCAGGACATTATTAACCATATTAATAGTAAACAGGTGCAGTATAACAGAACAGATCATCACACAAAAGCCACACACATGAACACCATGATATAAGGTGGAAACCCAATGTGGGTGAAAACCACCTACTGCAAGTCGTCTCTATCTTTCTTTAATAAGAAACTTCAGTTTACAATCTTTTTTACTGGTGCAGCCTTATACCAGTACACAGGCTACAACCTTCTCTTGTTTTTCAGACTCTCCTGGAAGGGAGCTCCAACCCCCTTTGCTCTTGTACTAGCTAAGATACTAGTACGTAGGTGCTGGCCTACAATCTTCTTTCCTTCAGGTACCACTTTTCATCAATTTTCAGATTGGATACACTGAAGCACAACACATAATCTGAAAGGCCACTTTTCATCCAATTTTCATATTGGATCATTGAAGCACAAAACAACCAATACTAGCATCATCAATCCTTGAATCACTGAACCACTGAAACCCTGTCAACACCCAGTCACCAAAACACAGAGCAGACTACAGAACTCTGCAATAACAGTCAGACCCAACTGCAACCCCAAAAATTAAGCTTCAAAAGATATACGCTACTTCAATGAAACCAACCCGCGTATACACGCGCTTTTACCAAGGAAAACCTGCGTACAGATCTAAAAAATAATTTCTCATAACTTGCAGCTGTACCAGACACCAGTCATACTCAGAACATAACATTGCGTCAGTATGTAGATCTAAAAATATGCATAATCAACCATATACCGATATTTCATTTCAAACCATTTGATCTCGATCTATCCTTAGATCTAGTCTTCCATCAATCGGTGTGATCTCTCCTTAGCTTAGATCAAGCAACCCAGAACCTGCATACTAGATCTCTTTCTTTATCACATATTCAAGACTTTTCAGATACACTTGCCTAATGATCTTCTTCTCCTTTTATAGTCTTAGGCCTTGCTCAATACCACGGGCCAAAACCATAGTAATCCAATACCATCAACTTCAAAACTAGGGATCAACACGTCTGTCGAGATACCTTGGTCAAAAACATAGGCTCAAGTACCGAGGACTAACTACCACAGACCAAAGGGAAGCTTCTCGACATGTACACTCTTTTCTGTTCATGAAACTGCGTGTATACGCGACTTCGTATATAGCGAGATTGCATATCCGCGACTTAGTATATAGCGTACCGGCGTGTATACGCAACTTGGGCTTAATGAACCTGCGTATATGAAATTTCTCTTCATTCTTGTAGTCTGGACTGAGATCTGTCATCAAAGAGAGTTGCCATCAAGGACAACACCTGTACCGTAGCGCCACACCTATGCCAAAATGCCAACAATCTCCCCCTTTGGACTTGATGGCAACCCCAAGATCCTTAGTATCATTCTCCCCCTTTGTCATCAAGGGCAAAGGGTTGTGCTCCCCCTGAGTACATGCTGATATCTCTGCTCTGCTGTGTTGAACATGCTCCCCCTGACTGTAGGCAAGATCTGCAAAAGATGATCTTCAAAAAGAACCAAGACTTATACATCATAAAGGACCTTCCTATCACCAAAAGACTCAATACATACATCCATACTCCCAACCAAGAGGGGATACATCAGAAATTTACATATAACAACCAATTACATTACATCATTCATCCCAGGCATAGTGGGGAAACCAACATAGGCCGTTACATGACCTTGACACCATAAAAGAGCTATCACAAAAGAGATACATGACATAGAGACGAAAAAATCTAGACCAAGACTTATGAAAGTCACCAGCAGCATCTGATACTCATCTTTTAGATCAGCAACCAAGATTTCCTTCTGTGCTCCTTCTCCTGAAACCAACAACAATTGTGAACTAGAACCAAAAGCATCTAAATGCCAACAATGATTTATTAGACTTTAAGTTGTTCCGCCTGAAACTGTGCCTGTTGCACCCCCTGAAACTGTGCCTGAAGGACTCCGGCATACCCATCTCAGACCTTCTCCAACCAGAGTCTTCCCTTGCTGTTCAGAACTCCATATACGCGACTTCACCTGCATAAATCAGCGTATGTACGTGGATATCCCTTATACAACACGCGTACACCAACTTTTCTTTAGAACAGACAAGCTTCAACAGCAGGATGAAGCATCAACTACTCCCAACTTTTGTCTGAGATATTCAAAAGTCTCACTGGGCAGTGGTTTTGTGAGAATATCAGCAATTTGTTCTTTAGAAGAAACATACTCCAACTTGACCTTTTGTTCAAGCACTTGTTCCCGGAGGAAGTGATACTTGATTGGTATGTGCTTGGTCTTTGAATGCATGACTGGATTCTTTGAAATGCTGATTGCACTTGTATTATCACATAAGATAGAGACAGGTGGAGTGCAAGTGATTTGAAAATCCTGCAAGGTCTGCATCATCCAAAGAAGTTGTGTGCAACAAGATGCCGCAACCACATATTCTGCTTCAGCTGTAGATAAAGCAATCGAACTCTGTTTCTTGCTGAACCAAGATACTAATCTGGAACCCATGAAGAATGCACCACCACTTGTGCTTTTCCTGTCATCCACACTTCCGGCCCAATCTGCATCTGTGTAAGCATGAAGAGTGAGATCTGTATCTCTAGGATACCATAAGCCATAGTTTTGAGTCCCTTGAAGATACTTGAAGATTCTTTTGACTGCCTAAAGATGAGTTTCCTTTGGGTTGGCTTGAAATCTTCCAACAATTCCTACTGCATGCATAATATATGGTCGGGTACCTGTCAAATAAAGCAAACTCCCAATCATGGATCTATAAGTTGGTTGATGAACTGCTGCTGATTCATCATTTGCATTGAGGCTGCATCCTGTAACCATGGGGGTACATATTGGCTTTGAATCTTCCATGCCATACTTCTTCAAGATCTGCTTGAGGTACTTGGTTTGAGACAAGAAAATACCTCCTTCATTTTGTTGGATTTGCAATCCAAGAAAGTATGTCAATTCTCCAAGTAATGACATTTCGAATTCTTTCTGCATAACCAAGGCAAAGTTTTGACTCATAGCCTCTTCATTGCTGCCAATGATAATATCATCTACATACACAACAAGTATTAGCAATTTGTTATTTTCAACTTTCATATAGAGATTGCTATCTGCTGATCCTTTTGAAAAACCTTGTTGGTGAAGATATTTGTTCAAACGATAGTACCAAGCCCTTAGAGCTTGTTTGAGACCATAGAGAGCCTTTTTCAATCTGCATACAAGGTTTGGATCATTCCAAGAATGAAACCATCTGGCTGCTCAATATATACTTCTTCTTCCAAGTCTCCATTCAGAAAGGCTGATTTCACGTCCATTTGAAATACCTTGAAGTTTTGAAAGCTTGAGAGAGCAAGGAACATTCGGATGGCCTCAAGTCTTGCAACAGGAGCAAAGGTCTCTTCAAAATCTATTCCTTCTTGCTGCGCATACCCTTTACAAACAAGTCTGGCCTTGTTTCTAATTACTTCTCCATTTTCATTCAATTTATTTTTGAAGACCCATTTGTCCCTATGACATTCTTATCTTTTGGTCTAGGAACCAATTCCCAAGTGTTGTTCTTTTCGATCTGCTCAAGTTCTTCATCCATTTATTTGACCCAACATTCATCTTTGCATGCCTCTTTCACATTTTGTGGTTCAGTGGAAGAGAGTAATGCCAAATAGCTTGAAGCTTCTGCAATTGTTCTTCTTGTTTGTACTCCTGCTTCTTTCTGCCCCACAATCTGAGATTCTGGATGATTCTTCTGAACATATCTGGATGGAGTCTTCTCTTCTATTCTTGTCTGCTCCTCTGGTTCTTCTTGAGGTTCTTCTTCTTCTTGAGGTTCTTCTTCATCATTCTGTCTTTGAGGGTAGCCTTCATCTTCTTCGATGTCTTCATGATGAACTTGCCTAGGAATGTATCCCTTCTCATCAACCACAACATCAATGTTGTCAACAATTCTGCCAAGTCTTTTATTGTAGCACTTGTATGCTTTGCTATGTGGAGAATAACCAAGAAGAATGCCTTCATCTGCTCTTGGTTCAAGTTTGCCAAGTTGCTCATCAGTATTCTTAATATAACATTTGCTCCCAAAGATTTTGAAGTGCTTCACCGAAGGAGTCTTACCACACCATATCTCATGAGGAGTTTGAGTGTTGTTTACTCGGACATTTGTTTTGTTGAGAATAATAACCGCAGCATGTGCAGCTTCACCCCAGAAAGTTGCGGGAGTACCTGATTCATCAAGCATAGCACGAGCCATTTGTTGGACTGTTCTGTTCATTCTTTCCACAACTCCATTTTGTTGAGGAGTTCTAGCTGTAGAGAATTCTCTTCTTATCCCATGTTCTTCACAGAAATCGAAAAATTCATTCGAGGTAAACTCCCCACCTCTGTCAGATCTGAGGCACTTAATTTTGTGTCCTGATTCATTTTCATCCAAGGCTTTGAAGGATTTGAATTTTTCGAATGCTTCATATTTGTGCTTCATAAGTCCTAACCAGACAAACCTGGAGAAATCGTCAATGAATAATATCAAATATTCTTCTCCTCGAGGTGTTCTTTTTCTGAATGGACCACATGTATCTGTATGTACTAGCTCAAGAGGCATGCTAGCGGATCCTTCCTTCTCAGGAAAATTAGTTCTGGTTTGCTTTCCAAGCTGACATGATTTGCATATGGTGTTGTCTGGAATTTTGATATCTGGAAGATCACGAACTGCTTGATATTTGCATGCTTTCCTTATTTGTGGAAAGCTTAGATGCCCCAACCTCCGATGCCATAGCCAGTGTTCATCATCATTTCTCAAATAGCATTGTTGTTGTCTTTCTTCAAATATGTATAGATTATTTGGAGTCCTTCTTCCTTTGATCACTGTTTCACCCGTATCAAGATCACGAACACAACATCCATTTGATCTAAATATTACCTCTGTTCCTTGATCGCACATCTGACTGACACTCAGAATATTATGTTTCAATCCATCAACATACAAAACATTTCCAGCTTTGACCTTCTCTTTCAACAGAGCAACGCCTTTTCCTTTTATGGCTGCAGAGATATCGTTTCCAAAAGAAACTTTCTTTCCCTTTTCTAATGCGGTATATGATTCAAGTTTTTCTTTGTCCCCTGTCATATGCTTCGAACATCCGCTGTCAATGTACCATAGAATTTCTTGATCTTCTGCATAAAATTCTATCCCACATATTTCTGGTTGCGGTTCCTTTATTCTCCATGTTCTGACATTTGAGGTTTGTTCCTTCTGAGTTGTCTTCCAGGACCTGCTCTAGCATTCAGAGTCTTCATGACCAAAGTTATTACAAATAGAGCATTCAACTTCATTTTCAAGAACCGAAAATTTGTTATAAGTCCTTTTCATGGTTCTAGTCATACTTCTTTGCTTTTGAGCTTCTCTAGTCATGATTGTCTTGTAGGAAACACATTGAGCTGCTTTGTGACCGAAGTTATGGCAAGAAAAACATTGGCCATTAAAGAAATTTCTGCGATAATCATATCTATCATCCAACTGATTGTAGCTTCTATTGACATCCATTCTTGGGGCAAATTGGGAAGATTTTACCGGTGGCTGATTGTAGCTTCTGTTTGTCCTTAAGACAGCTTGTCCCCGAATTTCTTGATAGTCTTTATTTTTTCTTGAGGTAAACTGTCCCTGATTCACCTGATGACTTTTATTTGGTCTTTGCTCGCTCCTCCTTGCTGCATCAAGATAACTTTTAGAGGTAGAAGCTTGAGATGTTTCTCCATTATATCCCAGACCTGTCTTGATCAGAGGAGAACGCTGCACATTGATAATCTCATCCAAGGTTTCAGATCCTTTAACAAATTTAAGATTAATCGCTTTTGTTTTCTCAATCTCCTTTCTAAGGAAAACAATCTCACATTCCAATTTTTCAAGATGTTTTTCCTTTTCAGCCAGTTGACATTGTAGAGAATCAATAATAGCACTTTTCTCTTCTAAGCAAACTTTGAGATTATTCATTTCTTCACAAAAGCCTTCTACATCTATAGCGTCCATGTATTCATCATCTTCAAAAGCCATTAAAAGTTTATATCTATTACCCTGTTCATCTTCGTCACTATTTGAAAGACCATACTATCTTCATGAGTGTAGTAGCTTTTCTTCTTTTCATTCTGTTTCTTGTTCCATTTAACAGGTTCCTTTCCCTTGTCATTCTTATCTTTGTGAGGACATTTGGCAACATAATGACCTACTCTTCCACAAGCAAAGCATTTAAAAGGTAACTTACCTCTGAACCTTCCAAAACCCCTTTGAAGATTTCTGACAAAATTTGATTCTTCTTCTTCATCTTCTGGCACGTGACTTGCTTCATAATAATCTTCTTTGCCTGAAGCCTTGAAAGCAACTTCTCTTCTGTCTGATGGACCTCCCTTTCTCATTTCATAAGTAGTTAGAATTCCGTGAAGCTGAGACATAGTAAGAGTTCGTAGATTTTCCTTTTCTTCTATTGCAAACACTTTAGATTCAAATTTGGGGGACAATGATCTTAGAACCTTTTCAACCACAATAGCCTCTTTTATTTCTTCACCCAAGTTTTTCATGCAATTAAAAATCTCATCTACCCTAACGAAATAGTTAGCCACACTTTCATCATTATACATTCTGAGAGTCTCATACTTAATCCTGAGAGTTTGAAGTTTAGCACGCTTTACCTGTTCGTCTCCTTCATAGCTCGTGACAATTTTGTCCCATATTTCTTTTGCGGATTTATAGTGCATTACCTTCATGAATTCTGATTGGGATATACATCCCAATAGAGTACTGACTGCTTTCGCATTTGTTTCATATTTCTTTTTCTCGGCTGAATCTGTAGGAGTAGCTGAAGGAAAAGTGTAGCCTGTCTCTACAATGTCCCAAACTTCTGTACCAAGAGATTGAAGATAGGCAGTAACTCTTACCTTCCAATAATTGAAGTTTGTCCCATCAAAAACCGGTGGCTTGATTGATGCTTCTCTCTCGTAGTTGCTCATGATGAACGATCTACCTTCAAGCGATCAAGCTTCTCTGAAGGACCTGCTCCGATACCAATTGTTGGAAATAATACTGAGAGGGGGGGTTGAATCAGTATTATCAGATCAATAAAACTTTTTCAATTTCATACTCAGAAACATATACGCTACTTCAGTTAAGTGAACCAGCGTGTACACGCTACTGTGTCTAAAGCAACCAGCGTATAACCATAAATCTTATGATTCAGTTAGTTTATCTTCAGTAAATGCATCAGGACATTATTAACCATATTAATAGTAAACAGGTGCAGTATAACATAACAGATCATCACACAAAAGCCACACACATGAACACCATGATATAAGGTGGAAACCCAATGTGGGTGAAAACCACCTGCTGCAAGTCGTCTCTATCTTTCTTTAATAAGAAACTTCAGTTTACAATCTTTTGTACTGGTGCAGCCTTATACCAGTACGCAGGCTACAACCTGCAGAAGGCTACAACCTTCTCTCGTTTTCCAGACTCTCCTGGAAGGGAGCTCCAACCCCCTTTGCTCTTGTACTAGCTAAGATACTAGTACGTAGGTGCTGGCCTACAATCTTCTTTCCTTCAGGTACCACCTTTCATCAATTTTCAGACTGGATACACTGAAGCACAACACATAATCTGAAAGGCCACTTTTCATCCAATTTTCATACTGGATCATTGAAGCACAAAACAACCAATACTAGCATCATCAATCCTTGAATCACTGAACCACTGAAACCCTGTCAACGCCCAGTCACCAGAACACAGAGCAGACTACAGAACTCTGCAATAACAGTCAGACCCAACTGCAACCCCAAAAATTAAGCTTCAAAATATATACGCTACTTCAATGAAACCAACCTGCGTATACACGCGCTTTTACCAAGGACAACCTGCGTACAGATCTAAAAAATAATTTCTCATAACTTGCAGCTGTACCAGACACCAGTCATACTCAGAACATAACATTGCGTCAGTATGCAGATCTAAAAATATGCATAATCAACCATATATCGATAGTTCATTTCAAACCATTTGATCCCGATCTATCCTTAGATCTAGTCTTCCATCAACCGGTGTGATCTCTCCTTAGCTTAGATCAAGCAACCCAGAACCTGCATACTAGATCTCTTTCTTTATCACATATTCAAGACTTTTCAGACACACTTGCCTAATGATCTTCTTCTCCTTTTATAGTCTTAGGCCTTGCTCAATACCACGGGCCAAAACCATAGTAATCCAATACCATCAACTTCAAAACTAGGGATCAACACGTCTGTCGAGATACCTTGGTCAAAAACATAGGCTCAAGTACCGAGGACTAACTACCACGGACCAAAGGGAAGCTTCTCGACATGTACGCTCTTTTCTGTTCATGAAACTGCGTGTATACGCGACTTCGTATATAGCGAGACTGCGTATCCGCGACTTAGTATATAGCGTACCGACGTGTATACGCAACTTGGGCTTAATGAACCTGCGTATATGAAATTTCTCTTCATTCTTGTAGTCTGGACTGAGATCTGTCATCAAAGAGAGTTGCCATCAAGGACAACACCTGTACCGTAGCGCCACACCTGTGCCAAAATGCCAACAGTGTTTCATTGGGGAGGCAAACAATAGAAAGCCTTCGACACCTTGAAAGAAAGGATTAGTATAATGCCGGTACTAGCACTGCCAGATCTTCGACATCCATTTGAGATCGATACAGATGCAAGTGACTATGCCATGGGGGCAGTGTTGATGCAACACATGAAGCCTATATGCTTTCATTCTGAGACATTTACATCTGCAGTAGTTAACTATCCTACATATGATAAAGAATTGTATGCATTAGTTCAGAGTGTTAAAAAGTGGAAACATTATATAATGGGTAAAGAAACAATCATACACATAGATCATCAACCACTTCAATATTTACACTCAAAAACTAAATTGCAACAATCAAGACATTATAGGTGGATGGGTTTCCTACAACAATTTCATCTTGTTATCAGATATAATAAGGGCATACATAATAAGGTTGCAGACATGTTATCAAGACCAATCATAAATGCATCCACTATACTTAAGCATAATTCAGTAATTCATGAAAGTTACATTGAACAATATGCTCAAGATGCAGATTTTAAGGATTTATATGCAACTTTGAGTCATGGCAAGCAGGTAGAAGAATTGGATTACTATATAAAGGACAAACTCTTATATAATTTGGGAAATTTATGCATTCCACAAACCGAAAGAGTTAACATAATTCAAGAAGCACATACTTCTCTCATATCAGGTCATTTTGGTGTAAGTAAGACAGTTGCACAATTGAAAAGGTTCTGTTATTGGCCATGAATGCATGAGACAGTTTCTAGATATATTAAAGGATGTACTATGTGCGCTACAAGCAAGCCAAGTAATAGAAAATTAGGCTTGTATACTCCATTCCCAATTCCTTCTCGTCCTTGGGAAAGTGTTTCCATGGATTTTGTTGGGGGATAACCAAAGTCCAGAAAGGGTCATGATTATTTGTATGTAGTTGTGGATAGGTTCAGTAAGATGTGCATTTTGATACCATGTAATAAACAGGTCAAAACTGAACAAACTGCAAAGTTGTTCTTTCAAAATGTATGGGTTCATTTTGGGTTACCCACTTTTATTGTATCTGATCAAGATTCTCGATTTGTTGGGAAATTTCGGTCAAGTCTATGGGAGTTAATAGACACAAGGTTAAATAAGAGCACAACATTTCATCCCAAACAGATGGTCAAACAGAAGTGTTCAACGGGACAGTGATACATTTTCTTCGAGAATATTGCAGTAAGCATCCCAAACTTTGGGATGAGCATTTGTGTTATGTGCAGAATGCTTACAACCATGCAAAACATTCTTCTACTCAGAGATCTCCTTTTGAGACTTGTTTTGGTTTTATACCAAAGTCTCCCTTGGATTTTGTCCTTGATAAAGACATAACAGTTAATGGACACAGTGATGTGGACAAAGCAACCAAGTTCATTGAACAAATCCAGGAAATTCACCAGGCAGTACAGGAACAGCTGGAAAGAAGTCAAGCCAAGTATAAGGTGTGACATGATAAGCATCGAGTTGAGCATAGTTTTCAAGTTGGTGATCAAGTTTGGTTGTACATCAGCAAAGAAAGACTACAAGGGGAAGGTAAAAAGTTGAAACCAATTAGATATGGTCCTTTCAAAATACTTGATAAAATTGGTGAAAATGCTTTCTTCCTAGATCTACCAGCTTATATGCAAATCTATTCAGTCATTAATGTTGAAAACTTGAGGTCGTGTGAACTTTCATTGATTAAAGATCCTGAAGAGCAAGGTCAGCTGCCTTCCATTGAGGATTTGTTGCCTGAGTATCTCAATGAGTTATAGGAGGACACAATTCTTGACAGGAGGATAAGAACTTTGCGATGAGGGGATGTTGAGTACCTGCGAATTGGACTCAAAGGTACAAATCCAAGTAAAGCACGATGGATAGAGATTGGAAAAGTGAAGGAACTTTATCCTCACTTACTCAATAGCTAAAACCAAATTTTGGTGGACCAAAAGCTTCCAGTGGGGAGGAGTGATCCAAAATGGATTCAGCATAGCCTCTAGATCAAAAGTCTTCAAATACAGTGAAAGTGGAATAAGGTTGAAGAGCTCATTAAAATGAAGCCAATGGTGCAAACCGCATGCAAATCCAAGTTCGGATACGGAAATTAGAGCTAATCAAAGATTCAGGTCAAAATTCAATGCCTACGTTAGCAGGACAAGTGGCAACTGTTGAGTCCCAAACCTGCACTTCCCTATATACCCTTTCAGTGTTCTTTTTCCATTTACTTCATCCACCAAGCTGTCAAATCATTGCATATTAGTCTAAAAAGAGCTTATGAAATGGTTTCCTAACTATGTTTATGACTGTTGTTTGATTTATATTTTTGTTCAAGCAGTTGTAGAAACTTGTCACTTTCTGCAGCCGGCTCAAGTTTCCGCAGCCATTTTGTTAAAGACTATGTTACAGGTGTCCAATGGAGAAACCGGCCACATGGGCAAGCTGCAAGTGACATGTACATGGAGCGTGTCCCCTCAGTTCAGCCAAATCACTCATAAACGGTCATGGTCAACGACGGTCAAAGGAAGGGCCAAACAAGGAGTTTTGCGATGGCACAACTCTGTTTTTCCTACGTGAATGTTTGCGTGGCATGATCCTCAATTTCCGGAGGCATTGGCACACCTGTAGATCAACCCGTGAACTGAATCAAGCAGCCATCACTCCATGGATTTAACTGTCATGATTACCATAACGCTAGATCTCATGCCGTGGAGATTTACGTGTCTCTTTGGCAGCGTAGAATCTAGGAATTAGTTGCAGCATTTTCACTTATAAATAGCGCGTTGGTATACACTGGATAGCTAGTTTTTCATATGTGATTTTGACTGTTGTTATAAGCCCACTGTACTGTGCTTTACTTTGTCTTATTACTGCACTTGAATATATGAGAAGACTGCATTCCTGAATTCGATTTGTGACTGAGTACTGACTGGCTGAGGTTGCAGAGGGCCCCTGTACACCAAGGCTCTGTACAGTTTCTTACTTGCTTTCATTTACTATTTTTGTAATCATTGCTTGTATATATTGTGCTGTTTTGATGTTCATTGTTGTCCATATTTCCCTTTATGTTTTCTCATAACTGTTAGCTGATCAATGCTTTTCTTACAGGTTTTTGTAGGCAGCCCGGGCAAATTTACATATTTTTAATAACTACTGACATGATATCATCTTGTCCTTTCTGCTGATTTTCATTTACTGAGTTTTAATTCCATCATTTTCATTTCTTTCAGTTTTGCTTTCCTTATTTACTTTTCTGCCACTTAGACATCATATTAATCATCTGTTTATGATTTCCTTTCTATAGCCAAGCTACTCAATTAGTGAGGAATCAGAATATTACTTTTTGTAGTATGATTTAGTTTGCTTTCCTGCAAGTTAGAGATTGAATTACTTATGTCATTTTCAAGAATTGAAATATGAATGAGTAGTTAAATCTTAGTTTCCTTTTATGCAATTTGATTTCCTACAATTTAGATATCATATTACTCAGCTTGTTTATGATTACTTCCTATAGCCGGAGCAAGTCGAAAGGTGAAGGGTCAGAATGTGGGTTGAAGTAGTGTGATTTAGTTTGCTTTGCTTTCAATCTTTGAGTTGCTTTAAGTTCAGTTTTTATTTTCTTTTTCATACAGCAGTAAGGATATTGGGCCATTGTCACTAGTTCATTGTTTTTGTACATTTATTTCCTTTTGAGAATTGATTTCATCACAGCAGTTTGAAACCTTCTTTTTGAGAACTTTAAAGTTTGGAAAATCATTGTAGAAATCACCATTACCATCCATACTTAACTTTCAATTTCGCCAGCTCACACTAGGGAATCCACAGAAGATAAAACCAAAAACAAACTAAAAAAAAAACTCAAAAACGACAAAAGACTAAGAAAACAGTTATCTTGCACATACAATGCACTTCAATTCATCAGTTTACGATTCCCGGATTGACATTTTAAATAGCAATTTAGGACACACTAAATTGACCAAACATTTTGGCGCCGTTGCCGGGGAATTGAAACTAGGTAGCCAATTTCTTAAAAAAAAAACAAGAAAATTTCAAGGAAGGAAAATTGATAACCTCTCAAAGTATGCTCTCCTCTTGCACTTAGTGTGAACTGGAGGATCAGAAAAGAGAAAGTTATTGGTTTAATAATTTCTTGAGTATGCTCTCTTCTTGCACTTAGAGTGACCTGGAAGATCAGAAAGAGAATTATTAGCCCGACTTGAAGAAAAAATGACATGCATAGAGCAAGAGATTCTAGGGGAAGGTTTTTAGCTAGGGAAAAAAGTTTGATTTTACAACTCCATATACTTCAAGGAATAGACAAGAGACACCTCCATCATCTCCAACTCACACTCCTAGCCTTAGGATTCCTGGAATTCAAGAGGCAGTAGTTGAATTAGGAGACTCTCCCACACCATCCATCAAATCTGAATTAGGAAAAGATCCTTTCTTTCCTTGTACAGGGAGACACATTGTAATTGAAGAAGTAGAATCACCTTAGGAAGAAGAGGGAGAAATTCCTCCTCGTTCGCCATTAGTAGAGGAACCAGAGGACTCTGAAGTCTCTGAGAAAACTATCATGACAGAGGAAGTAGTAAACAGATTTGGTAGAGGTAGAGGTAGAGGAGGGGGAGGAGGAAACAATGGAGGAGGTAGAGGTAACAATGGGGGAATAGGGATGGAGATAACTCATTCGGATTTCCTATAGTCGATGAGGATTCTCGAGCAACAATGAAAAACATTTCACCATCTTTCCTCCCAAACTTTCAGGGGTTAAGAAATGAGGATCCTGAAACATTTCTATTTGAGTTTGAGGTCGTGTGTCGAACTTATGATTATCTGGAAGACTCTCAAAAACTCAAACTGTTTCCTTCAACATTGAAAGGAGCTGCTTTGAAATGGTTCATGGGATTACTCACTCAATCCATTAGGACTTGGAATGATATGAAACAAACATTTTTGGATAGATACCTGGACTATTGTATGCCCACCAATCACAAGGATGAAGTATTCAAAATGGTGCAAAGAGAGGATGAAAACTTGGAGGATTTACTTGAAAGATTCCAATACAACCTGAAAAGAGCAAAAATGAGTAACTTAGATGAGGAAACCTTGAAAGCCCTTCTATTAAAAGCCATTAGAGATGAATAGATAGATATTTTGAACATGATGGGAAAAGGACATATATCTCAACTTCCACTTCATGATATAGCAGAGCTATGTGTCCATCTCTCAAGGGGAAAATCTAAAACTGGAAAAGGGCCTAGAGATCCTTCTCTCATTAGAGCAAACAAATCTGAATTCAAAACTGATATCTTAGGGAGTCTTAGTGAGCAACTAGACACCCTTAAGATACAAAATAAGCAGAAAGTAGAAGCTGAAGCTTTGGCCATCTTTTGCCCAAAATGTAGAAAGAAACATGCTCTAAGGGAATGTCCCTTGGATGCAAAAGTTGTAGAAACATGGGTGATTTGTTCAGAGAATCATGAGACCAAGGATTGTCCTTCAATTCCTCGACTCAAAGCTGTCTTTCAAGAAGATCCAAATACAATTGAGTCTCTCTGTTTTGTTGCAAGGAGACCTTGGCAGGGGCAACAAAACCAAGGGTTTAACAACTCTCTGAAATTTCAACCCCCACCGAATTGGAATCCTTGGCAACAACCTTGGTCCCAACCTCAAAATCCTTTTCAATCATGGGTACAAGGTATCACTACAACAAAACAGGCAATTTGCACCAGATTTAGCACCAGATTTTAGTGCATTTTTTTCTCAATTGGGATGAGCAGCCTGGCGCTAAATCTGGCTCTATTGTACAATTTTTAAAGCGTCCTTGTTACACTAAAATTTGTCACCATGACTATCTGTAGTTAGTAATGCTCCATCAACTGTCATACTATCCTCCTTGGAAAGTCTTACACCTTTGCTCCTCATGTCAAACTCCAAGAAAGAGAGAAAGTCCTTAAAAAGTCAATTAACTCTGGTTACGCAGTTTCTCTTAGCCTTACCTGCGTGTACGCACCTTTAGTTCATAAAACCTGCGTACTTGTACGCTCTGTATATAAAGGGGTGGGTGCGTACTCCTGTAAAGGTCAAAAGGCGCAAGTTTCACTTCAAAAAAGTTACTTGTGGTCAATTCTAGAGCATTCTAGAAGATGGTTTGACGTGGATTGAGCGCCTCCAGATGGTTCATGCATCCCAATGAAAGAGGAACTTATCCCATGAAGAGGGGAGCTATCCCATTGAAAGAGGGGCTTATCCCATTCATGGTGGACCTGATTAACTTCCTCCAAAGCACTATAAATACAGGCATTGGGCCAGAGGGAGAGGAGGTTGAAAGTTGAACATTCCTAAGGCTAGATGTTGTTGAAATTAGGACTCCCTTTTAGAGCTTGAGAGGGGAGATTCCAATCCTTTCTTAGCTTCATTTGGAAGTGGGTGAGCTGATCAAAGTAAGGGAGAACTCTTGCTGGACCTTGGGAGGGGACTGCACAACACCAAGGCACTGGTTGTAATGGTTTCTTTTGTTTCCAATTAATACAATTAAGCTCATTTTTCTCAACAAGTTGTTTTATATAATTTGTTTCATATACTCCTTGGTCTTTATGATGAATATGTTTTATTATATGAGTTATTCAGGTGCTATGTAATCGTTTTCTTGTTAGTGAATGCAGGCTTCAAGAAGAAGGAGCTCATCTGGATCAGAGAGGCTGGACTACAACAAACAAGCGTTGGACTAAAGGTATGTTTCAAACACCTGGTTGCTTGTATTTTAAATGCATGTTTAGGGAAAGATAGTGTTTAATTGTCTTGTTTGTCACTAGAAAGCCTTAGCTTCTAGGGAGGTCGGTTTTGTCCGAAAAATTGACTCTTTCCGCATGACAAAATGGCAACTCCGCTGGGGAACTCCATGATTTGAATGATTTCTCCTTTGTGTGAAACTTTGATTTGAGAAAAGTCGTTTTCTTTCTGGTTTTTGGCTGTTTGACTGTGCATTTGGGTGGAATAGCTTAGGGTTAAGTTAGATTTTATTTTTTCTTGGTTTTGCTAGCAGTACGCACCCTCTGCGTTAAGCACAGTGCGTACTTGTACGCACTGCAGCTTTGTACACAGAGCGTACATGCACCTGTGCAAACAGGTTGCCTGCGTACCCTGTCAAAGTTGAGAAAATTTCAATTTTTTCCTTTTTGCCTCTTAGATTTTGTTTATAATTTGTTTTTGCTACCCAGATCCACTGGTTACCTGCCAGAAGTCTTCATCTAAACTTGTTTCATCAGTGTCAAGAGTTTTAGTGAAATTCATAGAGGTTCTAGCCCTAGGGTTTGATTTTTGCATTGGTCCTGTAGTGACTTTGGCTTTAGAAGTTGTAAAACCTTGGATATCCCTGGTCTTTTCAGTCTTCTTAGGAGTCGGACCTTTCATAAAATCCACCTTTGTGAGAAACCTACCTTTGTGTTGTCTCTTTGCGGAATTTCGAAAAGTTTGTTGGATAAACTGTGAATTTCATTCTTAAGAAAAAGAACAAAAGATTTTGATTTTTGTTTTTGACTGGTTTATGATTCTGCATGAACTAGTCCTTGGTTAAATCATGACTGAGTAAAACATCCTAGAATCATACTTTGTAGGCTTTGGCCTCATTAGATTTGCTTTTAGGTGAATTTCTCTTAGATTTGCTTTTAGGTAAAATTTATTTGATTGTCATAGATTTTTAAAACTTGATTTTTGTTAAAGTAGTTTTATATTCTTTGTTAATATAGGGAAAATCCAAAAAAAAAAAATCTCTTTTGAAGAAAAGTTTGTTTTAGTAGCATTTGAGTCTTTGAAAAGAGAAAGAAATTTTCGTGAAATAATTAGTGGTCATGTGTTGTATGCTTTGGAAAAGATAAAGAGATTGTTTCTTTGATTTTCATTGCCAAGAAAGTTGTCTTTATATCAATTTTGCATTCTCCAACTCTCTTAGCTAGGGAATTCATTGAAAAAGAAAATTAGTATAAATCATCCTAGGTGCATCTTTTTAGTGGATTTGAGTCGAGTCTACACACCATCAGTTTCATCTCCGCTACCTTTTGTCCTAAAGAAAATCCATAAAATTAACGCTTAAAGTAAAATCAACTTAGTAACTTTTTATTTACTAGGGCTCTGAAACACCAATATAGATCAGGCTAGTGTCTTGGAGCAGGAGAGTAATTAACTCTCCAAGACAGTAAAACCAAACAAGTAGCTTATCTTGTGGTAGGATAAATCCAACTGTTTCATTTGTACTCTGGGAAAGCTCCTCTTAAAGGAGAAGCACGAGACCGTGTCCGAACCAGTGAGGGGATCAATCCTCCTTCATTGGGAAAGACGGCAGATACGCACGTACTACAAACGGTAAACCTCGGATTATTGTCGAGGAGCCTGGGATCACTTGTCGGTAAACCTTGGATTATTGTCAAGGAGCCGGCAAGGGGATTGAGCTTGTTACTCTGCCCTTGCGTGCTATCGGGTCGTAGACTGTTCCCCGAGGTATATTTTTTGCTGTTGGTAACCTTAGTGACCATTATCTTTAGGATTCTACCCAAGGTGACGGTGGAGGGAAGATCCCACTGTACCTGGAGCAGATGTCGGCTAGACTCACTTGGATTTTCTGGGGGGTTTACTTCACTCGAGACGGTTAAAGTGGAGGAACTTGGTCCAATCTATTCATTAAGCAGGTTGTCGGGGTAACTGTTCCACCTGCCACTTCTGTACTGAATCCGACGATGTTGGATTTCATCACTAACTAGTGCTTTCGGTACGGAAGGTTACTGTTTGTGTTTGGTTTGACGCCCTAGATTCTTTAGGCGTGTGATTCAAATTTGTTTGATTCCTTAGAGACTTTAGGTGGTTTGCTTTGAGATTTTACTTTGTTTGCGTGTGCAGTAGTTAAAAGTTTTTAACTGTGGCTGAATTACCGAGACAGTCCCGTAGACTTTCGGGGCCAGTCTCTTGAGATTGTAACCGCGACCGATTTGTTGAGGAAGTCCCGTAGACTTCGGGGCCAACCTCCTGAAGACGTCCCGAGTCATTACGAAGGTTTGAAGGTCCTTGTAACTCCTAGTGGCAGTAAAGTAGGTTCACCTAAAGAAGGAGAGTCTTCGTTGGTAGTTCATCATGATTACCAAAGTCTAGAAAAAGGTTATAATCGTGAAGCTATTGCAGTTTCTAAGCTTGCTGGTAGTTTTTCATCTACTAGTGATATAGGCGAAGAACCTGAGATATCTGAACCTGTTACTCCAACTTCTAGTGCTCCTGATTCACCTAGGGTAGAAAGAGTCATCACCGAAAATATTCCTTCTAGTTTGATAGCTATTGAAGAACTTGCTCCAGAAGAAGAAATAGGCGTCCCTATCCCTAAAGATCAACCTACTATTGATCTAAGGGAGCGTGAATCCATTTTTTACAGTCCACCTAGAAGTACTACTTGGTATCTTTCATTAACTAATTATTTGGACAACTCAGGGTCAAGTTTTTCTCCACCTCGTACTCATTATCCACCCGGAGGTATTTATACTCCTGTAAATATGTCTGGTCAGTCGTCTATGTTTACTCAATCTCCTGAATCTTTCTTGTATGGCGGTCCTTCTGTTCCCGTTGGGTATCAGTCACTTTCTGGTACTTTTGCGGGAACATCTCCTCAACCCATTGAACATGGGTTATTAACTGGAAACAATGGTAATAAACCGTTGGGCGTAGGAGACATTTACATGATGTCAGGTTCAATTCCCAGTTCTCAACCTCAAGGTGGCCAGTTACCGCCTGGGGGGCAACCTCAAGGTACACAAATTGCATCTGGGGGGAAACCTCAAGGACAATATGTACCCGTGGTACAATACATTCCTCAAGGTCAACCCCAGCCTCAATATGTACCCCAAGGTCAACCTCAGTATCAATTTATACCTCAAGGTCAACCCTAGTATCAGTACTTACCTCAAGGGTATCTACCCCAAGGTCAGTACTCAAGTCAAGGTTATGAACCACCCCAAGGTCAATCTTATGTTCAAGGTACGGGAAATGTACCTTTCAATTATCAATCCTATCCTCAATCCGGTTATGGATCTCAATATCCTCAACCTGTTATGGGCCAATACCCCGGAATGAACATAGTGTGGGATCCATCGCAAATTCAACAGGTATTGCAGCCAAGTGTACAGTTGTCATCTCAAACTGGACAACCTTTAGTTTCTGGTTCACCCCAGCAACCAGTCCAGTCTAATGTTCAAAATTATGTACCTTCAGTAGTTTCTCAGTCTGGACCTATTGCACCTAGTACTCCATCTCAAACGACTGCTGCAACTACCGCAACATCTGTTCCATCCACCACACTTACTTCTGGAGTATCGACAGCTCCGGTTTCTACTATCTCTGCCACTACTCCTCAGACATATTTACCATTGCCTAGATCCACGATTCAAACTAATGTTCAGATGCCTGTAGGACAGCCTGGTTTAAGTACGGTTGTCACTAGTCAACCACAATTTGCTTATCAACCATACCAGGGGCAGTACCAATTCGGGCCTGCTATCCAGCAGCCAGTTTACCAGTATCAACCGTATCCTGGGTACACTTCTCAACAACCACATCAACCCCAGTACGGTCCAGTTAATCCTGGTTTTCCAGGAGGATACAATATCCCGAATGTGATTCCTATTCCAAGTTATCCTGGATATCCTCCTCCTGGGACTGGTCTCGTGACCCAGAGTTTTAGGGATCCTAATCGGCAATTGCCGTTTATCGCAACTTTGGATTTACCAGACTTGACGCGCCTAACGAACGATCCGATCAATTATCTTTTGTTTTGGCCGCCAATGCCGAATAATTTGCCCAGTGACATTCCCAAGTTCGAGGGTAAGTCTGGAGAGGACCCGTTGAATCATGTGATGCCTTACCACCTCTGGTGTGCCTCAAATTCCATTTCGGATGATTCGATCCGCTTACATCTCTTCCAGCGTACTCTCATTGGTCTCGCGGCCAAGTGGTACATTGAGTTACCACGGGCCTCTTTTTATAATTTTAGCCAGTTAGCTACCTCATTCCTAACTCATTTTCAGTTGCCGGTCAGATATGATAATGGTACAGAGTTACTAACTTCATTAAAACAATCGACGTCCACTTATATTTCCGATCATATTCATGAATGGAGACGTCGAAGGCGGTTAGTGAAAGTTTTTATCCTGGACCAAATCTTAGCTGAATGGTTTGTTAAATCATTGTTACCGAAGATTACTGAAGACGTAGCTAAGGCCGGAGTAGTTACTGAGGAGCAAGTGATTGCTCAAGCACAGTACCTTGACTTAGTTTACACTCAGTCAGGTACGTTACACGAAAAGATCCCAGATCTTCCAAAGTCAAATCAAATCGTTGCTGCTCCTTCGGGATCTCATGCTGCCGATGGCATGATTGGTACGGTGAATACTAAAAGCAAGAAGAAATCTTCAAAGAATTCTTCTCCTATTATAACCTTACCTGATTCCCCGACGGGAAATTCTTCTGTTGAACTTTCCGCCGACATTCACGCTGTAGAGTCATCTACGGCTAAATAAAAAATCAGTGGAAAGAAGAAAGGCAAGAAGAAGAATAAAGCAGACAAAACTCCAAAGGAAAAAAATGAAAAAATGGAATCCAATGATGAAAAACGCAAGCCTCATTATCCGTGTCTTATTTGTGAAGAAGAACACTTTACAAGAGATCGTCAAGGGTTCCCAAGTTCCTGCTGTCTTGAAGGACCCATTTCTGAAACATAGCAAAATGATAGGTTCTTCCTCGAGTGCCACTGAAGAACCCATATTGATGATGTCTCATGTAAGGATTGCGACTCGATCACACGATTATGGTAGTAAAAGTCCTGTTGATGGATCGAAAGAAGCAGAATATTCTCATTCAAATCCATCAACCTCAGCTCCCGGTTCCGATCCACTACAGATCGAGAAACCTAACCCTGACTTAGTAATCAAACCGCCCGCTAAAGGTGTACTTCGAAGGTCTGCTTTCAATCCACATGCGAGAGCGGCCCAAAATTACAACATTGTTGAGGATTTAGCTGTTTCACCCTCAGCAATGTCGGCTTTGGAAGAGTTGCAATCATGCCCAACACAATGCAAATTAATTTTGTCGGCTATAGGAGCTGTTGATGTTCAGGACCCGAACCTAATAATCTTTGATCTAGAAAATAGTACACCGCGTTTTCCTCATCAAATGGCTTTCCAGATCCCAGTGATAGTAAAAAACAGGCCTATTCATAGGACTGTAATTGATGAGGGAGCTTCCACGTGTATTATGTCGATGCAGTGTTGGAAATCGCTTGGTTCTCCTTCACTAAATCAATCCCCGACAATTCTTAAGGCCTTTGATGGCCGTGGGTTCCGTCCTTTTGGCATTTTACAGGATTTGCCTATAGGGGTTGAAGGAAAAACCGTTAGTCTAGATGTGGAGGTGGTTGATGCCCCTTTAGACTACAACCTTCTCTTGGGTCGAAGTTGGACTTACGCTATGACAGCGGTCGTTTCATCGGTCTTCCGAATAATAAAGTTTCCACATAATGGCAAGATCGTAACAATAGACCAGCTGACTTACTTTTCATCCGACCCAACCTCTTCAGAGAGTATCCAGCATGTCGGTAAAACGATTATCCCATATAAGGATGTTGGTGTAGGATTAGTTAAAGATTCCGGTTTACTGGGAACTTTTCCTTTTCCTCCACTCAACGCATCGTCTCCATTCGCAACTATTCATATGATTACATCAGATACTATTTATTATGACGATCCATGGGTCGTTCCTTCTGAATCTGAAATCGACTCGTTTGGTAATTCTATGCCGTTGAGTCCATATGAAATTTCTTATGAAGCCGTGCAGTCTTTTACCGACCCGTGTTCAACCAAAGTCGACCAAATGAATGTGGTCCGTGAGGAATCACTTTTCACATCAACATCGGAGCTATTAGTGTTTCTCAAAGTTGTGTCATCTGACGAACAACTTCGTGAAGTCCTCTGTGTAGACGATTTACCATGGGAGGATCTCCATCATAGATCTTCATTTTTACCTGAGGATGATCGTTTTGACAATGATTTCTCATCCGTTTTTACAGCTGAATATGTCAAAGAGGCTCAGAATCTCATGAAACATCCTGATTCAGAGTTGAATTTGGGAAATATTTGTCGAACTCTTCCCATTGACATTTCAGTAAAGCCCGGAATCATTGAAAACATTCATATAGGTGCCTCGTGTACAGATGACGAAATACAGATATACAAGGCCCTATTTCAAGAATTCCGCGACGTGTTTGCCTGGTCCTATGAGGAAATGCCAGGAATTGATCCCGCAATTGTTGTTCATGAGATCAAGACTTACCCAGATGCTAAACCCGTCCGGCAACGTTTGCGTCAAATTCACCCACGAAAAGCTGCTGCCATTAAAGCAGAAGTTGAGAAGTTGTTGAAAGCAGGTTTCATTTATCCAATCCTGTTAACGGATTGGGTATCGAATATTGTTCCGGTTAACAAAAAACAGGGAACAATAAGAATATGCATCGATTATAGGGATATTAATCGAGCTTGTCCAAAGGAAAACTACCCAACACCCTATATCGATCAAATCATTGATGATTGTGCCGGTAGTGAAACATTTTCCTTTATGGACGGTTTTTCCGGTTACAATCAAATCAATATTCTACCTGCCGATCAACCAAAAACGACTTTCATTTGTCCATGGGGGACATTTGCTTACTGCAAATTACCTTTTGGGCTTAAGAATGCCGGAGCAACTTTTCAAAGGGCGATGTCTTATGCGTTTCATGACATCAAACACATTGTGCAACCGTATCTCGATGATTTGTCCGCTCATTCATTACATCGAGTTGATCACCTTGTCCATTTACGAGCAATCTTCATGAGGTGTAGGCATTATCGTATTCGGTTGAACCCACACAAATGTGTCTTCTGTATAGAAGTGGGATGATTGCTAGGATTTGTAGTTTCAAAAGCCGGCATCCGCGTCGATCCCTCGAAGGTAGAAGCTATCATCAAATTGCATCCTCCTTCGAGTCTACGCCAACTCCAAAGTTTGCAGGGGAAAGAAAACATTTTACGATGATTCATTCCTAACTACACCAAGGTTACAAAAGGTTTTACACGATTGTTGAAACAGAACGCTCAATTCTCTTGGGATGAGATAGCTCAGAAATCTTTTGATGCACTCAAACACGCGTTGACCCATGCACCGTTGTTGCATCCTCCCAACTACAACCAGGATTACTTTTTGTACCTCGCCGCCTCCCATTCCACTATTGGAATGGTGTTAGTTCAGGAAGATGGATTCAGAACGGAACATGTGATATATTATCTTAGTAGGACGTTAAATCCCATTGAGCTAAAATACTCGCATGTGGAGAAATTGGCATTGGCAGCCGTTCAAGCTGTCCAACGTTTTCGTCACTACATTTTACTCTATAAAACTACAGTCATTTCGGATTGCAACCCTATGATTTACATTTTGACAAAACAATTGCTAGGGGGCAAGTACTCCAAATGGATTGTCATCCTGCAAGAGTTCGACTTGGAGTTCGAAAAATCTAAGTCTAAGAAATCCTTAGTTTTTGCAGAGTTGATGTGTGACTTCCTGCGTGCTGACACAGAAACTGTGGTAGAGGAACCCATTGCGGATGAATCTCTGTTTCTAATCAACACTTTAGATCCGTGGTTTGGAGATATCATCATCTATCTCCAGACCCAATCCTTTCGGCCCGAAGCTTCAAAGTCGGAACGCTGGAAAATTCGATTCCAGTCCCAACAAAACAAAATTATTGGAGATACTCTTTATCGACGTGGGGCAGACTCTATTTTTCGACGTTGCTTAACTCACGAAGAGGCGGAAAGGGTTCTAAATGACTGTCACTCTAGAGCGTGTGGCGGTCATATGTCTGGGTATGCCACAGCCCAAAAGGTGTTGCGTGCTGGCTACTTCTGGCCATCCATATTTAAAGATTGTATTACTGTGGTTCGAAAATGCCACAACTGTCAAGTATTTGATCGAAAGATGCGCGCTCCACCTGCTCCTCTCCACCCTATAATTGCTTTTGGTCCTTTTGCCAAATGGGGTATCGATTTTATTACATGTAACCCTCACTCGACCGAGGGGCATGCGTATATCATCCTTGCGGTTGATTATTTTACTAAGTGGGCCGAGGCGATGCCTACATTCGAGGCTGATGGCAAGACAGCTGCAATTTTCGTATTCAATCACATAATTTCTAGGTTTGGTGTCCCACAAGCGATAATCACTGACCATGGGTGCCATTTTCGAAACGTTATGATGACAGAACTTACAGACCAGCTTGGTTTGCATCACGATAGTTCAACTCCTTATTATCCACAAGCAAATGGTCTGGTTGAGTCTATCAATAAAGTTTTAGCTATCATGATCCGACGAATCATTGGTATTCATTGGTCGAATTGGCACAACATGTTATTTTCAGCGCTTTGGGCATACCGAACCTCAGTGAAAACATCTACAGGGTTCACTCCTTTCAAACTAGTTTATGGTTTGGAAGCTGTGCTACCCATTGAATGCGAAATCACGTCACTGCAAATGGCCATCGAGTTACTTCTAACTACTTCTGAAGAGGAGAAGCGTTTATTATACTTAGCTAAATTAGATGAGAATCGACGTGATGCCGCATTGGCAATCGAGACTCATGCAAAACGAATGAAAGATCAGTATGATCGAAATGTGACCCCTCGAATTTTTTCGGAAGGTGACCTAGTGTTATTATATGATCAAGCTAACGATAAATTAGGTGCTGGAAAATTCGTTCCTATGTGGCATGGGCCCTATATTGTCAAGCGAAAGCTTGCCAAAGGGGCCTATGAGCTGGTAGACTTTGACGGGGACTCTTTGGGTAAACCCAGAAATGGACTTTACTTAAAGAGGTATTATGCTTAAAAGATGGGTATGGAGATTTTAGTTAGGTTAGGTTTTTCTTTCTAGCTGGTGTGTTTGTTAATTTAGACAGTGTGCTTAGCTTAGAGAGTGTGTTTTCGTCGTTATTCTGGCTTATCTTGGTTTTACACTTAATGATTCAGATGTCGATGCCTCTCCAAACATACATTGGTTTTGCTGATGGTGCTTGTCGTAGTACACGGAATATCTCTTCCGCAGCTTGGGTTATTTATTCGTCCTCTGACGAGTTAGTTTCTATGCATGGGGTGAGCCTCGGTCAAACAACAAACAACATTGCAGAATACAGTGCAGTGATTGAGTTATTGTCTGAATCTATTTCGTTTGGGATTCGGAGTTTGATAGTGAGTTTAGATTCTGAACTCGTTGTATTACAGCTTAATAGAGTGTATGCCGTTAGAAATCCAGTGTTATTAAGGTTATTTTTGAGAGTGCGTCTCTTCGAACGTGAGTTTGATTACATTGAATATCAACATATTCCAAGGTCTTTAAATACATTAGCAGATGTAATTGATTCTCGAATGTTAAATAGACATTTGCAATAATCATACATGTAAATTTAAAAACATTTTATCATACATGTTTAACAAGATAAGCCGGTAATAATGATATATATATATAGATAGGAGTGTGTCAAAAAATACATCGTCTTCGATCATAGGTTGAAAAACACCTTATGATCGGCAAAAATGATAAGTACAAAAAACCAAAATATCACATGTGTCTACAAAAACGACCATCTAAATCACTAGTGATGATCTCTATATGACAACATTGCACGAGCCACCCTACACAAGAATCTCCTAAAAGGTACTGGGACTACGACTACAAAGCACTGAAGCCTGATAGGAATATCATCTATAGTAGTCTCCGGTATGTCTGCTGTAAGACGCTCTAGGTCATGCTCCAACTCAGCTAAAGTCTCTGTGGCCTCGTCCTATGGGGCCGGTGCCGCTGCAACTGGTAGTCTCCTCTCGAAAGGCCGGAGATTGGCTGGTCGACGTGGGCCTACATCTGCATTTTGAAAATTGTCACTGTCAGCTTTGAGATGATATAAAAACAAAAAAAAGTAGATAATTTAAAAACTTGTGAAAAATGAAGTACCTGTGTCATCCCACTGTTCTCCCGGTGGAAGAATCATGTCCGGATCTCCACGAAAATCAACTCCGGCATAAGGAAAATCCTGTATCGAAAAGACCTGGTCCTCTAACCAGTGAAAGTACTCCGGAGTAAATCGGACAACCTCCGTGCCCTCGTCAGGATGACGGGCCATAACCGTAACCCATCGCACCAATTTAGGCTCTCGGGGAGGCCCAACCTCAACAGTGAGCTGCTGTGGGATCAGCATCGGAACCCTCTCTAGGGCAAAACTCACAACTAAAGGCCCATAACCAAAAGTCTTTAGCTGTCCATTTTTAGTCCTAGTTAGTTGGCCCTTTAAATTGGCCAACACAACATCACACCAGTTGAAAATGGTACCCTGATAGCAATCAATTGCCATCCGCATTTGGGGCCCGATGGAAATGTGCAAAGCGGCAGCCCCACAAAGTCTGGTAACTGTAAAAGAAATGACCATAAGTTCAGGGCGGGATATAGTTTTAATCTCTATCCCCTTCTCCTGGTTCTGATTATTACACCACTCTAGACGGAGACTAGCAATGGACTGGCCACCCGGCCTAGTCCTGAACAGAGTCAAGTGTTCGCCTCTCTTGGGCAAACCAGTGAGAAAGTAAATATCTGAGGGCTCTATCTCGAGCTGGTGCCCTCCGATGTAAAAGCACTGATCCTGAACATTCCACCTCTCTACCAGCCACTCTAGAAATCTCACCTGGGCCCTCATGCCAGGTATGGCCCAGTATTTGTAAAGGTCGGATGCCTTCAAAGCATCAATGGATGGCTGATGATCAATGACGGCCAAATCAACATCTTCGTGCTCTCTCTCGTGCCAATCAAGCATGGTGGGCAATCTACACACCAGAAAACATCCATTAGAATTCATAAAATCAAATTTTATTGGTCCAATTTGGAGAATTTGGGGTTTGTAAACCCTTTGCGCGGAGTACGCACCCCGCCTTTAGGAACAGGGCGTGGGTACGCGGGTTCCTTTAAGGCAGGTTGCGTACGCCCGCCATTTTCCCAACTGAGAAAATGTCGGGGTACGCAGGTCACCAGTGGAGCACCTGCGTACCCCGAAAGGCGGACCTTGAAACCCCAAAGTCTCCAAAAAATGAAACTAGGGCCTAAAAAAAAATTCTAAGCAGATGAAAATGCAAGGGAGGATGTTGTAGAATACCTGATGAGACGGCGTTCGATTTCGATGGTCGGATTCTCCGAAATGTCCACGGGAAATTTCTTGCCAAAAGCCCTTTTTCTCTCCTCAACAGTAAAATGGTAAAAATGAATTGGTAAAAGCCCTTTTTATAGGTTTTTTTGGGTAAATAAATGTTAAATTTGTTTATTTTTCACCATGAAAAGGTATTTTTCAAAGTATTTTTATCCATCATAAACAGGTATGAGTAATGTGTTGGTTTTTGTGCAGGATAAAGGATTTTCAGGGAAAATTGTCATTTTTTACAAACCAAAACATCAGAGTCATCTTTAAGCCCTTTTCTGACTCCTAAAACATGAAAAGATTGCCGAGCGTTTCTTTTACACTCGTTAAAAAAGAATTAAAAGACGGTCCCCTTATAGCCCTTTTCTGACTGGAAAAACAGTAAAAGATTGCCGGGTTTTTGTCGTTTCAAACTCGATATTGGAAATAAAACGACGTGTCCTTGATCGCTTTTTACTTTTCAGGTCAAAGACACTAATCATGAAAGTACTCCTTGGTCGTAAAAGATCAAGCGGTTCTCTCAAGTATTATTTTATACTTTTTCGGGCTTGGGAGACACAACTTTACGAAAAAGTTCAACCCTGGAGTCTTTTTAAGTTTTTCAGACTCTCTAAAATTGAAAAACGCCAAGTTTCTCCTATACTGGACTCGTTAAAATTTCACAGTAAAGGACCTGTTCGATTACAAACAGGAACGAACCACTCCTTCTTAGGGTTCGAATCTAAACTAAGTTGGACTCATCCGAAGGATGAGCTTATAATCAAGCATATGTTATCCTCCTCAAGCTTGTAAAAAATAAAGAGGTACTTGCCATAAATGGTGGGGGAAAAGAGAGAAAAATGAACCTATTTGTTATCCTTCGTCTCAGAAGAAACCTTATCACCACTCTTGAACACGACACTTTCATTCACCTGGGTTGGGAAATCCTTTGCCTCACAGTTGATTGAACCACATTGAAAGTCTTCAACCGGGTATTAACTTTGGGTCAAATGTTACCAAGCCATCTGTTGTGTCGTTATGTGTTCAAGAGGTCACTGCAAATAAACCATTCATCTGCAAAATACCTATCATCCATCTTGACCATCCCTGAGTCAGTCCTTACAACTACATTTCTTTAACTTGATTTGTGATTTCGTGTTGTGGGCTTGCCTACGACGGATCGCTTTCTATCGACATCAGCACATTATCTAGAAAGATGATCTAGAAATCGTCAGTACCTTGAGATCCGCATGCATCAATGGCAGATTTCTCGACTTCGACGATAGTTTACATCATTGACTTTCGATCAAAGGATTCCATGACATGTTCGACATCAGCGCATTCATTCACATCTCATGGATTGTACTGAGTACTTTGAGAACCATTGACATCACTGGTGGTCTCTCTCACACTTGTTAACAATTTACATCATTGACTGGTAATCAAGTGGTTTCTACCATGCTCGACATCAACTCATTTATTCGCATGGATAGAATCGTACTATTTCAGGAAGTAGAAATGAAGACCCTGGATCTAGTTGCCACCATCCAGGCTGCGAGGAGTTTTGTATTCATTGTATAGTAGACTAACTATAAACAGATGGCTGCATCCATACTGTGTCTACATAAGTCTATGATTATGATGTACTCCGAAATCATTCCTGTATCAGAGCAGTAGTTAGTTTGTTAGTTAAAGTTTTGATCTGAGTATGGGAATGCCTACCTCAGTGATGATATGATCTCATACATGTATTTTGTGTTGAATACTTGCAGGTTCCAACCAGGCTCTCCACAAGATAATCCTTGAAATGATAAAGTACTTCACCCTTCCTAGATGATATGAAACCTTAATCTACTACAGGCTTCGCACTTTAGGGGGAAATCTGTTACACTAAAATTTGTCACCATGACTATCTGCAGTTAGTATGGCTCCATCAACTGTCATACTATCCTCCTTGGCAAGTCTTACACCTTTGCTCCTCATGTCAAACTCCAATAAAGAGATAAAGTCAATTAACTCTGGTTACACAGTTTCTCTTAGCCTTACCTGCGTGTACGCACCTTTAGTTCATAAAACCTGCGTACTTGTACGCTCTTTATATAAAGGGGTGGGTGCGTACTCCTGTAAAGGTCAAAAGGCGCAAGTTTCACTTCAAAAAAGTTAATTGTGGTCAATTCTAGAGCATTCTAGAAGATGGTTTGATGTGGATTGAGCGCCTCCAGATGGTTCATGCATCCCAATGAAAGAGGAACTTATCCCATGAAGAGGGGAGTTATCCCATTGAAAGAGGGGCTTATCCCATTCATGGTGGACCTGATTAACTTCCTCCAAAGCACTATAAATATAGGTATTGGGCCAGAGGGAGAGGAGGTTGAAAGCTGAACATTCCTAAGGGTAGATGCTATTGAAATTAGGACTCCCTTTTAGAGCTTGAGAGGAGAGATTCCAATCCTTTCTTAGCTTCATTTGGAAGTGGGTGAGCTGATCAAAGTAAAGGAGAACTCTTGCTGGACCCTGGGAGGGGCCTGCACAACACCAAGGCACTGGTTGTAATGGTTTCTTTTGTTTCCAATTAATACAATTAAGCTCATTTTTCTCAACAAGTTGTTTTATATAATTTGTTTCATATACTCCTTGGTCTTTATGATGAATATGTTTTATTATATGAGTTATTCAGGTGCTATGTAATCGTTTGCTTGTTAGTGAATGCAGGCTTCAAGGAGAAGGAGCTCATCTAGATCAGAGAGGCTGGACTACAACAAACAAGCGTTGGACTAAAGGTATGTTTCAAACACCTAGTTGCTTGTATTTTAAATTCATGTTTAGGGAAAGATAGTGTTTAATTGTATTGTTTGTCACTAGAAAGCCTTAGCTTCTAGGGAGGTCAGTTTTGTCCGCAAAATTGACTCTTTCCGCATGACAGTCCTTTTTTGCACCAAATTCTGCATCTTTTTTATTCCAAATTTTCCATAATATTTTGCACCAAGATTTTCATTTGGTTTTACAACAGGTTTTGCTTCTAGTTTTGTGCCATTTTTTGCATCTATTTTTGCATCATTTTTTGCTTCCTCTTTTGTGGCATTCTTTTCTTCTAGTTTTGTGTCATAATTTGCATCAATTTTTACACCATCTTTGGCATCTGATTTAGTGCCTTTTTTTACATCCATTTTGTGCCAATTTTTGCATCTGGTCTTATGCCATTTTTTGCTTCTAATTTTGTACTTATTTTTACATCTATTTTTGTGCCAGTTTTTCTGCCTTTTTTTACACCATTTTTTCCATCCAATTTTGCACCATATGTTGAATCTGATTTAGTGCCAAATTTTGCATGCATTTTTGTTGTGGGGGAAAGTATCCAACTCGGAATGACCCTAACCCACTCTAAGGGTGACAGTTCCTTAGCAACAGCTGAAAGCAAAGCTATCTAAAGTTTCTTCTTTATGACATGCAAGAGATAAAAAGGATAGATCCACTTACCGATGTCTTGCGCAAATGGTCGATCCAATCTCCTTTGTTTGCCGCTTTCTCCTAGCTCCAAGTCTTTTCACGGGCCCAGCTACATGAGATCCTGCAAATAAGACAAGAAAAGGAAACTACAAGAAGCATGCATGCATAATCGATTCAAGGATTAGCATAAATCAAAGACGCAAGTAAGACAATACACATTTGAAACACATGCGAATAGAAGAACCTCAAATGCTTTATTAATATATGGAAGTAAGGTTCAGGCGGTGATACAACCATGAGAGGTCCAATCCAGCATCACCTTCCCGACGGAGAGAAATCTCTTCTTCACCTCCCTCAAGCAATCACCCAATGCTCACAACTGTAAACCAACAGTGATTCTTTGCACCAAATTCCGGCCTCCAGATCCCATGGGATGAGATCCTTATATAGAGTTTTGGAGTGAAGGCAAGTCATGTTGATGTGTGACTTGTTGTGCTCTTCAACTCCAGTTGTTCTTCAGTCCTTGAGTCCACTCGGAGTTTCTATCTTTCATTTGAAGTTTTAGAAGCTCTTAACTCATCATTAGGCGAATCTTTTGATCCAAGTGTCGTTCTGGAAGCTTCCTGGGCACTGGCACATTGAGAAAAAGATTCTTCCACATGTCCAAGTGCGCCCAACGCAGGTAGCCTTTGTCCTACTTGCTATGCAACGCAGGTAGCCTTTGTTCTGCCTGCTTTGCAACGCAGGTGCCTAGTGGAGCAGCTGCTTTGATCCAAAATTGACCTGTTTTTGAGTGTTTTTCAGTGGAGAACTGATTTGCAGAGCTGTGGTTTGCTGACCTTGTTCCTCCAAGGGTAAGAACAACATGTTTAGGGACTTTGGATCCCTCAGATTATTGACATTTCATGCTCCATGCTGTGAGGCACAAAAATGTCTATAACAGTTGCCCCCTAAAGTATGAGGTCGTTTATCGGGTGAAATGCTTTATTAGGAGGATCCGAAGTTCATTCAACCGTCGGGAGGTGACCTGTAACAAAATACAATACAATACATTATCTTTTCACACTTTCTTTCCATGATCTAGCTGATGCGGGCATGTCCCATGCTCAGCTTTATAAATACATTTGTTGTACATAAACAGACGATCGTCTGATAATAGACTGATAATTCTCTGCTTTTTTAATTATCATCCTTTTAGTAGGATGATCATCTGCTGCACATGTCTATGTTTTTATCTCCTGAATATATATCGCAGCCCGGATGGCTGAAACTAGATCCGGGGTCTTCAAACTTCCGATCTTCACACTAAGTACAAGTCGATCCATGTGAGAATTTCTTGAAGTCGAACATGGAAAGACATCGCTTGATTACCAGTCAATAATGTAAATTGTTAACAAGCGCGAGAGGAATCACCGATAATGATGATGACCCTCAAGGTACTGCAGCACAATTCACGTGGCGTGAATATAGGATCTGACGTCGAACACCACGCAAAGTCTCCTGGTCGAAGGTCATTAATGTATACCTATCGCTGGGAGTGAGAAACTTGCCATTGAGGCATGCAAGCTTCAAAGTAATGAGGGGGTGTTCCTAGATCAACTTCTCGGATAGTGAGCTGATGTCGACAAGAAGTGATCCGTCAAAGGAGGGCCTTAATGAATCCCACATCAGTGACACGGAACGGAGCTAGTGATGATGGTGAAAACGATCTGTGAAATATGATTCAGGGTGGCGGTCATGGAAGGATGAAAGATGATGTATGGTAGTGGATGGGACCCGGTTGACACTTTCTGAATGACATCCCTTGAACATATAACGACACTGATGTGATGGATCGGTAGCATTACCCCATGTATGGATGGTATGGCAAGACCATGGTGAAGGGACCGGTGAATGATAATAACCCAACCCGATATTTATGGAGGCAAAAGTGTCATGTTCAAGGGCGACCTGCTACCATTAAGCTTTGAGGTTCTCCCAATTTTTCCCCAGTCATTTCTGACCAGTACCTCTTTATTTTTGTCAAGCTTGAGGAGGATAACATATGCTTGTTCTATAACCTGCCCTTCGGGCAAGCCCATCGCTATGTTTTTAATGAGCCTAGCGATAGGGAAACTCGTTCTCGTCTACAGACAAGTTTGTCGCTTATCTAATAATATTTTTAACGAGCCCAGCGACAAAGACAGCTCGGTCCTTTTCATTTTTAGAGAGTCTGAAAAGGGTACATAAAGTGGACTCCAAAGGTCCTTTTTCGTCATCTAATCCCTTAAGTCCGAAAAAGTATAAAACAATACAGAAGGGATGAATGTTCGATAGCTTTATCGAGCCGAACTAGACAAGCGCTCGATCTTTTTGTGCAATAATCCCTCAGGTCCAAAAAGATTAAAATCTAGAGGAGGGATAGCTCTTCCGGTCCTTTTAACGAGCTGGAAGGCCAAAACTCGGCAAACTTTTCATATTTTATGAGTCAGTGAAAAGAGCTCAAAGAAGACTCGTATTTTGAGGAACGAGTAATAAACAGGGATAGCTACAGATTCCAGGTACGGGTTGGAATTTTCCAATCACGGCAGTATTACAAGGATGGCTAGGTGAGATCACTCTTCGCAGCTGTTCCTCAAAATAGGTAAACAATCAAGTGGATGTGAATGATCGGCCAAATGACAAGTGGAGGTGACGGTGCACAAACACGACCAAGGTTTTTATGGCTGATGAATTTACGGTCTCAAATGGTTATTTACCGGTTCATTTTTTCTGAATGAGCTTGAACTCTGGGGGAAGCCTGCTCACAAGCTTATGTTTATTTTTTAACGAGCATGAAGTCCGCATTAAAACTGCTCGGATCTTGCGTTTATTTTTTAACGAGCATGAACTTTATGCTAAAACTGCTCGATTTTACCAGTCATAATGCAGAAAGGTCTCAAGGAAGGTTCCTATTTTTTAAAGAGCTTTCATCTCCCTATGCATTGCTCCATATCCTCTTTTTGTGCAAGTCAGGTATCGACTTATCTACGGGTTAGTGGGTTAGTTCTACCTAAAACTAAAAGTCGCCTATGCTTGCCTTCCAAGAGGTTTTCATGCCCCCAGGTGTAAGTCTAATTTCAAGGTTACCCCTCAATTTGCAGGTAAAACAAATTGTTCTACCGGGAGAGGCCTACCTCTTTCTGGTTACCCAAAGAATGGTTTTATTTGTTGCCGCAAATGAAACTCTTTCTTCGGCGATGTCTATCATTAGGTTACACAAAGATGGTTACAATCTGTTGCAGCAATAACATCGCTTTCTTTGGGGGCTGCCCCTACTTATCCTTTAAAACATTTGTTTTAATGGGTGAGGCTTGCCTTTTACCCAAAGATGGTACCTACTTGCTGCCGCAAACGGATCCCCTTCTTTGGTAGAGCCTACCTATTTAGACAAAGGTGAATGACTTTTGTCAAACAAGTAACCTTGACAGAAGAATCCTATTCTAGAACAACCCCTCTACCCAATTACCCCTTCTGAGATTCCCAGTCTCTCTTTGTCTTCTTCTTCCGTTCGAAGAGGATGGCTCACAAAGATGAAGGAGGGGACAGGGTACAGACTAGTCATATTCTTCCGCGGAAATTCTACTTTACACCCAAGGTTTTTTCTGCCTCCAGAGCAGACCAGGGTGCATGCCCCCTGGGTTCCAGCCTTCCTTTCCCGAATCACTCACGTTCATCGGGAAGAAGAACTGGAGGTAGAGACCCTTCTTGATCGAAAATACCATTGAGGATAGGTATGTGACTATTCGTGATGCGTGATCCCGGAAGTGAAAGTTGGTCTACGAGCTTGACCATCCTTCCTTCGTATGGAAAACACATTATTCGAAAGAGTGAGGAGACTATTGCTTCCATGCAATATATGTAGTCTCGTCCAAGGAGTAGGTTATAATCCAAGGGTCCTTGGACGACCATCAAATCTATCTTGACAACCTTCTCTTTCAGTGTAATAGGCACATTAGGTAGAATCCCTAATGGTCGACTGGTTCCTTTGTCAAAACCCGAGAGATTCCTTCTCTCAGGCAAAAGCACTGGGAAACCCAGTGCTTTCCAAGCAATAGAGGACAGGATACTCATAGACGCCCCTTCATCAATGATAGTTCCAGCCATGACCATTTTGTATATTTGGACAATAATTCTAAATGGTATACTGGCTGGTAACCGAGGTCTGCCTAGTTGGTTCCAATCAAAGGACACAACCAGGTTGCTTGGTGGTGGGACCGAATATACGGCCGGGTACGATCCTGACGATGCTCCTTCTTGCGATAAAGGAGTGGGCACATTGCCCTGATGTTCATCAAAATCGGTGTTGACGAAAAGAATATGGACGGTGTCATCCTTACTCTCTTCCGTAGGGGTGTCAGCTGAAGATGAATCCTCAGTGACCGTGGTATGTGAAGATGAAACTTCTGAAGGGAGAACTGGGTCAACTGCCATTTCGACCTTTGGACTTTCGTCCGGTCCGGATTCAGTAGGTTCACTTTCAGCGACTGACATTGCAGCTGGCCCTCTGAGCAAGACAACTGTATTTTCGACCAACGAAGGACTTGGCACGAGTTTTTGATATCCAGGAGGAAGTAGCACCGGTGCCACCGGTTGATCTTCCAAAACTCTCTTTGCCTCGTCTAAAAAGGGACAACGGCGAAGGGTGTGATCGCCTTCACACAGTTCGCAGGGGAATCTTATCCCTCTTCGTCGTCTGCGACCTTCACTTTCGTTGGTCGACGGTAAGCATTCAACCTGGTTGTCAGAGGTTGACGCTTCCGAATCGTGCAAATGAGGGGACCAGTCCCTTAGTATCCGGGGAATACTGGGACAATCACTGTGGAAGTGGTTCCCTCTACATATGACACATGGCGATTTGGGCCCGGTCCGTGCTGTGTGTGGGTTTTCGTTAGATACCTTCTGCTTGCCCCCAGGTGCCTTTGGCTCCTTCTGCTTCTTTTCTTTCTTCTTCTTTTCCTTCTTCTTTTCTATGGGAGCTCCGCTTTTGGCGGCTTGACCTTTCGAAGAAGAAGGATCGGAGGAAGGCGTATAAGAAGTGGAAGGCTGGAGGGTAGCTCTAGACTGGTCTAACTGTCGACTCGACTGTTCAGGAACCGTGGTGGTCTGAACTACAGCGGTTGAGAATAGGCATACTGGCAGGCCAATTGTCAGTCCTGGAAGCGACAATGTGGCCATGTGGGGTGCACCAACTTCTCCCCAAGAGGAGAAAGGGTTAGGGGTCCCATCATGTGGAATCCCTTGGTCGGTGCGTTCCATGTTCTCAACCTTAAGATCAACGTAGGAATAAGGGGTGATTATGTTCCGTTTAGAATGAATTTTACTATGACGACGCTTTTTAAGACACAACTTGCTTTTTCATGTTTTAGTCGAGAAAAAGCTAAAGATGACTCTAGTCTCCTTCGATGTATTAACGAGCCCGAAGTGACAAATTCTAGGATGGACTTTTTCAGTTATAGAGTTTGAAAAAGGCCAAAAGAAACTACTCTGGAGTTCTAGGCAAGGGTGTGCAAAACCTTTCGCGAAACCACAGAATACGTTTTACGGTACGAGTGGTCCATCTTCGTGAATGCTGTGTTCACTGCATCGCGATCAGTAGGGCGGCCGACACAGCTTCCTATGGATAAAGGCTTTGTTCCTATAGGGGTCCCCCAATATACGCGACGGTACGCGGGGGCACAAGTCCGTATTAGTGCTATCGTCCCTCAGGAGGAATCACCCACCTTCGTAGAGATCGACAGTCACTATGTTTAACGACGCCGGTTCACGTCTCTACCTAGACCTCTACTGTGTTTTGTTATGTTTCAAAGCGTTGTTAGATAAATTCAGTTCTCTTTAGGTTGATCTTGTTTAGCAGTTTGCCTTTATGGATCACCACGTGATGTATGATACAACTCCTAAATGCAGTCTAAGAATGATAAGCAAGCTTTTTCAATTCTTTCAACTTATGAAAACCTTAACTACTGAAGGAAAAGAAAGACATCATCTTTTCAAACAGATCATGGAGCACACACTAATGCACTTTCCCTAAATCGACATGCAAACTGTCAAAATGCACATGCACAATGCAAGTATTTCTTTTCTTCTTTCTTAATGTTGGTGTATGACAAAAAGAAAGCTGTTGTACGATTTCGAATTCAATTTCAAGCGAAAGCAAACAAGTATTGTCCAACAATCAAAAGAACACCTTAAGATTTACTCGTTTCTACACAAGAAATACTGAAATTCGAACCAGATAACGAAAGAAAATGTTCAAGTAGCTATGAACAGCAATAAACTAGCTCTTAGAATCACAACGACACTTTCTCAAAGGTCTAGATCCAAGAGGTCACAGCAAGACTAGCTCACTTTCGCTACGGGAAACTGTGAATGAAAGCAAGAAATACAATAAGAACAATCACGGTTTCAACATACAACTGAGGCGGAATGAGGGCAAAGAAAAGTGGTTTCAGCTGGGTATACAGGTTGACAGCAGGCTGCAAAAACAATATTGAAAATTGGGCAACAGACAGTGGGGAATCCCAGTTGCACAAGGCAAAACTGGATCAGCGCAGGTACTGCACTGTCAAACAGGGATGCAGCGCAGGTAGCCCCTTCGGGACCTGCGTTGCAGCGCAGGTAGCCTTTGCTACAGCTGTACTGAACGAGACAACTCTCGTCTCTCTCGGATTCCGGGTCACAGTTTGCTCAAAAATCAATGGTTTTTGGCCAAATCAGAGGCTATCAGTCAAGTATACTCTAGAGGATGATTAAGGAAGATGAACACTATCACAAAGAGCAAAAAAGAGTCCTTGTGGATCAGCTCTTCAAATCATGAACATGCCCAGCACTGAGCTAGAGTAGCTGCCCTCTACTTTGCATTCGAAGGATTCGAATGCAGTTCGATTCGGTACTCCCTTTGTTCAAGAGATGAATAGCAAGAATACACAAGCTACCAACAAGACACACTCCCCAGCGGAGTCGCCAGTCTGTTGTGGGGGAAAGTATCCAACTCAGAATGACCCTAACCCACTCTAAGGGTGACAGTTCCTTAGCAACAGCTGAAAGCAAAGCTATCTAAAGTTTCTTCTTTATGACATGCAAGAGATAAAAATGATAGATCCACTTACCGATGTCTTGCGCAAATGGTCAATCCAATCTCCTTTGTTTGCCGCTTGCTCCTAGCTCCAAGTCTTTTCACGGGCCCAGCTACACGAGATCCTGCAAATAAGACAAGAAAAGGAAACTACAAGAAGCATGCATGCATAATCGATTCAAGGATTAGCATAAATCAAAGACGCAAGTAAGACAATACACATTTGAAACACATGCGAATAGAAGAACCTCAAATGCTTTATTAATATATGGAAGTAAGGTTCAGGCGGTGATACAACCATGAGAGGTCCAATCCAGCATCACCTTCCCGACGGAGAGAAATCTCTTCTTCACCTCCCTCAAGCAATCACCCAATGCTCACAACTGTAAACCAACAGCGATTCTTTGCACCAAATTCCGACCTCCAGATCCCATGGGATGAGATCCTTATATAGAGTTTTGGAGTGAAGGCAAGTCATGTTGATGTGTGACTTGCTGTGCTCTTCAACTCCAATTGTTCTTCAGTCCTTGAGTCCACTCGGAGTTTCTATCTTTCATTTGAAGTTTTAGAAGCTCTTAACTCATCATTAGGCGAATCTTTTGATCCAAGTGTCATTCTGGAAGCTTCCTGGGCACTGGCACATTGAGAAAAAGATTCTTCCACATGTCCAAGTGTGCCCAACGCAGGTAGCCTTTGTCCTACTTGCTATGCAACGCAGGTAGCCTTTGTTCTGCCTGCTTTGCAACGCAGGTGCCTAGTGGAGCAGCTGCTTTGATCCAAAATTGACCTGTTTTTGAGTGTTTTTCAGTGGAGAACTGATTTGCAGAGTTGTGGTTTGCTGACCTTGTTCCTCCAAGGGTAAGAACAACATGTTTAGGGACTTTGGATCCCTCAGATTATTGACATTTCATGCTCCATGCTGTGAGGCACAAAAATGTCTATAACAATTTTTGCACCATTTTTTTCATCCACTTTTGCGTTTTATATACCTCCATTTTTTGCATCCTATTTGGCACCATATTTTGCATCATTTGTTGCATCCAATTTAGCATCATTTTTAACACCATTTCTTGCATCTAATTTTGCATCCTTTTGAGCATCTAAATTTGCATCCTATGTTGAACCATATGTTACATCCACCTTTGCATCCCATTTTGTGTCTATTGTTACCTTCAATTTTGAGCCATTTTTCGTCTACTTTTGCATTTGTTTTTGCACCAAGTTTTGAATGATTTGTTTCACGTAATTTTACATCCAATGTTGCATCTCAATTTGCATCCAAATTTGAGCCATTTTTATGCCCTTTTTTGCACCATTTTTTCTTCTTTTGTGTCCAAATTTGCATCCTTTTTGGTATCTAGTTTTTCATCCTTTTTGGCTTCCAAATTTGCATCCTTTTTTCTACCACATTTTGTGTCCACATTTGCATCTCATTTTGCACCAAGATTTTAGTTTGAATTTTCATCTAGTTATGCAACATTTTTGACATCCTTGGTTTCACCCTTTTTTAGTCCCATTTTTCATCTTGTTTTGTGTCTTTTCTTACATCCTTTTTTCATCCTAATTTTACACCATTATTTGAATCCTCATTTTGGTGTCCATTTTTGCATCCTTGTTTGCGCCCAATTCGGTATCCTTTCATATGCCCTATTTTGTTCCCTTCTTTGTGTCTAGTGTTGCACCATTTTTTAATTTTACTTTAAAACCCTTTTTGTGTCATTGTTTGCATCTTGTTTTGATGGATAGTTTAACATCCAATTCTATACCCAATTTTGCATCCATGGTTAAATCCACTTTTGGCTTCTTGTTTAGAGTTTTACTTTTATTTGCATTTATAACCCCTTCTATGGGTTCATTTTACTAAGTTCATTTACACAGTGAAATATATTAAAGTTTCTAAATATCATTTTGTTGTAGGATTTAATGCACGATTAGATGAAAATAAAACCCTCTCTGTTTATCCCGGAAACCTAGGACAAACCAATTAAGAGAAAGGTTGTTCTAAGGCTTAGGATTCTTAGTAGATCAAGATGTAGAGTATAGATTAAGAAAAAGAGAACGAATTCTTGTGAGTCCTCGCATGCAGGTCTTCTTGGAGTTTTTAGTATAGCTAGGAAGCGTTCTTAGCTAGCTCCAAAGCTTGGTCCTACACATAAGAGAGAAAATAAAGCAACCTTCACAGCATAATATCTTGATAATCGAAACTATTAAAAACATATAAATATTATTGAATAAATAAATACAAACCAAAATTCCATACATCCATTAGTTAAATAGAAGAAGTAAAGAATGAATTGAAACATATGGAAGGAAGAACAACCGATCTATATGAATAAAGGAGTTGGAGGAAAGTTACAACAATCAGATGTAGTTGCAACAACACCTCCCCCAACTCATAGCTACAAAACTCTCCCTCTCAAGATAGATCTTAGCAGTGTGACAATACAAGAATTCCCATCATTTTTTCAATGGCCAAGCCTCCAATATATAGGAAAGTGAAGGCTATGAAGATTTCCCAAATTCCTCATTAGTTAAATTTGGGAAAAATCTTTTGGGTGAATAATGTTTCCTCATATAAAAATGGCCTTTTCCACATTTTAGATGCTTTTGTGCTTAGGAAAAATCTTCCAAATGCTTTATGGCTCTTTCCCGCTTTTGTATGCTTTTATTTTTTAGGAAAAAGCTAAAGATGAGGATAAAGAGATCACATTCCACCATATGAGTTTCCAAAAGTGAACAAGAGTGTCAAATTCAAATTCTAGTTTGCTTATGTTTTAGTTTTTTTTTAATATATATTTAGTTTTAGTATTTTTTTTATTTTCTAAAAAATATATATTTAGTTTTTGGTACTTTTTTTCTATAAGAAAAAATATATTTTGTTTTTATAAAAATGGATTTTAAACATTCCATTCATGCTAAATTTGTGATTTTATGATAGGATTTTAAATTATATATAAAAAAGTAACTCAATGCCATGTGTTGTGTCACTGAGATGGGTGTTATACATCTCTTCCTTGCTAAGTTATAGAATGTGCTTGGGTTTTCTTAATGCAATAAAACTAATTATGTTCTTCATGATATCTTGAAATGTTCATCGTGAACTAGGCTAATAAAACAATAAAGTTAAAATAGGTTTGCCTTTGTCCTTTGTAGATCTTTGTCCCCATTAATCTTGGTCTTAATAGATTAATTGTCTTATGGTGGCCTTGAGTGGTCACTTCCATTAGTTGCATTCTTTATAGTTTTCTGTTACTGACATTTTTTAGGCTTGATAATATGTTATTTAATTTATCAAAATGTGTTATTGTCCATATTATTGTTAAATATTAATATTAAATATGTTGGTTTTTGAGCATGTTTTAGCAAAACGTTCCCAAAATGTTTATAGATTGTATTTTATAATGCAATGATTCATTGCTTGATGAAATTGTTTTGGATATTTTTTTTAATGATTCATTGATTGATGAAATTGTTATGGATTTTTTTTTAGTATATTAAATTGAATGTGATAAAGTCAAAAGTCACCTCTTTTTTAGATTTTCATTGGTCAATTTCCCTTAAGGCCATCAAGTTCACCATTCAGTCCTAGGTTAAGGAAATATAGGAGTCATGAAGTGGAATTGTCCAAACACTTAAATCTTGAGACATGTTTTTTTAAAGTCACATTATACTTCCTTTCTATGTAAATTATTGATGAAAATAGTCTCATGGAACATGAGGGGCCTTAATAGTAAAGGAAAACAAAGACTCCTAAAAGGAAAATGGTATGCAAAGCACCCATCAATAATGTTGATATAAGAAGCAAAAATATTAAGTGAGGTTCTACCTCATATAATTAGAAAACGGGGGAGGAATTTCCAAGTAGTAGCAATTGATGCTTACAGATACTTGGGTGGAATGGTTATTATTTGAAATGATCAAGACATCAAGGTTACCAATATGTTTACCTCTTTTCGCATTATGACAATACAATTTTAGTTAATTGACATCGAGGACTACTACCATGTATCCAATGTCTATGACTCCAATATCGCAAATGGAAAACCTCTATTTCTCAATTCTATTTCTAGCACAAGTAATTTATACTCCCTATCTCCATGGATTATTGGGAGTGACTTCAATATTATCAAGTGTCTCGAGGAAAAGAAAGGATGAATCGCAATGTTTAACAAGATATTTTGTAAGCTATACCATTAAAGCCATAAAGTAGTCTCCATTAAAGTTGTCAAGCAATGAGTCTCCAACCCACACATGTGGATCAATGAGATGTAATACATGTGTGTGTGGTGACTAACTTAATACACCACTCTAATAACTCCACAAACTTATGTATTTCATTCCGTCACATAAATTGACAGTAGTGTGACATAAGTAAACCAGGAGTAGACATGAAAGCCACAGGCAACAAACATTCCCTAGATCCTCAATTAGGTTCTTAAATGATGAAGTGAAAATGCAAGGAGAAAAGAGGAATTCATGATTTAACCATCACAAACATGTGATCAAGTGTGACTAGGAGTGTATATATTCATATATTTTCCAAAGAGGGAGGGAATACATAAGTTACCATTCATTGGACCTTATTTTTCTTTCTTTTTCATTTTCTTAAATATAGGACTTAGGGAATAAGGTTTTCATAAGTTTGGCACAACTCATAGATATAAGATTTACATGAATTTTCACTTCAACCTTAGAGTTTAGACTTAGATAAATCAATATAGTGTATCTTTAATTATTTTGGCTTTCACCTTTTGATTTTATTTCATCACAAATGACAAAAGGGGAAATATTTTGCCATAAATCTATGAATGCTTAATAATAAAGGTGTCATGTGATGAAAACAAATAAATTATGTTATTCTCTATGAAAATGATGGGTATTCTTGAGAAAATCTTATGCTTGTGGATGTCTCCTCTCTGGTTGAGAGGGAGTGACGGTAGACACCATATTATCCATGTGTCATGTACTATGGCCAGGACTAACAATCGTAAGCCTAGTAAAGACACTAGTAGGGAGAATGGTGGATTGGATAAACATCTGGGACCAATATTCTTTGAGAATTTGGACTTTGACTAGGACTGATCGCCATAAGTCAAGTACATTAATCCAATATAAGAATAGTCATGAGGATTGACATTTCTTGGTGTCAAATATTACGATAGTGGATTAGGAAATGATCATGTGAGGACATACCTAGTGAACATCCTGGTGGGGTAAGTGCCTAGAGAGGCAGTGGTGTCCAAATTTATGCCTCCCAACATTGTGCTCTGATCTAATGGAGAGATAAACTTGTTAGTCAAGGCCTTACTATTTTGACAATGTTGGCTATGATGATGTAAATCATCATTGGTTCTTATCAATCCAAATCCCTTCTTATATGAATATTTCAACTTGAGAGTACTTTTTTGTCTCATTATGAGTACCTCCCTAGTTTAGAGGGAGGCTCATCTTCATTATCGCCATCATCACCACCATCAATGTCATCATTATTGTCATCATTTAATTATCGTCATAATCACCATTCATGTCTTCATCATCATTATTATGATTATGGATATTGTCATCAACTGTTCATAATTATAGGCATCATAAGAAATATCATCAACCTAAAAAATGTTACGAGTGCTTGAAAAGGGTTGTTAGGACACATGATATATGCAAGAAAAATAACAATTTTATTTTTTAGAGATGATCGATGATCATCATCATTACTACCATTATCATCATCATTATAATTGTCATTATCCCCATCATCATAACTAATATAATTTTTATCATAATTGTTGTCATCTTCATCATGATCATAATCATCATTCATGTAATTATTGTTCTTGATGATGACGAAGATGAAAATAATGATAATGATGATCAGATGATGATGACTTGGAAGATGATGCTAAAGATAATTATTATGATTTTGACCATGACAACATTTAAAAATTGGTAAGAATGGCCAAGGTCATTAGCATCATCATCATCATTGTCATTGTAACTCCCATTGTCTTTATCATCATTGTCATTATCATAACAATCACAATTCATGTCATCGTCATCATCTTCATTATCATCATCATTATAATTATTGACATTGTCATCAATTGTTCATAATTTTCAATGTCATAAGAAATATCATCAATGCAAAAAATATGATGTGTGTTGGAAAAGGGATGCAAAAGTGAAAAAAAAATGGGGTTAAAAATAGATGTAAATTTTGATGAAGAGTGGACACAACATAAGTAGATGCAGAACAAGACAAAAAAATTGACACAAAATTGGATGAAAAAGTAGATGCAATAGTTGATGCAAACTTGAACACAAAATAGGATTCAAACATGGATGAAAAAGTGGAAGAAAACATGGGCACAATAGTAGGCATAAAACTTAGCATGAATTGTGGTGAAACAAATGTGGATACTACAATGAATGTAAAAAAAAGGACACAAACTTGAATGCAAAAAGGAGGAAAAATTGGATGAAAAAATGGATGTCAACATGGGCCAAACATACGTGAAATAGTGAACACAAAATTAGTTGCAAAATTGGACGAATCAAAAGTGGATGTAAAATTAGATTCGAAATGGGATGCAAAAAACATAAACAATATTTGATGCAAACTTGGACACAAAAGAGGATGCAAATGTGGATGCAATAGTGGAAGAAAATGTGGGTTGCAACGATAGGCATAAGATATGGCACAAATCATAGCACAAAAAAAAAGTGGATGTAATAATAGATAGAAAAAGAAAGATGCAAACTTAGATGCAAGACAAGATGCTATAAGGGATGTAAAAGTGGATGCAAACACAAGTGCAACATGAGAAACAAAATTGGATGCAAAATATGAATGCAATGGAAGTACATGCAAAAAAAGATACAAAATGAGATGCAAAACCCACACAAAAGTGGATGCAAAAATAGATGCAATATTTTATACAAAAGAGGATGCAAAGATGGATGCAAAATTGGAAGAAAACGTGGGTACAACAGTAAGTACAAAACATGGCACAAATTGTGTCACAACAAAAGTGGATGTAATGATAGATGCAAAAAAAGAAGAAAATGAAGATGAAAAATAGGATGCAAAAAGGAATGTAAAAGTGGGCGCAAACATGGGTGCGACAATGGATGTAAAATATGATACAAAAGTTGATGCAACAAAATTCTATGCAAAAGTAGATGCAATACGAGACACGAAACCTTATGCAAATCTTGACGCAAAAGTGGATATAAAAAGGGATTAAAAATAGATGTAAAAGTCTATGAAAACCTAGATGTATATGAGGATGCAATCGTGGATGCAACTTTAGAAACAAAAAAGGGTGCAAAGGGAGGTGTCAAACTAGGTGCCAATTATGACACAAGAAAAATGGATGCAATAGTGGACACAATAATAGATGAAAAAGAGGATGTAAATATGGATGAAAAACAAGATGTAAAAGTCAATGCAAAAAAAGTAGATGCAAATTTAGATGCAAAAACTAGACACTAACCTCGATGAAAAACTTGGCACAAACAGGATGCAAAAAATATGCAAAAATGGATGCAAAAAATGATTTAAAAAATGATACAGAAGAGGATGCAAGAGATGATGCAAAAGTTGATGCAAGTGTAGGCACAAAAAGTGGATGCAATAGAGGATACAAAAGATGGTGAAACAAAATGCGGTGCCAAACTTGATGCAAAACATGGTGCAAAGGATGGCACAAAACTTGGCATAAAACGTGGCGTAAAACTTGATGTAAAATATGGGGCAAAACCTACTACAATACCTGGTGCTAAAATTGATGTAAGACTTGGTGCAAAACTCGGTGAAAATTTTGCATCAAGTTTTGCACCATATTTGATAAATGGACACAAATTGCACCAAAAATGGTCTATAGACACAAAAAAGGAAGCAAAAAGGGATGCTAATCACAGGGTTTTGTTGTAGTGTATGCAAAATCCTTATGGGATATTTGCTCAATTTTATCAATATCCTCCATCTTTTCAAAACCAACAAGATCCACAACTTCCAAATCAAAATCCACAACTATCATTTCCATTTCCACAACAACAACAACCTTCTCAACAGAATCCAAATTCTCAACTCTTGCTTCCACTCCAACAGAAGCCAAATCAACTTCCTTCCCAACCATTTCCAAACCCCAACAATAAAAACCCTCAATGCTTACATGGTAGAAGGCCAACAATTTCCTACCTATATGATTGTTCTTCTCAATGATGTACAACTCAGATCTGGTAGAGTTTTAGATAAACCTTCTATAGATGCCCAAAAGCAAAGCATTTATGAGGAAGATTCTCTTGAAGCCAATAAAGGTTCTGAATCATCTATTCAAAACCCAAGCACTCAAAAAGAAAAAGAAAAAGAGTCAACCCCCACAACTCCTATAGTTGAGCAACCTGCATCTTCATCCACACCTCTTTTTCCTGAAAGATTGCAAATTGACAAAGGGGTGGAAAAAAAATCTTGTTGCCTGACTATGATTTTCTAGATGAATTGAAGAATGTCTGTATCAAGATTCCCTTGTTACAAGCCATTAGAGAGATTCCTATTCTAGCAAAAACAATAAAGGAGTTGAGTCTTAAAAGACCAGGAAGGAAACTAAGAGATACAAGAAGAATCCACCTGGTAGGAAAAATTGCAGATATCATGATGGGAAAAATTACTATGCAGAAGTATGTAGATCCCGGTAGTCCAATTGTCAAAACACATATCAATGGGGTAGAAATTACAAATACTTTGATTGATTTAGGGGCTTCTATCAACATTATGAGTAGACAGACTATGGGACAGCTGAAACTTCCTAATCTTCTTTTTACACCTACTTTACTGCAACTTGCAGATCGATCAATTATCAAACCAGATGGTGTATTAGAAGACATTTTGGTCTCCTTAGACTCTTGGGAATATCCAATAGATTTCATGATTTTAACTCCCAAGAGTAATTTAGGAGGACACCCTCTCATCTTAGGAATACCTTGGCTAGCCACAGCTGATGCTTTTATCAGTTGTAGGTCTGGGGATATGTATATTTCTGATGGTAATTCAACAAAGAAATTCAATATGTATCCTCCAGCAAAAGCAATTATAGAAATAGGAGACAATGAGTGGGTTGATGATGAGGATACTATAAAACCTGTCTTTACCATTTCTGAAATCAATGAAGATAGTCAAATTCTAAACACATTAGAAAACTTTGAAACATATTCAGAATATGACCACACACAATTTCAGTTAGATTCTGACATTGAGTATCTATCATCTAGACAAATGTCTCTTTTCTCTATGGAAGAGATTGGTAGTTCCGCCATTGAGATCTTTCCAGGTAAAACATTGAATATCAACAAAAAATTGGAAAGATCACAACAAGGAGAGCTAACCAAAATCTTGCAAAAACATTCTACTGCATTTGCATGGGAGTATACTAATATGAAAGGTATTGACCCTAAGACTTGCATTCATCACATCTACATCGAGGAAAACAGTAGACAAATCAAACAACCTCAGAGAAGGATGAATCCAAACCTTAGGGAGATAGTGAAAGAAGAGCTCCAAAAACTACTCAATGTAAACTTCATTTATGCAATTTCAGATAGCCGATGGGTTTCTCCTTTGGTTATAGTACCTAAAAAGAATGGTAAATGGAGGGTATGCATTGATTACAGGGAATTGAACAAAGAAACTTTGAAGGATCACTTTCCTTTACCCTTTATCGATCAGGTATTAGATACTTTAGCAGGCAAAAATTATTTTTCATTTTTGGATGGTTTTAGTGGCTATAATCAGATTCAGGTAGCACCTGAAGATCAGGATAAGACCACATTTACCTGTCCATGGGGAGCTTTTGCTTACCGAGTACTTCCTTTTGGATTATGTAATGCACCCACAACATTTCAAAGGGTAGTACTAGGAATCTTTTCTGATCTAATCCATGATTGTGTAGAGGTTTATATGGATGATTTTATAGTTTATGGTAATTCATTTGAAAAGGCATTAGAGAATTTGGAAAAATTCCTTATAAGGTGTAAAGAAACAAACCTTTCGTTGAGTCATGAAGAATGCTTTATGATGTTTACTGAAGGGATTGTTTAGGACATCATATTTCAGGGGATGGGATTAAAGTTGATAGATCAAAAGTTGAAGTCATCTCTAAGTTGCCTATTCCAAATTGTCAGAAAGATGTTAGAAGTTTTCTTGGATTTACCAGATACTATAGAAGATTTATTGAAAACTTCACCAAGATAGCATCTCCACTCTTCAAATTACTTACAAAAGACTGTGAATTCAAATGGGATCCTGATTGTGAATCTGCATTTGAAACTTTGAAAACAAGAATATCTGAAGCACCCATTTTGAGAGGGCCAAATTGGAAACTTCCTTTCCATATTTCTACAGATGCTTCAGATACAACTCTAGGAGCTGTGTTGGGTCAAAAGGATTTAGTTCCTTATGCCATTTACTACACTAGTAAAAATTTGACTCCCACCGAGTTAAACTATACTGTGACTGAAAAAGAATTCTTAGCTATTGTTCATGCAATCAATAAGTTTAGACATTATATAACAGGCTATGAAACTTTTGTCCATACTGATCACTCTACAATTAGATATCTAATGAAAAAACATGTTACTAATGGCAGAGTTACAAGATGGCTCTTACTTTTACAAGAATTCAATATTATTGTGTTGGATAGACCAGGGAAACAAAATACAGTAGCTGATTTCTTGTCTAGAATCCAAAATACTAATGAAGATTCTCATGTAGAGGATAAGTTTCCAGATGAGTATTTATCTGCAGTAACTACTAAGACTCCTTGGTATGCAGATATTGTTAACTATTTGGTTACAGGAAAGCTACCTCCACATTTATTTCCTAGTGAAAAAAGAAGAATTATTCAGGAGAGTTCGAATTATTCATGGATTTCTAATGAATTGTTTAAAACAGGGCTTGATTGTGTGATCAGAAGATGTGATCAGGAAGATGAAATGCCTGACATCCTCAAGGCATGTCATGATGAACCATGCGGTGGGCACTTTGCTGACAAAAGGACGGCCTATAAAATCCTTTCTTTAGGATATTATTGGCCTTCCCTTTTCAAAGATGCAAAATAATATGTCAGAAGGTGTGACAGCTGCCAAAGAGTTGGGAGACCGACTCTTTCAATTGAAATGCCATTACAACCACAGGTACTCATCGAACCCTTTGAAAAATGGGCTTTAGATTTCATTGGACCCATTAATCCACCATCTAAACAGAAGAAGTATATATTGGTATGCACTGATTTTGTCACTAAATGGGTAGAAGCCAAAGCATTGCCTTCTGCCACTAAAAATTTAGTTGTTCATTTTCTTTATGAGGATATTTTTACTCGTTTTGGTGTCCTAAGAGAAATTGTGACAGATCAGGGAAGTCAATTTACATCTAACATGATGGAGAAGCTGATGGAAGAATACAAAATCAAGCACATAAAATCTACTCCTTACCATCCGCAAGCAAATGGCCAAGTGTAGTCTACAAACAAAGTTCTTGAGAGCGTCATCACCAAAACTATCCATCTACACATAAGAGATTGGGCAGAGAGGCTTCTTGAAGCCTTGTGGGCCTACAGAACTACATGGAGGAATACAACAGGACATTCTCCCTATGAACTTGTTTATGGGAAAGAAGTCCTGCTCCCCTTGAGTTTCAAGTCAAGACTTTCAAGATGGCAGTCCAGTTGGGGATGAATCTATCAGAAGCCCAAAAGCACAGAATGGAGCAGCTGAATTAGCTAGATGAGATCAGACAAGAAGCAATTTTAAGGACTGATCTGGTTCAACATCAAAGAGCTAAGTGGCATGACAGATATATCAAAGAGAAAAAGTTTCAAGAGGGAGATTGGGCGCTATTGTTTGATTCCGATTTTAAAGACTTCAAAGGTAAATTTCAGACCCATTGGCTTGGGCCATATAAGATTGAAAAAGTATTTAACAATGGAGCGGTAAGAATCAAGACCATTGATGAATTTCAGACTCCTATTATTGTGAATGGCCACCGATTGAAAATTTATCATAAGCCACTCTCAAAAGAGGAATTTGTCAAAATGTTCCAAGAGAATTCTGCAATAAGGCTGGTGGAGAAGAATCCTTCTTCCCCACCAGCCTAGCCTTTGTTTCTTTCAGTTAAAAAAATAAAAATAAAAAATAAATAAATTTGTATAAGCCTGAAAACCAATCATAGATTGGCGATCTTATACAAAAAATATAGAGTGAAAATCAGGGACACCTGACACTCTATATTTTCCAAAAAAAATCTCTCCTCTCCTTCTTTTTCCATCTTCACTCCACCTCATTTGCCATTTCACTCCATCTCCATCTCATTCACATTTTCATTTCACTTCACTCCGCTTCACTTTCACTCCATTCCACTCATTTCATCAATAAAAGTCCCTTTCAGGACTATTTTCACTCAGTTAGTTCTTTTCTAACTATCTTTGTTCAGCTAAGTGGGTGTTGTCCCAGTTTCCGCAGCTGGAAGCAGTTTCCGCAGCCAGAAACGATTTCCGCAGCTACCACCACTCTGTTTTTCAAATTCACAGTCAAAATGTTAGTGCAATAATCATGAAAATGCAGGTGTAATTGAGCAAATTCCATGAAGACATGGAGCATCTCCAAGACATCAAGGAAGAGCAGTTGGTTAAAAGCTATGAGCAAGAAATGACAAAGTTTCCAAAGGTATGAGCAATTTTTTTTATCAAATAACAATTAAAGTCATGATTATGCATAGTTATCAAACCATAAAAGTTCTACTATGTGCAATGATTCGATACGATTGCTCCATTATCCACTCCTATTCCACGATATTACTCCACACACCATGCATTCATTTCTTAACAGTCTCATGATTGAATTTCGGGTTTAAAATCAAGTTGACTGCACTTTCATTTACCACCTGTACTCATGAGACGTGACCTATCCCATTACGACTCCTCTCCACCGCATTTCCCGCAGCCATCCATCAAAACGTGTGATATTTCGTACGCAGCCGTTAATTCAAAAAAATCTCGACTCCACTCTGTTCACTTACCATTTTATTAAGATCATCCTTTTCACATACATGCATTTCAATTTGTGAACTCATTTGCAGCTACTCATCCTCTGTTCCACCTGTAATCCAAAGCATTTCCGTTACCTACTACCGATTGCAGCCACTGCATTTTACCATAAACCCTGCAACCGAGCTACCTTCCCTCTGATAAACCCTCACACGCAATTGAATCCTCAGTTGAAATTCAGAACAGAGGAAGGAATGGGAAAACTACTAAGTGCAGAACCAGAAGGACCGAAATATTTAGAAGGTTACCCTCAAGCAAAAGATTTGCTGAAGAAAGCCAAATGGTTACGCTTCATCCAAAAGTTTAAAGGCTATAATAAAGAGGTAACCAAAGCTTTTGCACGGTTTTTCGATGGTCAAATGGTGGAGATTGGAGATTTGAAGCTCACGGTCACTGAAACAACAGTAGTAGCTGCCACAGGCTTACCCCAGGAAGGTGAGCGATGGTTCAAAAACAAAAGCATGGATGAACAAGCATGGAGAATTATGCTAAGAAACCTAGGTATGGACACCACTGTATTTACTAAAGGAATTCCTGTTCATGCATTTAAGGAAGAATGGGCCAGTCTGCTGTTAGTTATCCAAAAATTTGTCACTTGTGAAGGACGCTTTGGTTCAATGGACATGTACCATGCTAGACTGTTGATGAATTTCTTAGAGAATCAGACTCTTAATTTGCCTTATTTCTTACTGTTGAGTTTGAAGAAGATGAGTATTACATTCCAAAAACACATAGGCAATACAGAACCTCATCTATATCATCATGGACTTGTAAAAAATCTCATTCAGGACCAACTAAAGAAAAACAAAGATACCTGGGAAAAATTCTTGATAAGAAACTACTTCCAAGAGCCATCTGAGGCCTCTGAAAGTAGTACACCAAAGACACCAAGAAAAAGTAGGAGAAAAGAAAAGAGTACCATAGTCCAAGACTCCCCTACTACAGAAACTCAAGAAGTTGGTCAAAAAGAAGAAGAGAACAGAACTAAAGACAAGAAACAGAGAAAAGAGAAAGGCAAAAGGACCATCCAAGAAGTCTACCAATCACCTGAGCCATCCATAGAGGAGGATTATCAACCACTGTCAGAGAGATTAGTACATCTTCAAGAACAGGCTGCTATAGCAAAGAAAAAGGAAAAAGGGAAACAGAGTATACAAGAAAGGAGTACTAGTCCACCATACTTAAGGAGAAGCACCAGGCTAAGAGGAAAGGGGAGTAAAACACAAATAAAATGGCCCCACTTCATTGACTTGGGTGGAGAGACACCTGAGAAACCTCCAGCTGGCTGTAGTCCACCTCGTCCTCAACCAAGCATTGAAACTAGTCCTCCACATGATGAAAGCCCTTCTCGGCCAGAGCTAGAGAGCAGTCCTCCTCGTCCACAAGATTTTGAACTCAGACCAAGAAAAACACTTGAAGTAGATCCCAATAAACAGGAGGTATATTACTACTTGGAATCTTTAGAAAAATCAGCTGCAGGTCCGAGTACCACTCTGCCACCAGATGCACAAGTTCAGTCCTTAAAATAGGAGGTATTTGAATTAGAGGTCCTAAACAGGCATATCAAGCAAGAAAATGAAGCACTCAAGGAGAAGAGCAAAGTAGATAAAATTATTCATGATAACACTATGCTTCATTTGGGACTATGGCAAAAGAAAAACAAGAAACTGAAGAAAAAGTGCAAAAATTTCAGCAGAGCATTGATCAATCTCAAATTCAGAAGTCTTATAAGGAAACCCAGGATGGTGGTAGCACCAAAGAAGAAGAAAAGAGGGCTAGATGTCCTAGGAGAAGCTTCAGAACATATGGATTAGAGGGGAATGACTAAATTTTGGTTGCATGAGGACATGCAACACCTTCACAGTGGGGGTATGTTGAGTCCCAAACTTGCACTTCCCTATATACCCTTTCAACCTTCTTTTTCCATTTACTTCATCCACCAAGCTGTCAAATCATTGCATATTAGTCTAAAAAGAGCTTATGAAATGGTTTCCTAACTACGTTTATGATTGTTGTTTGATTTAGAGTTTTGTTCAAGCAGCTGCGGAAACTTTTCACTTTCCGCAGCCAGCTCAAGTTTCCGCAGCCATTTTGTTAAAGACTATGTTACAGGTGTCCAATGGAGAAACCGGCCACATGGGCAAGCTGCAAGTGACATGTACATGGAGCGTCTCCCCTCAGTTCAGCCAAATCACTCATAAACGGTCATGGTCAACAACGGTCAAAGGAAGGGTCAAACAAGGAGTTTTGCGGTGGCACGGCTCTGTTTTGCCCACATGAAGGTTTGCGTGGCACGATCCTCAATTTCCGAAGGTATTGGCACACCTGTAGATCAACCCGTGAACTGAATCGAGCAGCCACCACTCCATGGATTTAACTGTCATGATTACCATAACGCTAGATCTCAGGCCGTGGAGATTTACGTGTCTCTTTGGCAGCGTAGAATCTAGGAATTAGTTGCAGCATTTTCACTTATAAATAACGCGTTGATATACGCTGGATAGCTAGTTTTTCAGATGTAATTTTGACTGTTGTTATAAGCCCACTGTATTGTGCTTTACTTTGTCTTATTACTGCACTTTAATATATGAGAAGACTGCATTCCTGAATTCGATTTGTGACTGAGTACTGACTGGCTGAGGTTGCAGAGGGCCCCTGTACACCAAGGCTCTGTATAGTTTCTTACTTGCTTTCATTTACTGTTTTTGTAATCATTGCTTGTATATATTGCGTTGTTCTGATGTTCATTGCTGTCCATATTTCCCTTTATGTTTTCTCATAACTGTTAGCTGATCAGTGCTTTTCTTACAGGTTTTTGTAGGTAGCCTGGGAAAATTTACATATTTTTAATAACTACTGACATGAGATCATCTTGTCCTTTCTGCTGATTTTCATTTACTGAGTTTTAATTCCAGCATTGTCATTTCCTTCAGTTTTTCTTTTCTTATTTACTTTTCTGCCACTTAGAAATCATATTACTCATCTGTTTATGATTTCCTTTCTATAACCAAGCGACTCAATTAGTGAGTAATCAAAATATTACTTGTTGTAGTATGATTTAGTTTGCTTTCCTGCAAGTTAGATATTGAATTACTTATGTCATTTTCAAGAATTGAAATATGAATGAGTAGTTAAATCTTAGTTTCCTTTTATGCAATTTGATTTCCTACAATTTAGATATCATATTACTCAGCTTGTTTATGATTACTTCCTATAGCCGGAGCGAGTCAAAAGGTGAAGGGTCAGAATGTGGATTGTAGTAGTGTGATTTAGTTTGCTTTGCTTTCAGTCTTTGAGTTGCTTTAAGTTTAGTTTTTATTTTATTTTTCATACAACAGTAAGGACACTGGGCCATTGTCACTAGTTCACTGTTTTGGTACATTTATTTCCTTTTGAGAATTGATTTCATCACAGTGAGTTTAAAACCTTTTTTTTGAGAACTTTAAAGTTTGGAAAATCATTGTAGAAATCACCATTACCATCCATAATTAACTTTCTATTTCTCCATCTCACACTAGGGAATCCATAGAAGATAAACCTAAAAACAAACTAAAAAAAAAAACTCAAAAACGACAAAAGACTAAGAAAACGGTTATCTTGCACATACAGTGCACTTCACTTCATCAGTTTACAACTCCCGGATTGACATTTTAAATAGCAATTTAGGACACACTAAATTGACCAAACAGCAACCCAGGAAAGAGTCACAAGTTCTTGATGATGTAAGCGAAGAAGATGATGTGGCAGTCGGTGATTGGTTCAGACCAAAGGCGATGGGGATCAATGAACAAGTGTAGAGATCGTCTGATCAAAGGAGATCGACGCATATCGCGTCGAAACATGCAGGCAAGTTATCCTGGAAAACAAATGTGATAAAATGATGAAAAAGAAGCTAAACTCTTTGAGTTCCGACAGGAGAGCGGTAAATGGTTTATCGCATGCCCTCAAGGAAGGAAGCGGTTTTAGACTAGGGGCACGTGATTCCACTCAGCGCTCTACATGTAGCCTCTCGAAAACCACTTTTTTCACGTGCATTCAGAGAATTAGCAAAAGTTATAGTTGTTATAGACAATTTTGTGCCTTACAGCAACAAGCATGAATTGTCAATAATCCAAGGGATCCAAAGTTCCCTAAACATGATGTTCCTACCCCTAGAGGAACAAGGTCAGCAAACCAACAGCTCTCAGATCAGTTCTCCACCTGAAAACACTCAAAAACAAGCAATCCTGAAATCAAAGCAGGTGCTCCACTAGGTTTCTGCGCTGAAACTCAGTTGCTCCATGGTGTACCTGCGTTGCAAAGCAAGTGGAACAAAGGCCACCTGCGCTGAGCAGGATGGGACAAGTGGCACAATGAGTCATTGCTTTGGAATCTTCCAAAAATGACACTTGGATCAGGGATTTCGCCTTGTGATGAGTCAGAGGCTCTGTTTCTCCAAGTGGAAGCAAGGTTCTCCAAGTGGACTCAAGAACTGAAGATCAACTAAAGATTAACTGAAGAGAGAGAGGACACAAGGCAGCTACACATCAATTGCAAGCTGACTCATCCTTTCTCAAATTCATCTATATATTGAGCTCTCTCCTATGAGCTCAGGAGGCTGGAATTTTGTGCAAAGTAATGATATGCTGTTGGTTTCACTATTGAGCTATTGGGTGATTGTTTGAGAGAGGTGAAGAAGAGCAATTCTTTCTGCTGGGAGGTGTTGCTGGGTTGGAGCCTTCAATGGTTGTAATACTCTCAGAACCTTTACTTCTTCATTAATAAAAGCTATTGAGGTTCTTCTATGTGCTCTTGTTTCAATAATATATTGTGATGATTGCATGTTTGGTTTATACTAATCCATGAACCAGTTATGATTGCATGCCTCTTGTAGTTTCCTTCTTTGTTATTTTGCAGGATCTCATTGTAGCTGGGCAAGCAAAAGAACAAGGAGCTAGGAGCAGGCGGCCAAAGAGAAGAGTTTGGATTCGACATTAAGCGCAAGGCAACGGTTAGTGCATTTCTCCATTCTCTTTTGCTTTCATAAAGAAGTAAACCTTAAGTAGTTTGTTTTACAGTTGTTGCTAAGGAACTATCACCCTTAGAGTGGGATAGGGTCATCCGAGTCGGATACTTTTCCCTACAACAAACTGGCGACTCCGCTGGGGATCGTATCCGTTTGATTGTGTTTGTAGTATTTTGCTATTCATTTCCTGAACAAAAGAGTACCAAATCGAAAAGCTTTTGACTATATCAAAAGCGAAGTAGAGGGCAACTACTCTGGCTCATTTCTGAGCAAGTTCATGATTTGAAGAGCTGATCTACAAAGATCCTTGTAAGCTCTTAGTGATAGCTTTGCACCTTCCTAATCATCCCTTTGAGTGTGCTTGACTGATTGTCTCTGATTTGAGCAAAAACCGTGCATTTTTTAGAAAATTATGACCCGGAAACTGTGAAAACGCAATTCTCGTTTTCCAAAGCAGGTAGTACACAGGCTACCTGCTTTGCAACGCAGGTCCTGAAGGGACTACCTGCGCTGAGAGCCAGATTGGCTGTGCAGCACCTGCGTTGGCCCAAATTTGCCTAGTGCATTTGGGGTTTCCTCCCTTTCTCTTGCCTGTTTTCACTTAGATTTTGCTGCTAAGTGTCAGTCTTGTGCCTGTTCTGAAACCAATATTACTTGCCATCATTCTGCCTCTGTTATATAACAAAATTGTACTTGTTCTTTGTATTTCTTACTCATTTACAATTTCCCATAACGAAGAGTAAACTAGTCTTGCTTTTGGCCTCTTAGATCTGAACCTGTGTTAGGCATTTTGCTGGTCTAAAGAGTTAGCTTGTTTGCTGTCCATAGCTGATTAGTCATTTTACTTTCGTCATTATGGTTTGATTTCATGCATTTCCAGTGATTAAGCAAGTAAATCTTAAGGTGTCTTTTGATTTTGGACAAGCTTGTTTACTTTCGCTTTAAATCGAAATCAAAGTTATATAACCACTTTCTTTTTGTAATCCATCCACATTAAGAAAGGGAAAAGAAAATACATGCATTGTGCATTTTGCATTTGACTGTTTGCTTGACGATTTAGGAAAAATTTTCATTTAGTGTGTGCTCTATGATCTGTGTGAAAAGATTTGCCTTTCGTTTCCCTCAGTAGTTAAGGTTTTCAAAGTTGAAAGATTGAAAAGTTTGCTTCTCATCTTAGACTGCATTCAGGAATTTGTTATATACATCTCGTGGTGATCCTTAAAGGCAAACTGCTAAGCAAGATCAACATTAAAATAAATCCAATTTACATAACAACGCTTTGTAACATAACGCAAACATATAGAGGTCTAGGTAGAGACGTGTTCCGGCGTCGTTAAACATAGTGACTGTCGATCTCTACGAAGGTGGGTGATTCCTCCTGAGAGTCGGTGGCACTAATACGGACTTGTGCTCCCACGTACCGTCGAGTATATATTGGGAGACCCCTATAGGCAATTATCCTTTATCCATAGGAAGCCGTGTCGGCCGCCCTACTGATCGCGATGCAGTGAACACGGCATTCACGAAGATCGACCACCCGTACCGTAAAACGTATTCTGTGGTTTCGCGAAAGGTTTGGCACACCCTCTGCCTAGATCTCCAGAGAAGTTTCTTTTGGCCTTTTTCAAACTTTATAACTGAAAAAGTCCATCCGAGCATTTGTCACTTCGGGCTCGTTAAAACATCGAAGGCGACTAGAGTCATCTTTAGCTTTTTCTCGACTCTTAAAACATGAAAAAGCAAGTTTGTGTCTAAAAGCGTCGTTAATAAAATTTATTTTAAAAGGAACATAATCACCTGTTATTCCCACGTTGATCTTTCAGTTGAAAAGTATGGAGCCCACCAACCAAGGAAGTAACCTTGGTGGAAGTCCAAATCCCTTCTCCTCTTGGGGAGATGTTGGTGCGCCTCATATGGCAACATTGTCACTTCCAGGATTGACAATTGGCCTACCTGTATGGCTCTTTTCAACTAATGTAGTCCAGATCGCCACTAATCCTGAGCAGTCGAATCAACAGTCTAGAGCTACCCACTAGCCTTCCACTTCTTACAATTCTTCCTCTGATCCTTCATCTTCACAAGGTAGAGCCGGCAAAAGTCAGCCTCCCATGGAGAAGAAGGAAAAGAAGAAAAGAGAAAAGAAGCAGAAGGGGCCTATGGCGAAGGCGACTGGGGGCAGGCAAAAGACAGCTGACAAAAACCCACACACTGCACCGACCGGGCCTAAATCGCCATGTGTCATTTGCAAAGGGACCCACTTCCATCGTGATTGTCCTTGTATTCCCCAGATACTAAGGGACTGGTCCCCAAGGTTGCACAATCCGGTAGCATCAACCTCTGGTAGTCATGTTGATTGCAGTCCGTCAACTAGCGAGAGTGAAGGACGAAGAGGGAGACCAAGATCACCCTGTATGTTGTGTGAAGGCGAGCATGCCATCCACCGATGTCCATTCTTAGATGAGGCAAAGAGATTTTTAGAAGATCGTCCGGTTTCACCGTTACGACTTCCTCCTGGATGTCAAAAACTCACGCCTAATCCCTCGATAGTTGAAAATCCAGCTGACCCGCTCAAGTGGTCGGCTGAAGTATCGGTCATTGAGAATGAACCTACTGAATCCAGACCAGACGAAAGTCTAAAGGTCGAAACGGTAGTTGACCCGGTTCTTCCTTCAGAGGTTTCATCCTCCAATGACTCCGTCATTGAAGACCCATCTTCAAATGACACCATCACTGAAGAGGATAAAGATGACACCGTCCATATTCTTTTCATCAACACAGACTCTGATGAGCATCAGGGCAATGCGCCCATTCCTTTATCGCAGGAAGGAACATCGTCAGAGTCGTATCCGGCCGTATATTCGGTCCCACCACCAAGCAACCTAGTTGTGTCCTTTGATTGGAATCAACTAGGGAGACCCCGGTTACCAGCCAGTATCCCATTCAGAATCATAGTCCAAATCTACAGAATGGTGATGGCTGGAACTATCATTGATGAAGGGGCATCTGTGAGTATCCTTTCCTCTGTTGCTTGGAAAGCACTGGGTTGCCCGACGCTTTTACCTGAGATGAGAAATCTATCAGGTTTTGATAAAGGAACCAGTCACCCGTTAGGGATTCTCCCCAATGTTCCAGTTACATTGAAAGGGAAGACAGTTTATATGAACATCATGGTCGTCCAAGGACCCTTGGTTTATAACTTACTCCTTGGACGAGACTATATATATTGCATGGAGGCAATAGTGTCCTCGCTCTTTAGAGTCATGTGTTTTCCGCACGAAGGAAGAATGGTCAAGCTCGTAGACCAACTTTCATTTCCAGGATCACGCATCGCAAATAGTCAAATACCATCCCTTAACAGTCTATTCACTCAAGGAATGCCACCGCCCCCGGTTCTACTTCCCGATGAATGCGAGTAATTCGAGAAGAAAAGAACTGGGACCCAGGGGGCATGCACCCTGGCCTGCCTCGGGCAGAGAAAACCTTAGGTATAAAGTTAATTTCCGCAGAAGAATGGACTAGTCCATACCCCATCCGAAAAAGGAAGAGAGGGTTGTTCTAGGATAAAATTCTTTGTCAAAGTTATGTTGAAGCGGAAGAATCGCTCCCTTTGTCTAAAAAAGTAGGCTCTCCTAAGGAGGCGATCTATTTGTGGCAGCAAGAAGGCACCATCTTTGAATGTCAAGCCTCACCCATTAAAACAATATGTTTTGAAAGAGAGTAGGGGCAGTCTTCAAAGAAAGAGAGGAAATTGCTATAACAAGTAGTCACCATCCTTAGCAACCTAATGATAGACATCGCCGAAAAGAGAGTTTAGTTTGCGGCAGCAAACAAAGCCAGTTTTCGGATAATAAGTAAGAGGACAGAATCTCGAAATTATACTTTATACCTAGGGGCATGCAAACCTTTTGGAGTGCAAGCACGGGACGACTATTTATTTTTTTAAATTTTTAGGTCCTACCTTTAAACCTGTAGGTCTAACCCGTTAAACTCGTAGGATTATCCGTTTCCAGCTTGCATGAAGAAAGGATGAAAGGCAAAAGTTAAAACCTGCCAAATTGGAGTAATTAGTGAGGTATCGCTCCTTAAATAAGATTACCTCACCTAAGGCATTCCTTGTATTAAGACTGGTATAATCGAGCAGTTTTAGCAATGTTCATGCTCGTTAAAAAATAAACGCAAGAATCGAGCAGTTTTGTACAGAGTTCATGCTCGTTAAAAAATAAACACAAGTTGTGAGCAATCTTTCCCTAGCAGTTCAAGCTCATCTAGAAAAAATGAACCGGTAAATAACCTGGAGAAATGTAACCTTTGAAAGCCATATTAAAGCCCTTGGTCGTGTTCTTGCAGTCTCACCTCCATCTATTCATTTGGCCAATCGTTCACCTCCATATGTGTGTTTACCCATTTTGAGGAACAGCTGCGAAGAGTGATTTCACTTAGCCATCCTTGTGACACTGTCGTGATTGGAGAATTCCAACCTGTACCTGGAATCTGCTGCTATCCCTGTTCATCACTCGTTCCTCAAAAGATGAGTCTTCTTTGAGCTCTTTTCACTGACTCGTAAAATATGAAAAGTTTGTCGAGTTTTGGCCTTCCAGCTCGTTAAAAAGGACCGGAAGAGCTATCCCTCCTCTAGATTTTAATCTTTTTGGACCTGAGGGATTATTGCACAAAAAGATCGAGCGCTTGTTTTGTTCGGCTCGTTAAAGAAATCGAAAATTCATCCCTTCTGTATGGTTTTATACTTTTTCGGACTTAAGGGATTAGAAAACGAAAAAGGAATTTTGGAGTTAACTTTTCGTACCTTTTCAGACTCTCTAAAAATGAAAAGGACCGAGTTTTCCTTGTCGTTAGACTCGTTAAAATGATTAAATAGCGACAAACTTGTCTTTAGACGAGAACGAGTTTCCCTATCGCTAGGCTCGTTAAAACATAGCGATGGGCTTGCCCGAAGGGCAGGTTATAGAACAAGCATATGTTATCCTCCTCAAGCTTGACAAAAATAAAGAGGTACTGGTCAGCAATGACTGGGGAAAAATTGGGAGAACCTCACAGCATTAATGGTAGCAAGTCGCTCTTGAACATGACACTTTGTCCTCCGTATCACATCGGGTTGGGTTGTTTCATTCACCGGTCTCATAACCATGGTCCTCGCCACACCATCCACAATTGGGGTAATGCTACCAATCCATCACATCAGTGTCGTTATATGTTCAAGAGATGTGGTTCTGTAAAGAGTCAACCGTGTTCCACCCACTGCCATACATTATCCTTCATCCACTTCATGACCGCCACCCTGAATCATACATCACAGTTTGTTTTCACCTCATCACAATCACTAGCTCCGTTCCGTGTCACTGATGTGGGATTCATTAAGGCCCTCCTTTGACGGATCGCTCCTTGTCGACATCAGCTCATTATCCAAGGAGTTGATCTAGGAACACCCCCCTCAGTACTTTGAAGCTTGCATGCCTCAATGGCAAGTTTCTCACTTCCGGCGACAGGTATACATCAATGACCTTCGACCAGAATATTTTGCATGGTGGTCGATGCCAAGTCCTTTATTCCCACCATGTGGATTGTACTGCCGTACCTTGAGGGTCATCATCCTTATCGGTGATTCCTCTCGCGCTTGTTAACGGTTTACATCATTGACCGGTAATCAAGCGATGTCTTTCCATGTTCGACTTCAAGAAATTCTCACATGGATCGACTTGTACATCGAGTGAAGATCGGAAGAGATTGAAGACCCCGGATCTAGTTTCATCCATCCGGGCTGCGATATATATTCAGGACATAAAGACATTTGATATGTACATCATTACAGCAGATGATCATCCTTCTCAAAGGATGATAATTTCAGCAGAGAATTATCAGTCTACAATCAGACGATCGTCTGTTCTATGTACCAAAATCTATTTATAAAGCTGAGCATGGGAATGCCCGCCTCAGCTAGATCATGAAAAATGTATGAAAAATAATGTATTGTATTGTATCTTATTACAGGACACTTCTCAGCAGATTGAATGAACTTCGGATCCTCTCAATAAAGCATTTCACCCGATAAACGACCTCATACTTTAGGGGGCATCTGTTATAGACAATTTTGTGCCTTACAGCAACAAGCATGAATTGTCAATAATCCAAGGGATCCAAAGTTCCCTAAACATGATGTTCCTACCCCTAGAGGAACTAGGTCAGCAAACCAACAGCTCTCAGATCAGTTCTCCACCCGAAAACACTCAAAAACAAGCAATCCTGAAATCAAAGCAGGTGCTCCACTAGGTTTCTGCGCTGAAACTCAGTTGCTCCATGGTGTACCTACGTTGCAAAGCAAGTGGAACAAAGGCCACCTGCGCTGAGCAGGATGGGACAAGTGGCACAATGAGTCATTGCTTTGGAATCTTCCAAAAATGACACTTGGATCAGGGATTTCGCCTTGTGATGAGTCAGAGGCTCTGTTTCTCCAAGTGGAAGCAAGGTTCTCCAAGTGGACTCAAGAACTGAAGATCAACTAAAGATTAACTGAAGAGAGAGAGGACACAAGGCAGCTACACATCAGTTGCAAGCTGACTCATCCTTTCTCAAATTCATCTATATATTGAGCTCTCTCCTATGAGCTCAGGAGGCTGGAATTTTGTGCAAAGTAATGATATGCTGTTGGTTTCACTATTGAGCTATTGGGTGATTGTTTGAGAGAGGTGAAGAAGAGCAATTCTTTCTGCTGGGAGGTGTTGCTGGGTTGGAGCCTTCAATGGTTTTAATACTCTCAGAACCTTTACTTCTTCATTAATAAAAGCTATTGAGGTTCTTCTATGTGCTCTTGTTTCAATAATATATTGTGATGATTGCATGTTTGGTTTATACTAATCCATGAACCAGTTATGATTGCATGCCTCTTGTAGTTTCCTTCTTTGTTATTTTGCAGGATCTCATTGTAGCTGGGCAAGCAAAAGAACAAGGAGCTAGGAGCAGGCGGCCAAAGAGAAGAGTTTGGATTCGACATTAAGCGCAAGGCAACGGTTAGTGCATTTCTCCATTCTCTTTTGCTTTCATAAAGAAGTAAACCTTAAGTAGTTTGTTTTACAGTTGTTGCTAAGGAACTATCACCCTTAGAGTGGGATAGGGTCATCCGAGTCGGATACTTTTCCCTACAACAATAGTTGGAGCACGAAACCACGTGACAGCCGTCGGATCCCACGTGACAGATCAATAGTGCAGGTTGTCTGGATCAGTTGATGAGCGGGATGCAATAGCCGTCACATGGTTTGTTCTCGAGATCAGTGCCGAGGAAAGTCTGGATGGTTGGGGTCCACTCCGTGCCCGCCAGCTCTTTGGTTAATACACTATTTTTAATGTCATGTATTATTCCTTGATTAGCATAATTTGTAACTGTATGTGTTATATAAACACCATAACACATAAAAGTTGACAGAGGAGTGTATTGTGAACCATTCCAAGGGGTCTGGAGGTCAGAGTGACCAATATGGTCGAGTGTATTCTCATTTTGACTCGAAGATTCAAGCGGAGCATAGTGGTGAGATCCATTTTTGTGTTTGAGACTCTATTTTTAAGCTCACACCTGTAACAATCATTTGGAGACATATTAAAGAGGTCAACACTAGAAGTTAAGACCAGGAGACGTAGCCAAGAATTATGGTGAACTCCTTTATCAATTTTGGTTGTGTTGATGTGTTTTTATTGTGTTTTATAATTGTTTTAGTGTCTGCGTTATTCACAATCTTTTCGATCCATTGCACTAAGTAACATAGGCAACTTCAAACATAGTTTGTAATAACTTTATCAATTTGAGATCAAATGATGACTAAGTTGGACCTCTCCAAAGTATATTATCAATTAAGCTGGGCGCATCTGAGCAACATCCTCAAAGCCTTTGGTTTTACCCAAATATCGATAAATTGGATCAGTGCTATGATTTCCACCCTTGTTATTTCTATTTTGATGAATGGCACCCCCTCCCAAACCTTTAACCCAACTCGAGGTCTGAGAGAGGGAGACTCACTGTCTCCCTTTCTGTTCATTATTACTGCCAAAGGTCTAGGAAGATTTATAAAAAATGAAGCCCATGAATCTAGGATTAGAGGCCTGAGGATTTGGGGTAATGATTTAGCCATCACTCACCAACAATTCGTTGACGATATCATGCTCTTTTGTCAAGTCTTGCTTAGGGAAGCCCGTAGAATGAAAGATATTCTGAATACCTTCATGGAGGCCTCGGGGAATTAGATAAACAATGAAAAATCTTGTATTTTCTTTTTCAACACCCAAGGAAATGTCAAGACCTACCTAGCTAGGATCCTGGGGTTTAGTACTGGAAACCTCCCCACTAAATACTTGGCATGCCTCTATCGGAAAATTACCTAAAACTTTCATGCTAGTAGCAGATCCAACACAATTTTCAAGGAAGGTTAGGTAATTGGGCTTTTAGATTCCTCAACCTAGTAGGCAGAACTGTCCATCTAAAAGTAGTGCTTCAATCGATTCCCATACACCAACTCTCAGGTATGGATGCCCCTAAGGGGGCATGCTCCAAAATGGTAGATATTTTAAAGAAATTCCTATGGGGAGGGACACAACAGGTCACAAAATGGGCTCTAATATCCTGGTAGGGACTGGTAAAAATAAAATGGAAGTAGGTCTAGGCCTCAGAGACCCTTATACTTTAAATCAAGTAATGGGCGTAAAACTATGGTGGAGAAGGTTAGGAGGAGGAAGGGATCTATGGAAACAAATATGGACAAGAAAATATAATATGCCTGAGAGAATAGAGGATATCCTATGGTATAGAGACCCCCCAAAGGATCAACAATATGGAACTTGGAAACCCAAAATAGGGACCTCATAAACCAACATGCTTTCTGGGAAATTCATAATGTAAAAACAACAAGATTTTGGTAGGACTCTTGGAAACAAAGAGAAAGACTAATAAATAGGAAAGACCTTAGAGACATATATAGATTCACCAAAGGCAATAAAATACAACATGTATATCAATTCTGGAAAGAGGATCAAGGAATAGGAAATTGGAGGAGATGGAAGAAGAAGGAATATTGGTGCTAGGCTATAGAGATATACTAATGGGCAGAGTTTGAAAAAGAAATGAGATCAAGACAAGTAACGATAAGAAATGACCCAAACATTTTGAGATGGGGACATACCACGAAAGGTACCTTTACCAGCAAAGAAGCGTATGACCTGCAAGCAGAACAAGCTCAAGATGGGCAAGGACTTCTTTGGAAAAAAATCTGGAAGGGAGGGTGGTGGTCAAAGGTAGCTCATTTCCTATGGATGGTATGCAAATGACAGATATTAACCTAGGTTCAACTTCAGAAAAGGGGAATCCAGGGACCGTCCCTGTGTTGGTTATGTTAGCACAACATAGAGGATATGGAGCACATGCTCAACACTTGCCCGTTTGCAGAACAAAAATGGGGTCAGATGCAAGGAATCTTCGAAAGGATGGATCGAGATCACCATAGCATAAAGGAAACAATCCTTTTATGGCGTAACAACATATTCTCAAGCCCAATATTAAATCGAGCATGGGGATTGGCCTTAGGATTAAACTTATGGGCCATATGGAAAGAAAGGAACCACAAAGTATTCAAAAATAAAACACTACCTCAAGAACATGTGTGGGAAGGAATAGTTCGAAACATCAGAGAAACTATATTAGTAGAACAATGGAACCATGAAGATTGGAAAGTCCCTCCCCAAGAAGCTAGAATCTTACGAAAACTTAATCTAATAATGGAAATTCTAGCCCTAACTGCTTGGAGAAAAAATAGGCTTGGTGTAGTATCCCCGACTCACTTCACTACCCCAGGAGAAGGATTCATAGAACTTAACTTTGACGCGACATCAAAAGGAAACCCAGGAGCAGCGTGCCTTGGAGGCTCTTCCGAGACAACTAAGCTAACACGAGTCTCATATATGCTGACTCGTGTGGGATAGCAAGCAACAATGAGGAAAAATTCGCTGCAACAAGACAAGGACTTCAAATAGCTGTCAGAATAGGATACTGAAATGTAGTGGAGGAAGGAGACTCAAGTCTGGTCATAAACACTCTGGGAAAACTGAGCAATGGCACCACATGGGATAGGCTGAGCCAAATTTGGAGGACAACTCACCTTATACAAGAGATAGGAGAACTAATCCAAAGGTTTGACTATATAATGGTCCGACATGTAAGATGAGAAGGGAATAAGGCAACAAAATTTTTGGCAAACTAGGGATGCAACCAACAGAATGGCTCGTTGGAAAAATTATGGCCAATACAACCCAGGGATGAGAGGTTTGAAGCCCTAGTGGAAATACTGGATCAAGACTACATGAAAAGCCATGAAAATGGGACTCCAGACAACCAAAACCCCTATCAGGTTGCGTGTCGGAGGATGCCAGTACTTGCAGGCAGTAATGAAGAGTAAAGGAGAGGTACGTCCCACTGCCCGCCACACGCTCAAGGCATTGGGTGTGGTGGCCCTTCGCATGAGTACATGCAAGGGTGGTAGGAAAGGTGGTAGGGATGACAGAGATGAGGTGAGAGGCATAGAAATTAAGGTAAGACATGTGAGGAATAATTGTAATATGGTATGTGGAGTAAGGAGCTGGAGCAGCAAAGAAGGAAGGCGATGACAACAATGACAGTAACCTTGGAGTGGAAATGGGTATGTATCCTGGCTTAGTTCCTCCCTTGTAATGTCGACCTGATTTGATTCTTGCTGGGGTGAATGGGAGACACCTAGGAAGGGAAATTAGGGGAAATGCAGGGGAAATTGGCAAAGGCATTGCACTGTATTAGTTTGGCTTTGTGGCTTAATTTTGAGCCCATCGAGAATTGATCTGGCCAATGGTTGTGAGGCCCTTACTATGGGTAGCATTGAGACCGTGGGCTTTGCTTGGTGTGGACTGAGAGAGGCTGGGTGCTAGGGATGGGTAGGTAGCAGCTTGGCAGTAGAGGCTAAGGGTAGGAAAGAGCAGCTAACATGTTGGGTTGGTGGGTGGACCAACAGATGCAACCACGACAAGATATGGGGAACTGGGAGTAGTAATTGCGTAAAGAAATCTGCTAGGATCCCTATGGGGGAAGAAAGGTATGCCAAGGGAAGAGGAACGGCTTTGGTTTGGTGGGCAGAGGGGAATGGGATGACATACCATGACAAAATACTGGCTGGGCTAATGCTAGGGATATTTGCATGGCCTTGGCAGGGGCCTGTCAACCTTACAGGGCATGTGAGGCATCGAAGAGGGAAGAGTGAAAATATTGAAGGGATATGGAACCGGCCCCGTCTCATGACTGACCCATCAGCCACCCTGCCCCTTGTTCTGTGTGTAATTGGGTTAAGATAAAGAATGGGGAGACTGCCGACATTGAAAATTCCAAGCAAGACAGTAAAATGATTCAAAGGTTACGGATAACACCTCTTTCTTGTGAACATGTATCAAACAATGCAGAGATGGCTCAACTAGCAAGAGGAAGGGGTTACAAAAGATGAGGTCGGGAGCCTAAAAAGGCTAAGGACCCGAGCATGTCGGAACCCCGCAGAGGAAGGAAATTAGTCGAGCATCTTATTAGTGAAGCTGTCGCGGCATACCAGGAAGGAACATACAAATGCATTCGAAAGCTGTTAGAAGAATGGGAGGAATAAATCTAGCAGGGCGGTGAGACAAAGGATGTGATAGAGAGTTGAAGGACATTAGTCCCAGACCCTAGGAATACCAGAGGAAGGATAACCCAATTCAAGCAGACTTTATACCTCTACTGGCTTATGAAAAGCCTGTTGGGGAAGGCCATGGAACAAATCTCGGTGGGGATGGCTCTCTTTCTCTCCAAGACATGCCAAATTACAAATATGATTTGCAACGAATCCAGTTTCAACTCCAGAAGCAAGACATCCGATTGGACAAAATTCAAAGGCACATTCCGTGCATCATCGAATTAACTGAGATTCTTGGAGAAACTATCAAGGATCCATCACTGGTGGAATCGACATCGGATGAGCAGAAGGGATAGTTAGTTTACTTGGTTTATTTTTATTTTTATATGTAGTTAGCATTTACTTTACGTTATGCATGCTTATGGATAGATAGACATATAGAGTCTTGTCATGAAACAGAGACATACTTAGCTTGGTTAGAAAGATTGAAACTTTACTGTTTTTGGATGGCTTACAATGAGGATAGGTGGCCAACAAACTTGGTTTCCCACTCGGAAGGTGTAAATTTTCCGATTATAAATAGAAAATGAAGGGTCCTGCCAAGATTAACAAAAAATATATATCTATATATAATTTATTTATTTATTTTTATTTTTTTAATTTTTAATTTATATTAATTATGGTTAAGAATAATAATAATAGTAATATTAACAATAAAATTGTTAATTTCATAATAAATTGTTTTTAATAATTAATAAATAATATTATATAATAATTATTAATTTATAATAAACCCTATGAATAATATTATATGCTAGGAATATGAACCCTTAGATTAATAAACCTTAGGTATATATTCCCTAAGGTTTTTACTATTAATTCCCTGTTGGGTTTATTAATCTAAAGGTTCATATTCCCGGGGTGCAATATTGTTCATATTCCTATGGTGTAATCTAAGGGTTCATATTCATAGTGTTTATAATAATAATCCCTTGGGTTTCATATTATTCCCTTGGGTTTATAATATCAATCAGTTAGGTTCATTAAACTAAAGGTTCATATTCCTAGGGTATAATACTATTTATACTAAAAACCAAAGGAATTAACTAAAAAACCAAGGGGTTATTAACCCAAGGGAATAATATTAAACCCAAGGGAATACTATTTTAAACCCAAGGCATATAAACCGTAAGATAAATATTGTAAACCCTAAAATAGTCGTTGTTAACCATGGTTAACTTGCATATTAAGACAATATTTATCGCAATGCGACATTGGACTATTGTTGACCATGGTCCACCATGACTGATTTTCATATCAATCAACCATGGTGCAAAATCACATTGTGAAAAAATATTTTCGATATGAAAATCAACCATGATAAACCATGGTCAACCTTGTTTATTTGAGGGTTTATAGTATTTATCTTAGGGTTTATATACCTAGGGTTTATAGTATTTATCTCAAGGTACTTATCCCATATGGATGTTATCTAGGTATGTCCTTGTAGGACTATTCTTATTTTGGATTTCCAATCCTCAAATAATATCAGTCATCTTAAACTACTCTTATCTTGAATACCCTACTATATCCTCAAGTAGTATTAGCCCTTGGGAATACTCATATCTGGATTCCCAATCCTTAAGGAGTATCAATCTCATATGCTTATCTAATCCTCCATTCTCCTTACCAATTCCTTCACTAGAATTTCGGCTGTTAGTCCTAGTCTAGCACATAACACATGGAGACTACGATGTCCACCATCAATCTAACTAGGGAGGAGATCCTTACTCCCTCTCAACCAAGGAAACTTAACCATTGGATTCAACTTGTCTCATTCATTAGCTACTTGTTCTTCTATGGATATCTTAGTAGTAGCTTGTAGGGATTCTTAAATCTTAACAAGGCTTCTTGGCTCCTAATAACATCACATTAGATCAAACTTTGATCTTTTTGGTTCTTGACAATCATCATGCAACTTTGTCATCAAATGGTTCATCTATCATCTTTAAGGATCCAAACTTCCTCATAGCTGTTAGCACATGTCTTCTTCCTTACATAATAAAATCCTTCTGTCATGCTCGACCAAGTCATCATCAGTGCTAACCACTCAAACCATATGCTCCTAAATGAATTAAGTCAAACATCTATAGGTACATCATATTATCTTAACTATATCTTCCTAACCTCTTTACATACTTCTACAATATGTCCTTCCAGGGAGCCAAACCATATTCCATCATTATCAGAGTTTCCAGACATAATAACATCTAGTCAAGGTGTGGGATTATTCATGTCAAATTAATTTTTTCTTGCTCACTCCGAGGTCAATATTCCTTTGCATGGTTTATCTTCATATTTCAATAGAGTTCTGCTTCAAGCTCTTGAACTTCCAATCATAAAACCAATCATCTAGGGAAAAATACTTTTGGGGGTGCGGGGAGGTTATTATTTAGATTTATGTACTCTACTGTCATTAAGCAAATTAGCATATGTACACAACTATGATGAAGGAAAACATCATATATCCAGTTAGCTAAATTTTCATATATTTCATATTTTGTTCCAGTTTACCTAGTGTGTCATTACTTCATTAGTCTTTAATTGAACAATGACCATGAGAAGTAAGAATAGAATAAACCATAAGAAACACATCGACACATGAGAACACCAAGATTTTTTTAGGCAAAAACCCAATGTGGGAGAAAATCGTCGTTGTTGTCGTCTCTATCTTCATCTTTTATTATAAAGGAAAACACATTACAATCTTGTATTAGCACATACTCATACCAGTACATAGGCACCCACTTGCATAAGACTACAAACTTCTCTCATTCTCAAGCACCCACTAGAAGGGATCTACAACCCGTTGATCTAATTTCCCAACACCCACCAGAAGGGAGCTCCAACCCCTTGATAAAGTTTACCAGCTATCTCTGGAAAGAAGATTCAACTCCCTCACTAAAGGCTCCAACCCTCAACACCTCTATAGACCACGTTTCATAATATTTCATACTGGATCCACTACCATAATTTAAACCCAATACCAAATATTAATACTGAAACCAATCACTGCATCCAATTACGTAATCACTAAAGCAATCAAATCACTGAATATATACCATTTCTTACAACTGAATGAAACTAATTCATAATAGATATAAACCATCAGATTAAATACACATTCATCAATATACCAAGACAAACACTCTTAACCATAAAAAAACCAACTGTTGGTACTGCAAACCCTAATCAACCATATATCATATTGAATACACTACTGTTCTTAGTCATACCTGTGTATGTACACGTTTCTCTTGAAGCATACCTGCATATAGATCTCAAAACAATGATCCCTGAATCTGAATCACTATCAGATTGAGCCAATCATTGAAACACATGATGAACCCATCACAGATCACTGAACCAAATACATATCATTACACTATAGCATCATCCCTACTCAACATATCATTCCATAAACAAGTCAACCCATCCAACACTATCAAACACATATTATAATAAGAGAGACTTCATCGACATACAAAAATAAAGACAACAAAATTGATCAAACATCATTAAAAACTCATCCTGCAAAACCCTATCAGATGTACGTGACTCTTATAAATAATATCTGCACTTGTACATGCATTCAACACACCTGCATATAGATATGTACATAATTCATAATATATATGCGACTACCCAGAAGTAGATACATGTATGTACATGACTTCTCAATGGAAAACCAATGTACACATATGTAATCACTGAGTCATACCTTCGCTGCAAAATAACATCTGAAAAAAAAAAACCCAAATCTCGGCATGCAAACTGTTACAGACACACATCATACTATCATCATCACAGATCTACCAAACCATAAACAAATTATTCAATATGTGGTCATTTCAGATCTATTAGATCTGAGCCATCTCCATGCTCCCTAGTGCACATCTATTTCAGATCAAGTCATTCATAAAATCCATCACATTCACACCCTAACACTTGATCCCCATCTCTTTAAATAGTATAAGTCTTAGCCAATACCTTAGGCCAATCCTTTAGTAATGTCGATGGTATTCTTTGAAGGGATCAAATATCCATTGTTGCACTCATTACTATGGGAAAATACCATGGTAAAGACCCTTGGTATTCATAATACCATGGTGCGGAAACTGTATGTGACTTCTCTTCATCATACTTGCGTATATACACAACTTTTCTTCACAGGACCAACATACACTTTCCTAAACTTCACCTTTATTGTATTCCTATCTCTGAACCGATATTCCTTTGTCCATATCACTTGTAGCATCTACATAACCATCAAGTTGACATCTTTATCAAGTAGGTTTTGATCAAGGACAACACATTATTCATAATGCTAACAACATCAAAATGCTTCAACTTATTACTTAAGGACATTTCCCTAGATCAATCATCATCTCTTTTGATCACAAGCTTCTTTGGGATTTCTACCAATATTTAGTTAACAAACTCTTAAATTTATTACTTAAGGACATTTCCCTAAATCAATCATCATCTCTTTTTATCACAAACTTCTCTGGGCTTTCTACCAAGCTTATATTAATATTGTCTTCAATGATGTCTTTACAACTCCCTCTTTCCATATGGGGTAAGTGAATTTCTTGTCCTGATCTAGTCGATTTCTTTGATGCAAGATTCAAACTTCTCCTTTCTTCTTAATCTTCATGGTTTTCCACATTCTCTCAAGTCATTAGTTAAGCTTTAGATAGATCTTGCATAGACCTGCAACCTTTATTAGAAGACCATGAAAGAACAAAAAGGGAGATAGAATAGAAATAGTAACAATCAAGGGAACTTATATTTTTGAAGAAGGTTAGCTCCCTCTTAATCTTAGACCTATTCACCAACCTTGTCTACATATAATCTGATGTCACCCTATCAAACTCAAGAGTTAGATTTTTATTTTTATAATAGAAACAACTAGTGAGGGTTTCTATTTCTAGGGTTTTCTAGATTTAACTCCTTGCTAGAGTTTATAAACCCTAGGTTCCTCATTTGTAATTCTTCAAATTCTTAATGCAAACCTTAGAAATCATGTCATTCAAACTTTCTCAAATTCAACATATTAAAAGATGCAAAACCCTAAAGATATCACCCCTCTTTATACTAGTCTTCTTATTGCAATATTTCAAGAGATTATTATATGCACTATCAGTTGCAAAAGATTAGAGAGCATACATACCTTTTTCAATCTTTACCTTAGTTACTCTAGCTGAGATCATATTATTCTATTGTCAAAGGTACTTCAATTATTCAACCACATAACTCCTTTGAGATTCTGGCTTTGATTAGTCTTCTTCAATAGGTCAGCCTATTGATGTAGTGGATGCATATGGTCCTGAAACTTCTGGCTTCTTGTAGCTTTGGTCCTTTCAAAAAAGTGGTGTTCTAAAAGACAATCTTCTTATACAATTATTTACTCTATTTTGTCTTCACATTTGGAATTGTAGATGCCTTGAATTTATTTTGCATAGGTCTAAATCAATGTTTTTCATTAAGCCTTGGTATAGCTTTTAATGTGCCAAACATCTATTTCAGATCAACTCTTATCTTAGAATTGATTTTTCCTAATAGTTCTTGAGCTATTAGAAGAGAACCTCAGAAATTTGATTAGTTACGAAATTCTTGAATAATTTGTACCGCTATATAACAAGGTAACTGTCATATATCGTCATATCAAAGTCACTATCATGTTTAGGAGGGAATCTCACATCATTAAGTTTTGGAGGGAATCACTATCCAATTTATTAGTCACTGAGAATGTGAATTGTCATGCATTAGAATCATACTCACATCTCTGCCATAACTTAGATTACTTCTCATCACATTTTGGAACTCAGGTGGATACAAAACTTAGATTTTCATTACATCATATCATTGTACAGGGCATTGGATTACAATATCCTTGCTGAAGTAACTAACTCACATCTCTTTATTCCTTAAGAGATAACCCACATCATTATTTGTAATAATTCTTACATCACTAGTTTGCATCATTATTAAAGTAGGGGAGGCTTCTCGCATCATTGTTTGGCATGAAGTTGGAGTATAGCCCCAAGGAAACTCTCATTATGTCGTGTTTGTAATTTGTATTACTTAGAAGTACAATAACTCGCATCAACAAGACATATCATTTATAGAAGAGGTATATCACATATCACTTTAAGCTTTCACATCACTTGACATAATATAGATCATCGCTTTATTCTTCATGGTCGTGCCTTGTGTAGATACTTGCATATTTGTCGACTCAGATGGACATGCTTTTGGATCTCTGTCAAATAAGATATGTAGTCAAATGACAACTTTGTATGATCACGCATTACAGGGTAGAGGAGGGAATTTGGATCATTCCAGAAACTTGGATCACTGCCACAAACTTAAATCAGAAATATCGAGCCAACGTAGAATCTTCCGTCTCTGAACATAACTCAAGCTTGGATCATGGCTTAGCTTTAGCCTTTTTGTATTCCAGTCTAAGAGGAATTCTTTTCATAGTCCAAGATAAAGTTACTTCTAGTATTACGCATCAAATTCTAGAAGGAAGATCTTGTATCATTGTCTTAGGCATAACTTGCTCCATAACTTTGCATAAATAAGACCTTAGTCCAATCTATTATAGTAGCCCTTTCTACCAACTCAAAAAATAGTCTTCTCGCATTAACTCAGAAGTATAGGCTCTAGAAACTTGCATCCTTGTCTAAGAATTCTAGATACATGCACTCACATCTTCATCCACATAGACCAATACAGTAGATCAATAAACTTGTTTTTGAGATATGCCAACAAACTGCCTTTCTACCACCTTAGCTCTGATTCCATGTTGAGAAATCAAAGTACTGCAGATTTCTCTTACTTGATAATTACTTGTGAATTGTTGTTAGCATATTATTATTATTATTTTGTATTCTTCTTTCATCAAGAAATTATAAAAATGCAAAATATCAAGATCACATAAAAAGAGAGACACAAGATATAGGCCCTCCAAGCTAGGGAAAAAACCCCTCAAGGGGGAAAACCCAGAAAGTCATCTTCTTATAGAATAAGATCAAAGTGAGATATCCGAGACTCAAGACCAAGACTATCCACAAGGATCCGAAGTCAACCCTCCTTTATGATTCACCTTTTAGTTGTTTACAACTAGAGACTTTAGCCTTTCACAGTCTCACATCTTGACCTTCTACAACACTCCTTAGACTTCCTTAGTAATATATTACAGTAGTACAATTTATTCTTTCCACAGTAGCATATCACAAAAATTTTCATGTCTCGATGGGATTCCCATATCTTAGAGAAATTTGTATCACAAAGAATTTAACATTACAAATAACTTCACATCTTAGAACATCATTGAACAAAACTTTTCATAAGTTGTAGAGGATAGAAAACGTCTCGCATTTATGCCACAAAAGACTTGGAATCTTGTTACAAAAATCTTCCCTTAAGTCGCTCGTATTTCATTACATAAGTATAGCCTCAATGTCTCACATTTCTTTATGGTATTAGCCTTAGGAAACTCATTTATTATTATCCTCAAAAAAATTGTTGCATAAGTCAATGAAAATCCTTGTCAAATGGTGGAGTCCAACTGCCAATATATAGTTGTTTTTTTATGAAAAGGGTCATGTCCTTTGGGTAAGATGACTTGTCAAAATGGTGGGTCGACTTGGTCTTATGATGACTCCTTTGACTCAAAATAAATTATTTTCTTTATTTTTACAAAAATCCCAAATGGGGTTGACCCAAATATAATTCTTTTGACTCCTAGAAGCATGAATAACATGCTTTACTAATGGAAAATAATAATAATATAAATTTTATTTTTCTTCTTCAATTACATAAAATACAAATTGATACAAGAAAGATAATTATGAATATTGAACCTAGTTTCACTTTTCAACACATTGCACTGAGTATAATGAGGGGTTAACAGGGGTGACTTCGGCTCCCCCTATTTTTGTTTTTTTTGGGGTGGGGGGGGGGGGGGGTTGGGTGTGTTGGGTTTGCAAAGGGGGTGACATCATTCCTTGTTCAAGGGTGTTGCAAGGGGGGTGACATCCATTAGAAAAATTTTGAGGTGAAAAATGGGCATATATCTATAACCAAAATAAACTTTATAAGAACCAATAAAATTGAATATGATGATGTCAACCATAGGGGACAATTCACAATTTTTGAAGTAAAAAGGTAACATGATAATGAAAAAATGAAAAAACTACTTTTTAACTTGTATTTTCAACTTATCTCCCTACGGTTTTAGTCAAAATTTAAGCGGGAGTGCTCATTGGATGCATAATTTAATTTTTTATACAAGGGCTACCCATGTTGAATACTTTCGATGGAGCCCACTACACGAAAACTGAGAAATACACAAAAAAAAAAAAAAAAAAAAAAAAACACATGACTACAATAACAAATTTTTCATGTTTTTTCTCATTTTTCGTGTAGAAATCCCCATTAGAAGTATTCAACATGGGTACTCCTTGGATGTGAAATTAAATTTTGCATCAAATGAGTGATCCCACTCGAAATTTGAGTAAAATCGTATGAAGATTAGTTGAAAATACAAGTTGAAAAAATAGGTTTTATTTTTCACTCCAAAATATAATCTTATTTTATTATTTCCACTATTATTTTATAATTTTCCTTAGGAGACCCATTTTAGACCTCAAAATTTCTTTAATGGTCCCTTATTTGGGGAGGTTGTAGGCGGTAGAAGCCTCGTCATTTTCTTGCATCTATTTTTTGGCAGTTTTGAGCACACACCTTTTACTTTAATTGATTTTGTGGTGCGTGGTGGTTTATTCCATAATTTTATAGTTTTTGTTAAGGAACTTTGATTGTATTCTAGTGCAAGGTAAATGGATTGATGGTTCATGGTTGATATTGTAATACTGCAAAGAGGAATATATTGAAAAATCTTTTTGGTTTTTCAGTTTGGGTTTTGAGGGTAAAATCTCTGTGTTAGTATGTGTGTTAGCCTTTATACCTTTTTTGTTTTATTAAGAATATATATGAAATAATCAATTATGCATGGTTAAAACTTAAATTTTGTAAGAATATATACATACAAGAAATTAATTTTTTGTAAGATTATATACATATAAGAAATATTGGGATGTATTGTCTAGGAAATTTACATGGTATATTTCAACAAATGAGAGATATCTACTTTTTCTTGGAAACTCATATTAATTTTTTTTGTAATCTTGTTGTTTAGTTGGTGTGTATTTTTTGAGTCACTCCATTTTTATTGATCCACAACAATTTTATAATGTTGTTGGTATACTAGAATGGGATGTTGCTATGATAGAGGAGTATTCTTCATTATTGAAGAATCACTCCAAGGATATTGATTCTCTTCCTAATAGACAATAGCTCATTTATTCTAAATGGGCATATAGAACCATATATGCAGTGTTTGCCTCTATTGACAAGCATACACCACATACTTTGGCCAAAGGAATTTCACAAGTTCAACGAATTGATTATTTTAAGGAATTTACCCTATTACAAAGATGGAGTTCATATGTTTGGTCTTTTCTTTTATTGCCTCCCAAATCTGGTCAATGTATCACATGGATGTGAAGAGAATTTTTCTACATAGAGATTTGTATGAGGAAATCTATATGGATTCCCATGGTTTCCTACAAGACATTTCGCTTATTTATGGGCTCCAACATTCACTATATGGTCTCAAACAAGCTTCCTAAGCTTACTATGAGAATATGGAGAAATTTTCAATTGATTTAGGTTTTAATTTTGTAATTTTATCATATAGTTTATACTAAGATGTGGGATGTTGATCTTTTGATTCTAGTTCTATCAATGGATGATTTAGTTCTCACTATAAATTATTCATGCATGATTTAGATTGTTTAACAAAAATTGATGGAGCAAATAGATATGATAAAACTTGTTTCTTTTCATTACTTTCTTGGTCTATAACTCCTTCAATCTTCAATGTTAAAAAAGGATATACAATTTCAATAGACATATGCTCTTAATTTACTTGAACATTTTGACATGGTTAATTGCAAGCTTATTCCCATTCCATTTCAATAAAGCATTATACTATTTTCCAGTTGTAATTCACCTTGTGTTAACCCTTCACTTTACATGAAATTGGTTAAAAGTATGTTGTATTTGACTCATACATGACTTGAAATTCCCTTTCCAGTTGGCCTTGTCTCTTGGTTCTCTTAAGATATTCATGAGAGTCATTGGAAGGCAAGAATATTCCAAGGTACATTTAGGATAGTATCAATTTTAGCATTCAATATACCTCAAATGCTTCTCAATTTGTGAGTTTCACTAATTTCGATTGTATTGGTTTAGTGGAAGATGAAAATTCTACATCTAATTTTGTCTATCGTATAAATCATGCTTTTGTTATTTAATCTTACAAAAAGAAATTAATAAGTAACATGTTAGTGATCTTATTTCAAATAACTATTGAATTATATAAGTGTCATAGTTCTAAACTAACTATTAAAAGTTGTAAACTTAAATAATTCATCCTTATTTTCCCAAGGTTGTCTTTCATAAACGATAGGCTTGATATTTGTCCTATATTTTTCATTACAAACCTAATATATCTTTCTCTCATGTGGAAGAATTTGGTATTGTATAGATTTCCTTATCTCAATGTATTATCTTAACATCTTCACCTCAATATTTGTGAATATATAAAAAATAAATATCAATAATTCAATGTTCACCATATTCTATCAAAACGATAACATAATTGTGAAATTGTTAGGTGTGTAAGATGAAATGCTTGCTACAGATTTTTCTCTCATACTTCGATGGGTCAACGAGATGTATATTATAATTGGTTGGTAACCCACTAATTTTTTTCGTTTTATTTTTACACCGAAAGGAATTTTCTCTACGGGCTTGGGGTGAGAAGACATTAATCACCTCAGGCAATAATAGATCTCTATTTTCCTCATCCTCGCTACAATTAAAAACTGACACGTGCACATAGAAATCTTATCCCAGTTGAATGATCTGATTTCCTTGGTTGCTTCCTCCAAGCGACTTGCTATATTGGGTACAAGACCTCTGCAACCAAAAAATCTTGTTGCATATGAAGAACAATGGTCCAATTACAACGACATTATTGAATAGTAGTCAACAAAAAATCATATTCCCCCCGGTTCACCTACGATCCTCAAATGTTGACACAATGAGTTGATAATAACAATCTCAAGCTTCCTATTTACTGTATGATTTATTTTGATGTCAGTGGCAACTCACTAACAAGAAATTTTATAGCTGTCGTGAATGTTGAGTACCCAAGCAGCTTCCATTCTCAAGCAACCAATTTAACGAAGGGTTATCAAATGTTTCACAGTCTGAATTGGATCCTCCCACCATACATTCTTCTCACTTGTATTGTGGTGCATATGCAAGTAGCTTACTTCAGTTTCTTGTATCTGAACGTTTTCCAGTGCTTCATGATTTACATGGGAACAAATTTGTTGGTTTCATTCCACCTCCTTTGATAGGTGACCAAATGATCAAAGAACAAGTGTCGTATGCGCTTCTCCTAAATGACAATAATTTTACAAGGAACATTACATCTTCTCTTTTTTATTTATGCCCAAGGTTACATACCTTTGCCCTGAACATGAGTGTCAACCAAATTTCAGGTGAAATTCCTCTTGAGTTATTTGTAAATTTCAAATCTCTGAAACATTTCGAGGCAACAGTTAATCAAATTATAGGACTATTACCACCAACTATTGGGAACACGGAGCCTTTGATGCCTCTTGATTTGCGAGACAATTCTTTTCATGGAAGAATTCCAAGTCCATTTAGATAGTTGAAGGATCTCCAGTGTCTTACCTTGGGTGAAAAAAATCTTACCGGGGAAATCCCATGATTAATAGGTCAAATATCTTTAACTGTATTGAAACTTTATTCTAATGCATTTATGGGAAAAATTCCAGCAAAGTTAACAATCCTGAAACAATTAACACATCTTTGGCTAAACAATAATAAACTTACAGGGTAGGTTTCTCAGGGCTTTGCACTTCTGACAGGTTTAACTATATTCAGTGCATCATATAATAATTTATCTAGAAAATTACAATTCTTTAGCAACAGTAAGATATCTTGTGATAGTTTGAGCGAAAACAACCACTGGATTAGATTGGTGTTCCTCTTATGTATGAAATTGCATCTATCACTTCAGTTGTAGCTGTAGTCTTTGTAGTTTTAGTTCTTTTCAAGTGTACAACATGGTAGATACACACTTCTATTATTTATCGATCAAGGTGAAGAGAGGTTATCACATTTGAAAACATTGGAGTTCAACTAACTTATGAAAGCATAGTTAGAACTACTAGAAACTTCAGTGCAACCAATTACAAACATTGGAGTCAACTAACTTATGAAAATGTGGTTGGTTAAAACTTAGAGTTGTGAGAAACTTCAGTGCAACCAATTACAAACATTGGAGTCAACTAACTTATGAAAATGTGGTTGGTTAAAACTTAAAGTTGTGAGAAACTTCAGTGCAACCAATTACAAAGAGCTATGGGAGACTTTAATGCAACGAATTTCATGGGTAACGGTGGTTTAGGCACAACTTACAAGTCTGAATTGGTCCAAGATTGTTATTAGCACTCAAGAGACTTTCAGTGGGATGCTTCCAAGGCATTCAATAGTTTGATGCAGGGATTAGAACACTTAGCACAGGTACGCTATCCAAACCTTGTAACATTAATAGGCTACCATGCCAACAAGTCACAAATGTTTCTAGTATGCAATTATTTGCCTAAACGTAAGTTGGAAAAAATTCTTCCCAAGAGATCAAAACGAAGAGTTGACTAAGGCATGATTCACAAAATTTCTCTAGACTTTTCTCGAGATCTTATTTCCACAAGGATTGTGTTCCACATGTGTTGCATCGAGGTATCAAACCTAGAAATATTCTTCTTCATAACAATTCCAATGCCTATCCATCCAACTTTGGTCGTGTTAGGCATTGGAAATTTAATTCCAATGCCTATCCATCCAACAGGGGTGAGCATCACCCGATGCAATGAGTGCTAAGTGAACTATTCAAAAATCATGAGAAATTAGTCAGTTACGACTACCTCTCATGGAAATGGTCATACGTTTGAATGACTTACTTAACGCAGTTGAATCCCAAAAATGATATCTAATATAATGCACTGCGTAAATCCCCCATACTTAAATTCAAAAAGAGTCAAGGGATCTCTACTTGAATGGTTCATGAGGCACAATACTTGCTAAGGTTTTGCAAATGGGGTAGCAAGCTAAGTGGGCTTGATTGTGGGGAAAAACTCCACAGTTAAGCGCGCTTGAGCCAGAGGAGTTCTGGGATGGGTGACCTCCTGGGAAGTCCTGGTTACCGGGTGCAAGCCCCGGAAGTGATGATTGATGCTATGTGATTCGTTCTCCACATTTCACTAGTTTCAATCCCACTTCTTCACCCCTGTGAGCATCACCCGATGCAATGAGTGCTAAGTGAACTATTCAAAAATCATGAGAAATTAGTCAGTTACGACTACCTCTCATGGAAATGGTCATACGTTTGAATGACTTACTTAACGCAGTTGAATCCCAAAAATGATATCTAATATAATGCACTGCGTAAATCCCCCATACTTAAATATAATTAATTTTATTTATTGAATGTGGTATAATACAATATACTTATTACTCTAATAAAATAAGATGTCATTATGTATTATTATAATAAATCATTTTTCATATTAAAATTTATTTAATATATAATTCACTATTGATTAAAATAAAATAAATTAGATATGATAATGATGATGATAATAATGATTAATGTTTACTAAAATTAATACAGTCTATGGGATGTTAAGAAGGTAAAATATTAATTGGAATTCTTTAACATTTTATTTTTATGCTTGAAAAGAAGTGAGATAAGTATTTCTCGATCACCACCATAGTTTTGTTGACTTAAAAGGTGAAGAAAGTTGGTAGCGTGAAAGAATGTTGGTAGTATGACAAATATTTTGAGAATTAGAATGAATGTGAGTATACCATGGAAAATTTAAGAGAGTGTTTTTAATTTTCAACCCTCTTAATATGACATAGGTGATAGACACTTTCATCCCATGGTGTCTTGGGAATTGACCAACACCCATTTTCATTATGAGGCTCATGGGAATTAGTTCTTATCTAAGCAATGATCTGTTGGAGCAAACAATGCACAGAGGAAATTTTAAAAAGGCATACACAGCACATACAAAATCATAAAAAACATAACACAAAGATTTAACGTGGTTCACCCAACCAATCTGGGCTACATCCACGAAACAGAGGCATCGGCAATCTTATTATTCAACAGGAGATTACAACAATTTAATTCTTCACACATACTCTCAGCTCACCCTATTTTCTACACACATATCCTCTACGGACTTACATTTCTTATAGCTGGAGTATAAAACTGAATCATAAATTCTCTCACAACAAATTTAGGATGCATTAACTCCTCCTCAAGAATAATGGAGCTAATATAGCAACAAATCCTATTGTTGTCACCTACATGAGATTTTTGCTAAATTTAATAAACAGAAAATCCCAACAATCTCCACCTTGATAACAATTAGCCTGGTACCCTGTTCATTTATTATTTTATCTTTTCTGCAAGCCAAGAGAAGCCAGACACCAACGTAGCTTCTCTAACAAAATTGGTTTCGTGAACATGTCTGCACAGTTTTCCTTTGTATGCACTTTTTCAATAGAGACTCCCCTTTCAATGATAACCTGTCTCACAAAATGGTACTTGATAGGTATATGCTTTAATTTACTATGATAGGTCGGATTCTTAGCCAAATGAATTGCACTTTGACTATCACAAAATAACTTGATGTTGTCCTGAAACCTACCAAACTCACCAAATAAACCTTTCAACCAAACCGCTTCTTTGCAAGCATGTGAAGCAGCTATGTATTCTACTTCAGTAGTGGATAAAGCTACAATGTTCTGTAACTTTGACATCCAGCTAATAGCTCCACCTGCAAGAGTAAAGACATACCCTGAAGTTGACCTTCTCTTATCCAAATCACCTGCAAAATCGGAATCAACATATCCACAAACAAATTCACTACTCCTGTTATAAGTGATACAATAATCACTTGTGCCTCTCAAATACCAAAGCACCCATTTCACTGTTGACCAGTGTTCTTTTCCTGGATTTGCCATATACCTGCTGACAACCCCAACTGCATGTGAAATATCTGGTCGAGTACAAACTATCGCATACATTAAACAACCTACTACATTGGCATATGGAATTTGAGACATATATTCCTTTTCTTCATTTGTATTAGGACATAAACTTGAAGAAAGCTTAGAATGGGAAGCTAAAGGGACTGAAACCGGCTTCACATTGTTCATACCAAACCTCAAGAGTATTTTCTCAATATACTTCTATTGTGATAGCCACAGCTTACCATTGCTCCTGTCTCTAAAAATCTCCATGCCCAAAATTTGTCTTGCTGCTCCTAGATCTTTCATATCAAATGTCCTAGCCATCTGAGCCTTTAACCTGTTGATCTCTACTATGCTTTTGCTTGCTAAAAGCATATCGTCAACATACAACACTAAGATAATGAACATGCCATTACTTAATTTCTTAAAGTAAACACAATGATCATATTCACTTCTTATATATTTTTGACTCATCATGAAAGAATCAAATTTCTTGTACAATTGTCGAGGCAACTGCTTTAGACCATACAATGATTTCTTGAGCCTGCAGACAAATTTCTTGTTGCGATCTTGAACAAACCCTTCTGGTTGTTCCATGTAAATCTCCTCATCTAAATCTCTATGTAAAAATGCAGTTTTAACATCTAGTTGCTGTAATTCTAAATCAAGTAAAGCAACTAATGCTAATACAATTCGAATTGAAACAATTTTTACAACTGGTGAAAATATCTCATGAAAATCAATGCCTGCTTTCTGAGAAAAACCTTTTGCGACCAGCCTTGCTTTGTACCTGTCCTCTGTATCATCAACACCCCTTTTCAATTTGTAAACCCATTTACATCCCACAGTTTTTTTGTCTTTAGGAAGTTCTACCAGATCCCATGTGCCATTCTTGTCTAATGCCATCATCTCGTCCTTCATAGCTTCTTTCCACTTTTCACTTTTAGAACCTTCTACAGCTTCCTGATAGCACAAAGGTTCATCATCGTTAGCGGTTAAAGCAACTGAAGTAACATAATCATCATACCTTTTAGGAGGACGTTTGATTCTCGTGGACCTCCTTAAAGATGTTTCTGGTACTTCCACAATTTGTTGATTATTATCTGTAGGAACTTCTTCATGATCTGCATCTGAAACATGTTCATGATCTACATCTGAAACTTGTTCATGATCTGCATCTGAAACTTGTTCATGACTTGCATCTGAACCATGTTCATCTTGACTATCATCAGTATTTGAACTGGTTTCAAACTGAATGTGTTGAAGCTTAGATACATTATCCTGTTTCAATTTATCATCTACATCTGGATTTTCAAGTGAGGATTCATTAAATTTAACATCTCTATTAATGATGATCTTGTGAGTAGTAGGATCCCACAATCTGTATCCCTTAGTCCCATCACCATATCCAACAAAGATATATCTTTTTGATTTAGGATCTAATTTAGAACGCTGATGTTTTGGAACTAGAGCATATGCATCACAACCAAAAACTTTCAGTTTAGAATAATCACAAGGATGACCTTTCCATACCTCTTGAGGAATTTTGCATCCTATTGCAGTTGATGGTGATCGATTTATCAAATAGAAAGCTGTAGAAACCGCTTCTGTCCACAATTCCTTCTGCAAATTGGCGTTACTAAGCATACTTCTTGCTCTCTCTAAAAGAGTCCTGTTCATGCATTCAGCAACTCCATTTTGCTGAGGAGTATATACAGTGGTTTTATGTCTTTCGATCCCAGCGTCCTTGCAATAATTATCAAATTCCTTTGAAGTAAACTCACCACCATTGTCAGTTCTTAAACACTTAATGGTTCTTCCAGTGATGTTTTCAACTAATGCTCTAAACTGTTTGAAAACTGTAAACACATCAGACTTCTTCTTTAACATGTAGACCCACACTTTTCTAGAGAAATCATCAATAAAAGATACAAAATATGACGAACCTCCATATGAGGTTGTAGGAGATGGACCCCAAACATCAGAATGGATATAATCAAGGATTCCCTTACTAGTATGTTTTCCAGTTTTAAACTTCTGCTTGCTTTGTTTCTCAAACAGACAGTGTTTGCAGAAATCTAACTTATCAGACTTTAAATTAGGAAGTAACTTACGATCAGATAAAATCTTTAAACCTCTTTCGCTCATATGGCTCAACCTTTGATGCCATAAACGAATAGAATTATTGTCGTTTTCAGACACTGTAGAAACATGATCTGACTCTGTTCTTCCTTCTAACTGAAAAAGATTTCCAACCTTCTTTGCTTTCATTACTAGTAAAATTCCTTTATAAACTTTCATTACTCCACCTTGAATAAAAGTTTTATATCCATTAGTATCTAGTACTCCTAATGAAATGAAGTTCTTTCTTAATTCAGGTACATGTCTTACATCAGTTAGAATTTTATTTGTCCCATCAAACATTTTCAGTTGGATGCTTCCAATTCCTACAATGTTACATGTAACATCATTTCCCATGTAAACTACTCCATCATTGATTGGTTTATAAGTTTTAAACCATTCTCTATGAATGCACATGTGATTTGATGCACCAGAATCTAACAGCCAATGTTGATCATGATTAAACAAATCAACTGATAACACTTCATCACTCATACTTGCAATGGATGCCGAACCTGTATCTGTCGTGTTTGCTTCTTTCTTCTCTATTGAAGAGTCTTCTTTAGATGTTTGTTGTCTCTTCCAACAGTCCTTCTTCAAATGTCTCGATTTGCCACAAAACCAACACTTTACCTTACTCTTCTTCCCTTTCGATTTTGAACGCGAGTAGTTGTGCTTACTGAAGCGTCTTTCTTTAGAACGACCTCTGACCATCATTGCTTCTGATGTAGAGGTTTCTAAATTTGACCTCTTCCTTGTCTCTTCGGATAACAAAGCTCCAACAACATCATCAAATTCAATGGTTTCTGATGAACTAAGACTCATAGAAGTAACAAAATGATCCCATGACTCGGGCAACGAGCATAATAAAGTTATAGCTTTATCTTCTGATTCAAATTTTACTTCTATACTTTCTAATTGCACCAGGAGAGTATTAAAGGTATTCAAATGTGTAGGAATTTACAGGGTAAGTTCCTTAGACAGAACACCAAAGGACATCGCTCACAAACAGATCGCAGATCAATACACCAGTACTTTTGACGTGGTTAAAACCCTCAAAGAGGGAAACAGTCCATGGCATGAGCCAACGCGGCCACTTTAGGCAATTTATTAATAAAAGAATGAAAATTTACATAAGCTTCTCTCATGGAAGGTTAACCTACAAATGACCCTCCATGCTTTTTAAATAGAGATCATGGACCAATCGGGTGTTAAGCCACAGATCAAGTGTCGGTAATACCGAGGAGAGAATGAACCGTCGGATCACTACATATCGTGACCGTCGGATTGTAAGTTACAAAATGTACATAGTAAAGAAACACACTTTACCAAACTCTATACTAGACCAAGTTATACTTAACAGTTTCCTATGTGTCGGAATATCCTAACATCCCCCCTTAAGAACAACTTGGGATAGGATTGAAGGATTTAAAAATATGACACAATAGGAGAAGGAAGGAGGCACTAGAGCCTATCCCCCCTTAGTGACAACTTCCTGAACTCCAACTATAAATTGATGTTTAGTGAACTTCGCCTCTGTGAGAGCCTTTGTAAAGATGTCTGCAACTTGATCATCTGTTGAACAATATTGCACTTCAAGAACATGGTTGTGAATGAGATTTCTGATGAAGTGCATGTGCAGTTCAATGTGTTTGTTGCGTTGATGTTGGACTGGATCTTTGCATAGTTGAATGGCACTTTGATTATCACACCAAAGTGTAGTCGGATGCTGCTGCTGAAAGCCAAAACTCTGACAGGATCTGACGAAGCCACAAGGCTTCCTTACTAGCTTCTACGGCACCACGATACTCTACTTCTGCTGAAGAAAGAGAAATGGCACCTTGTTTCTTGCAAGCCCATGTAATAGGTCATGAACCAAGAGTGAACACATAACCTGCAGTAGACTTCCGATCATCAGGGTCACCAGCCCAATCGAAATCAGTGAAACCAACCAATAGAGGAGATGCTTCGGCACTGTAATGAATCCCAAACTGAACTATACCTCGAACATAAAGCAGTATTCTTTTAGTTGCTTTCCAATGACTTTCACGTGGGTTTTTCATAAACCGAGCAACAAGGCCAACAGCAAAGGAAAGGTCAGGACGAGTATGGGTTAGATACAAAAGTTTTCCAACAAGTTGACGGTATAAGGTAGCATCAACTTCAGGAGAAGTACAAGTGACTGAAAGTTTGACTCCAAACTGAAAGGGAGAAGGGACTGGCTTATAGTCTTCCATGTGAAAATGGCGTAGAATATCATAGGCATACTTGGACTGGGAAAGGGAAATACCTTCCTTGGATCGCAAGACTTGAAGACCAAGAAAATAATGTAAGTGTCCTAAGTCTGTCATTTCAAACTTCCTTTTAAGGCTAGTCTTCACATGGTTTATAAGGTTGGGATCACTACCAGTCAGGATAAGGTCATCAACATAAAGAACAAGAATGATAAGAGACTTGCCCACTTTCTTGGTGTAGACAGTATTGTCAGATTGACACCTAGAAAAGCCATTTTCTAAGAGAAAGTTATCCATTTTGGCATACCAAGCTCGAGGAGCTTGCTTGAGACCATAAAGGGATTTCTTAAGCCGACATACAAGGCTGGAGTCTGTTTGTATAAAGCCAATATGTTGTTCCATATAGATTTCTTCATGCAAGTCCCCATGCAAGAAGGCAGATTTAACATCCATCTGATGGACTTCCCATTTGAAAGAGGCAGCAAGGGAAAGAACAAGGCGGATAGAGTTCATTTTGGCAACAGGCGAGAAGGTTTCAGTATAGTCAATGCCTTCAACTTGTGAAAAACCCTTAGCAACAAGACGAGCTTTATGTTTATCAACTTTCCCATCTGTTCCATACTTGGTTCTATAAACCCATTTGCATCTAACAAGTTTTCGTCCCTTTGGTAAAGGAACAAGATCCCATGTATCATTTGCCAATAATGAATGATATTCTTCATTCATAGCTGCTTCCCAATATGGATGGCTTGAAGCTTCTGCAAAGGTGGCAGGATCATAATTCACTGAAGCTTGAGCCAGTAAAGAAGAGGCTCTATCAAACTGAGAACGCGTACGTCGCTGATCTGTAGGATCACCGGCAAGATCACCTACTGCATCCCGAGTAGCACGGACCCAATTTGGAAACTGAGGAGCTGAAGGAGGATCCTGAGAAGGTGGGGGAGGATTTTCATCCTCGCTTTCATCATCTGAAGAAGAAATATTTTCAAAAGTAGAAGAGATAGGGAGAGGTGGCACATCCACCGAACTAGGCTCGTAGGCCGATATATTTTCAGCAAACTTTACATCTCTTCTAATGATAACATTTTTGGACTTAAGTGGAATAAGTCTATATCCTTTGACATCTTCAGAATATCCAACAAAAATACATTTTTCACTCTTAGGTTTTAAAGCTTTATGTTTCTCATCTGGAATATGGGCCCATGCTTCACTTCCAAAAACACGAAAGTGACTTCCATCTGGATTGATTGAGCTCCATGCTTCTTCTGGAGTGATATTCTTTAAAACCTTAGTAGGAGTGTGATTTATTATGTAATTTGCACAGTTAATTGCTTCTTCCCAATAATTAAGACTAAGTCCTTTAGATTGAAGCATAAAATTAGCCATTTCCTTTAAGGTGTGATTCTTCCTTTCAGCCACACCATTTTGTTGTGGAGTTTATGGAACAGTATGTTGCATTTGAATTCCATTCTCAGTGCAAAAGTTGATGAATTTGTTGTTAACATATTCTCCACCATTATCAGATCTTAGCTTAAGAATTTGATGTCCAGATTGTTTTTCAACAAAGGCCTTAAAGGCCAAGAACATGTTAAATACTTCACTCTTGAGTTTTAAGAAGTATACCCAAGTGCGTCTGGAGAAATCATCAATGAAAGTTAAGAAATACTTGCAGCCAGAGAATGAAACAACTGGAAGTGGACCACGTAAATCACTATGCACGAGCTGTAAAGGGGTTGAGGCATGCCAAGAGGCACGTTTTCCAAAACTGTCCCGATGATGTTTTCCTAGTACACATCCGGAACAAACACCATCTCTGCAAGATACCATTGGAAGACCTGTCACCATATTTTCTTTACATAGATTCTGAAGAGAGCGATAGTTTAAGTGACCAAATCGCTCATGCCAAAGTTTTCTCACTTCATCATTATGAGCAACAAATACCGATGGAAGATTTGATGACCCAAAGTTGTGAAACTTATACAACCTTGTAGAATCATCAGCAATGCCAGTAGCTAAAATCTGTCTAGGATCTCTTAGGTCCTTAATTACAACATCGTGAGGTGAAAATTCAACGATTTTACCTTCACCTGAATGAGTTATCTGATATATAGATAGAAGGTTGCAGGATAAGGTTGGAACACATAGTACATCATTAAACTGACCATTGTCTATATGAACAATTCCAGTCCCTACAACACTAAGAGATCTATCATCACCAACATATATATTTTTGGTGTTACAACCATTTAAAGAAGAAAACATGGCTTTGTTTTTGGCCATGTGATAAGAAGCTCCAGAATCAATGAGCCACTCATGAGAATGAGAAGAAGAAGATACATTTAGTGCATAACCAGACCAAGATGCTTGACAACCACATGCAGAAAGTGTCATTCCTGATGATGAAGTTGAAGTTGAAGAGTGCTCCAAATGGGTGTTATGCTTCTTCATTGCTGCTTCCAAGGCTTCCATCTTCTTAAAGCATTTGGATTCTAAGTGGCCATCTCGATTACCAAAGTTACAATGTCTATCAGTCTTCTTCCCTTTTTTATTTGTCTTATCATTTTGTTGAAATGATTTTTCATTTTGAGGCTGAGATTTCTTAGGACCCTTGTTTGGTTTAGTACCATTCCTTTTAGGATACAACTTCTTAGGATTCTTTGGATTTGGTTGCTGCTGGGTGGCTAACGCTTTCTTAGAAGAGTTTCCAAGATTAAGAAGACCAAGGTGTAAGAGTTTTTCTTGTTCTCTTATTAAAGAATCACAAAAAGAATCAAAGGAAGGGGACTTGTAGTCTTGTCCTTGAGAAATGAAGGCTTCTCTTGTAGAATGGAAGGTGGAAACAAACACAGAGTAGGTTGGTCCCAACTTAGTAAGAATGGAATAGATAAGGTTACTATCTTCTTTCTTAACCTTAACACCTTCCAAGAGAAGTCTAAGGGTCTTGAACTTGGATAAAAAATCTTCAATGCAAGAAAAATTATTGGGGTCTAATGTAAGCAACTCATTTTCAAGTTGATGGGCTCTAAGTTCATTTTTTATTCCAAAAACTTTAGTAATCTGTTTCAATGCTTCATCAAGAGTATCAAGTTCTGCAATATGGAATCTAAGATCTGGAGAAATAGACATCGCTATCAACCCACGTGCTTGATCTTGCCTATTTTCCCATTTAGCTGCCTTATCTTCATCTTTCAATTTGGTTTCTTGGCCTGTGGCTATTTTGTAGAGACCTTTACTTCTAAGTAAATCCACAATGTAGGACCACCATTGGAAGTAGTTGGTGCTGTCAAGAATAACTTGGCATGGACTTTCCATTTTAACAGAAACTGAAGCTATAGATGCTGAAACTAAGTGTTCCAATGAAAATATCTCGAAAAATTAGGCTGTTTCAAAAAAAACATTTCTGAAAACGGTTTCCGGATGAAGAAGTTATGGCTTTTTGAAGAAAATTTGATGAAGTCACCAACGAAGTGCGGGAATGTGCGGAAATGAAAAATCCGCCCCCACAAAAAGGAGACTTGAACTTAAGACCTCTACTCTCATAAATTAGCTTTGGACCAAGTGAGCTATACAAAAAGTTTGAGAGAGAGAGAGAGGGGGGGAGGGTTGAAGCTTTGGGTTGCGTGCTTGCTTTGAGAAAGCTCTTTTTCCCTACAAAACAAAAAACACAAAACCCAACACGGACATACAAAAAAAAATGAACCTTGCAGCTCGAAGTTAGGTTTAGCCAGAAACTAAATATTTTCCTCAATGTTTCTGATTTTCCGAGATCACACTAAGGCGCAACGGAAAAGAGCATACGCATGAGAAAAATCCTTCCTTTCTATTTCTGATTTGCCCAGATCGCACAGAGTCTCGGGGCAAAGAGCATACACAGAAATGAAAGGTATAGATCCGGTAATAAAAAAATCTAAATAAACCGAAACTGAAATAAACAAAGAGAAAATAATTGTAAACTGCAAATAAACACTGTATACCTCCAGATCTTAAAAATGACGCAGCTAGGGCTACCGGAAACCTTTTCGCGTGAAACGAAAGGGGTTCCTCACTGGAACAAATGCTCCCAACACAACAGAGCGGTCCTCTCGGACCGAAAGCAGTCAGAAACAGTAGATCTAGGAAACGGTAGTCGGATGCAGTTCTACCAGCTTTAGATTTGGATCACCAACGGACGCGGCCCTCAAATAGCTCTGATACCATGTAGGAATTTACAGGGTAAGTTCCTCAGACAGAACACCAAAGGACACCGCTCACAAATAGATCACAGATCAATACACCAGTACTTTTGACGTGGTTAAAACCCTCAAAGAGGGAAACAGTCCACGGCTTGAGCCAACGCGGCCACTTCAGGCAATTTATTAATAAAAGAATGAAAATTTACATAAGCTTCTCTCATGAATGGTTAACCTACAAATGACCCTCCATGCTCTTTAAATAGAGATCATGGACCAATCGGGTGTTAAGCCACGGATCAAGTGTCGGTAATACCGAGGAGAGAATGAACCGTCAGATCACTACATATCGTGACCGTCAGATTGTAAGTTACAAAATGTACATAGTAAAGAAACACACTTTACCTAACTCTATACTAGACCAAGTTATACTTAACTGTACAATTGTCGCTTCAGAAGAATCCTATTGGTTAAGGATTTTGTCATGTACAGCTTCTCAAGCTTTGTCCACAAACCAGCAGCAGTTTTCTCTGACACGATGTTAAACAAAACATCATCTGCCAAACACAATCGAATACTGCTTAGAGCTCTTCCATCCAATTCGTTCCATTCATCATCTGTCATGGTGTAAGGCTGTTTGGACTTTCCCAACAAAGCCTTCGCCACGCCTTGTTGCACAAGTAGATCATGCATCTTCACTTTCCAGATCTCGAAGCTGTTTTTGCCATTGAACTTCTCGATCTCAAAACGAGCACTTTGAGTTTTTACCATGTTGTAACAAACAAAATCTCCAATTCCAACTTTTAACAAATGAAGTTGTTATTTAAAAAATGCCTTTTCCTTATACTATAAAATGCCTCTGCCATACCGTGTCATTACAATTTCAAAAAACAAAAAAATTGCAGTTTTACCAAAGGGAAAAATGCCTAGCACTCCTCGACGGCGGCAGATCCACGCCTAAAACAAAATCCATGCGAGGCAAGAAATTGGCGCGATTAACCCTTTCGTTTCCGCGCCAATAGCCCTTCTAGCTTGCTGGCGCGACTGTTCCTGAATCTTTTGCGCCAACGGGCACGACTGTTACTGAATAAACTGCGCCAGCCCTTCTTTAGCTCAAAAACTTGGCACGCCTGTTCGTGCCAAAACCGCGCCAACAAAAAAGCTCCTTCCGCAGCGTCTCTGTCACAAGTACCAGCTCCACAACATGTTCTGATACCAATTGTTGGAGCAAACAATGCACAGAAGAAATTTAAAAAAGGCATACACATCACATACAAAATCATAAAAAACATAGCACAGAGATTTAACGTGGTTCACCCAACCAATCTGGGCTACATCCACCAAACAGAGGCATCGACAATCTTATTATTCAAGAGGAGATTACAACAATTTAATTCTTCACACATACTCTCAGCTCACCCTATTTTCTACACACATATCCTCTACGGACTTACATTTCTTATAGCTGGAGTATAAAACTGAATCATACATTCTATCACAACAAATTTAGGATGCATTAACTCCTCCTCAAGAATAATGGAGCTAATATAGCAACAAATCCTATTGTTGTCACCTACATGAGATTTTTGCTAAATTTAATAAACAGAAAATCTCAACATGATCATTTTGCGTTTTGGGAATTGACCAACACCCAGTTTTATTATGAAGTTCAAAGGGAATTAGTTCTTATCTTAGCAATGCTCATTTTATTTGTAACACTAGTCAAGATAGACATAAATTTTTGGTTTTCTAGATTGGGGTTAATCACCTCCTTCTATGTTTAGTGATACCAGAGTTACAATGAACATAGTTTTATCATTTATATATGTTTACATTCTAAACATAAACAACCAATTCAACTTGTAAGTTGCCCCTAAAACACCATTACTAATGAAATTGGTTGCACTAAAGTTTCCCATAACTCTTTGTAATTGGTTGCAGTGAAGTTTCTCCTAGCTTTAAGTTTTAACCACGTTTTCATATGTAGTGTCCCATTTTTCTAGTATATTTTTAAGGGTTATATCTATATATATATATATATATATATATATATATATATATATGATAGGTTGATCACTTGATTGAGGAATAATGTTTTACATACATAGTATATTTCCTTTTATGTTTATGTATGACAGATTGATTACTGGATTGGGGAATAATGTTTTATATAGTTATATTTCTTCTTATATGCGACATCATTGATTATCTGTGTTAGATGGTTTTGGTTAAGTAAAATGTTATACATATGTTTTTTCTATTTGTATCTGATTTATGAAGCAGGTGTATGACATGGATGGTGATCCAAGATTGAGACACATATACCCATGGATTCTCATGGTTATGCGCAATAGATGGTTAATTATGATTTATGGATGATACATGATTTGTGTGATTATATATGTCTAATATTGTACTAAGCAGAATGTGGTAGGGTACCTGGTCATTTTCCAACAAGGATGTTCAATTATGAATGACTGTGGAAGTCATTTCTTCAAAACCAAAATCACTGTGGACGCCATGCACTATTCAGGGTAAAATGTGATTAAGTTAATTTCATTATGAAATTCATTTGATTCCTTTGATCTATGAGATTGTAATGTGTGGAGGTCTTTGAACAAGGCCTTACCAGCGAACCATTAGATGGGTAAAAGTTCACAAAAGCTCACAATCAGGACCATAAGGAGAAACGCAAAGTTTCAAAGCATAGTAGATGAGAGGGCATGGAAATTAGAGCGTGGAGTCCTAAATCCAAGAAAGATAAAGACGTGGAGTCTTGTCTATTTAGGGCGCAGAGTCCTGAATATTTAAAAAAGATCAAGTTGTGGAAGCTTGGATCTTTGGAGTAGATCAAGGCGCGGAGTCCTCAATCTACTAAGGCACGGAGATGCATGAAATAAGGGTGTAGAATCCCTATTCTCCAGAATAAAAATACCACTCATGGATGAATTTCCTTAAATAAAATTTCATTCTCACAATTCTAAAATGAATTTCTAAAAATAGAAAGTCATGTCTAGCATCTCAAGCACGACTTTCCAAAAATAATAAATCACTTTACATAAATTGGTAATCAAGCAGAGTTGAAGAAAAACGAATTAAATTATCATTAATCAATCATAATAGTTCAATCTTGACTGAATACTCAATATTATTAATATTATTATTATCTTTTACGAGACTATGATATTATTATTAAAAAGGAATTACAAGTCAATTTTATCTCCTGAATCAATTCACGCATCTCCTTCATGATTCTCATGGCTCTCTCTCTCTCTCTCTCTCTCTCTCTCTCTTAAATAATTCATTATACTCTATTTTATGCACTCATCAAAGAATAGCATATTCCTTTTCACTCATTAAAAATATGTCATAAAATATTCCTCTTACACTCTCTTTAATGCATATGTTACACTCTCCTTAACTAAGGCATGCATACCTCTCCTTAATGGCATAAGTTACACTCCTCTAAATGGAATCCAATGCATGCACATTACTCCTTTATGACAAGAATTGGTTGCTCCTCCTATATATGAGTCTCATGTATTCTCACTTGGGGATAAGGAGGTCAAGAGTGGAAAAGACTTGAGGAAAATAGTGAGAGGGAGAGATATGGAGAGTAGCCAATTGCTTCCATAATATATCTGAAATAATTGTTAAATCCTAAGATCTCTAGCTATTGAGGTTAGCCATGAGTGGTATTGAGAGGAAGTGAAATTTTGCTTTCTTAGTTTGCCTTGCAAATCTCTCTACTGTTGTCTTTTGGTACTGCTTATGAGCTTTTGCAGTTCGAGGGTTCCAGGGGGAGAAGTTCTTCCTGGATATGGTTGGGAGGAAATCTGGGTGGTTCACAATGAGTTGGTAAGGATATTGGAGCTGGAGCATACTCCCTTTTTTTGAGTTGTATAAATTCACTGCCAGGTATGTTGACAACATTATATTGTGTTTCTTTTTGTAGTTCATTACATGGTTTCGCTTATCTGGTTGTTGACTGAAACTTAGATGTATATCAAATGCTGCACAATAAATGTTGAAGGAATTTAGCAATAATTGTATTGTATTTTATGTAAGTTTTTTTTTGTACAGTTTCATTGCAAGTTGATTTACATCATGTCCTAATGGTTGAAGCATTCATGCTTCCATGAGTTTTATGAAAACATGTTAATAGCACAAATTTGGGTTTTCCTTCTCTTTTTACAGCTGTAGATAAGTTTTCAGAGTATATGTTTGACAAAAGAGATAAATGAGATAGTATGAATTTGTTTTTGGTTGTGGTTTTAAATAATCACATTTTTGGGCGTTTCTATTTCGATTTATTTTAACTTTAGGGGGTATATGTACCCTATGGCCATATTGCCCCAACTTTGATTTCAAAAAACAAATTTTCAGAATCCAGTTCTGTAATCTTCTATATTTTACAAATTTGTTGCTGCTGCCTGGTGGTTTGTCTTGCTGCTTTTTTTGTAGCTGTGATTTACCTGGTAATCTCTTTTTATGAAATCAATCTGTTATATAAACTTGGAATTATTATTTTAAAGTATCAATGGTTAATACATTGATAGTTTAATAAACTTGTGACTACTTGTTCAATAGTTTAATAGTTAGCAACTTGTTTTGTGACTGTTAACCGTTGTTCAAAATTACCAATGGCTGTAGCTACATCGCTGCGAGCTATTTGTAAAAATTCTTAAATATTTATAGTCATTATGTGCCTAAATTTTTGTATATGCAGCAATCAAGATGGATGACAGTTCTACTTATGTATTAAATTTGCTTCTTAGAATTATTGACAAAGAAAAAATAAATTATGGAATCTTAGATTCATGTTAGTTAATTTTGGTGAAATCGCCTTAAGGGTTATGGTTGTAAGTGTTTGACAAAATGCCTCAATGGCTGTACATTTCATGCTTGCAAACTATTTGACATAATACTTCAATGGTTGTAGCTAATTAAAACTATGAATTGTCTATAAAAATGACTAAGTAAATTTAAGATTTGCAACCAATGTGTTTTTGGAGATATCTCAAAGAATAAGCACGATGGTTCCATTGAAGTAAAAATCCACGGAAGGCAAATTGGTTAGTTGAAATGTTGTAATTGTTAGCTCACATATCAATTCTTAATAATTGGAAACCACTTTTTAGAAGTTGAATTATCTTGTTTTTCTTTCCTTTGTTTTACCAAAGAATTCATAGGCATATTATCTAGAACAAAATCAAATTAGTCACTCTTAAACACTCTTAATTGCAATATAATGAACAATTAGCTTATTGGAAATTGTGGTTTGTAAATATTGATATTATTTACCCCACTAAAAACTCTATCATTTAAATGTGATTTTAAGACTTATGGTTGTAAGTTTTGGATCTTGAGGAACCATGACCCTATAGCCTTAATGAGAAGTTTAATATTACCATGGGTTAGTTAATTTGTTAGTAGAAATTAGTATGTAGTGTAAAAAATACTAATAAAAATAAAAATATAGATATATAACCTTGCATGAAATTTTACGTCTTAAAAACTTAAACGTAAATCACGTTTTGAGTCAACCTTAATATAACATTGATGGTTGGTAAAGTGAGACTTACGTTGAACTCCAATATTTGTAACTGGTTGCACTGAAGTCCAGTAGCTCTAATATATCCACTAGCAATGAAATTGGTTGGAAGTTTCCCATAGCTCTTTGTAATTGGGTGCACTGAAGTTTCTCCTAGCTTAGTTTTAACCACGTTTTCATAAGCTAGTTGAACTCCAATATTTGTGGTTTTCCAGTACCTTTGATACATTTTCATAAGTTATTTTAACTCAAATATTTGTAAATGTGATAACCCCTTTTCTTCTTAATTTGATGGATAAACAACAGAAGAGTGTATCTACCATCTTGTACACTAGGAAATAACTAAAACTACACAGACTATCGCTACAAAAGTGATAGTTACAATTTCATAAAAAAGAGAAACACCATTCTAATCCAAATCCAATGGTTGTAATACAGAAGAGAAACACCATTCTAATCCAGCGGTTGTAATGGGTGGAAGTCCACGCATGCAAGAGTTAGAAACTTATTTCTAGTTAAACTATCACAAGATATCTCACTGTTCGAAAGACTAGTAATTTTCCACATAAATTATTATATGGCAATTGAATATAGTTAAACTTGTTAGAAGTGCAAAGCCCTGAAGAATATGCCCTCTAAGTTTATTATGGTTGAGCCGAAGATGTGTTATTTGTTTGAGGATTGTTAACTTTGCTGGAATTTTTTTGCGTAAAGACATTAATTAAAGATATTTGACCTATTAATCATGGGATCTCCAAGGTAAGTTTGTTTTCCCCCAAGCTAAGATACTGGAGATCCTTCAACTATCCAAATGGACTTGGAGTGCTTCCATGCAAGGAACTGTCTCGCAAATCAATATGCATCAAAGACTCCACGTTCCAAATTACTGTTTTTTACTGCGGCATTCACTGTGGCCATTGCTAAAACAAAAACCTTAATTACTGTTTCTTTACTGCGGCATTCACTGAGGCCATTGCTAGAACAAAAACCTTAACAGTCTTAAAGCTACATTTGGCGGATTTCTGAATTAGATATGGAATGAAAAATGGAAATATTTGGTGGATTTCTGAATTAGATATGGAATGAAAAATGGAATCCATAAAATGCTTAAATAATTTTTTCACCAAAAATAAGTTCTCAGGTGTAAATTTTCAAGGAAGCTTTATAAAAATAAATATTTCACCAACTTTAGATGCTGAATGGTGTACGATGATGCCCTATATTATCAAATTGAAAATCTTTAAGCCTACAATCATGTTGTTTTCTAAATCGAAAATTGGATGAGATATTGGTTATATTGGAGTGGCTCTAAGTGGTAATTTAATATCAATGTTTTATATAATATTTTTAAAATGTTTAAAAAATCTAAAATAATAAATAAATAATTTTATATTTAACTTTAAAATAATATTTATTATATAATTACATTCATTATCAATATTTTATATAATTTTTTTAAATATTTAAAAACAAATTAAAATAATAAATTAATTAATTTATATTTAATTTTAAAATAATATTTATTATATATCTACACTCACTCTCATAATTTATATGTCATATTTTCTCTTTTAATTTAGGATAATTATTAGGCTTACGTCAACATTAATGTTAATTTCATATTCATAGTATGTTTTCTCTACTCATTAAAATAATTATTTAATGCTTATAGATAAAGATCAAAAAGTTTTTAATAATAAGAAGGCAGTCTTTCCATTTTGTTTGATTTCCAGTTTTATATATATATATTTTTAACAAAATTCAAGCGATGCATGTTATTGCTCATATAAAGGGGAAAAATATAGGAAGTAGTTTGTTGGGAAAAAAATTGTTTTAATTTTTAAAGTCAAATTCATCTTTAACACGTTTACCTTTGTTGTACAAATTTTTTAAATTTGGAAAAAAAATTGATTAAAATCTAACATGAAAAAAAAAACCAGGTAAATATAACAAACAAAACAAAACCAGCCAAAATACAAATTCCTCCGACTTTGATCCTCTTTTTACCCGGCAGACCTGATATGAAATTTTTTTTGTACCCACTCCTCCCATCAATGTTTCTTTACACCTCTCACTGAATTGCTAATTATTTCCCAACAAACCCACTCATTTAAATATTGCATCATTTTTTAATGGCACCCAGCGAAAGCTTTCGGTCAAGTAATTTTATTATGATTTACATAAATATTATATATCACTGTTTTTAATATGATTTTCCAATATGAACAATCCTCATTTTACCACTCCTCCAATCAGGGTGCTTTGTACCTATGGGCGCAATTGCGATTAATTTGCCAAAGGACCCACTAATTTTTTAAATATTACATCATTTTCTAATGGCACGCCAGCTGAAAGTTTTCTGTCGAGTATTTTTTTATGATTTACATGAATATTATATAACACTGAATAATTATGAGTATGTACAAGTCCCACCAATTTCGGATTGCGTACGACAGATTCTATGTTGCACGGCATAATTGTGTACGGATTTTTAATTTTAAACGACGAACAAGCTTAGGTGGGGTTCCGGATGGAATTTGACGGCAAATTGCTTGTTACAAGGTTATTTTCTTGTCAAATAAAGCTAAAAAATTCTGCCGCCAATCAACATTACGGGTATTATTGTTAAAAAATCCACAAATTTGACGGACGCTTCCATTCGAAATTCCTGAGTGGTGCTTAAACAAGTGCTATTATTCTTCAATGGATGGACCTCAAACTAGGAACTCTGCGTATGCCAGTGTCTCTGCTGCTTTTATAGATGGTAGTAGATAAGCGGGATATACTGAGAAGCTGGATCAGGCTCTTGATATAGAACAGTATCTGACCCTCGCAGCCTTCATTATCTTATTTGATCTCAATTCTCCACTTCCATATCCATTTCCAGTGGAGATGTCGTAAATAATTTTATTTTTCGCACCGTACTTCATTGGTGTATAATTTATTTTTATATTCTAAAATAATATTTGCGGAATGGGCCTTCTCAAATTTTATCAATTATTTTTATGATAAAGGTAAATTTTATTTTCAATTTCTCATAAAAATTTAACAGAGATTAAATTCCATGGAAATCGATTAATTGACATCACATAAATATAAATTTATAAAAATAAAGAATCTTCATTATCAATATTTTTTTAATCTCTTTACAAAAAGAATCTTCATTATCAATTTTTTTTAATCTCTTCAAAAATTAAAGATTTTTTTAGAGAGAAAATCATGATATATTATATTAAGAAAATACAATGAGCAAGTACATATAAAGCCAAAAACAATTAGACCTATTGATGCTGAGAATTGTAGACTATAAATGTCAGAAAAACAAGACATGTAACATGGATGAGCTGAGACATAATCCATATGAGAATATCCAGAATTAAAGATACAACATTACATAAAACCCCTGCTATGCTTGCTCACATAAAACTAAAATTGAGAATATGCGCATAGCTCCCCACCTCGATTTTTAATCCCTCCAAAAATAATAAATCCCTAGTTAAATTAAATCTATATGCGATTGTTCATTCATAACTTCCAAAGGGCCAAACATCACAACAAAACCTATTTCAAGATTACAAACATACTTTTAACATTACATGGACCTTTGTTGTTTTTTTTAGTCAAAGGCTAATCATCAACGTTACCCACACCACATGAAATATGGTTGTAGCCAAATTTAGTGATATTAGGGAGTAAGGCTTATGCTAGGAAAAGCCTTCACCATGAACCCCATGGGATGAATTTGTGCGTCACCATCACCGTCACCATCATGAAATACATAAGCGACTCCACCATGACTAGTCTTATCCATGTCCGCCATCTCATCATCCCTAGATACCCTTAGAAGGTTGAACTTGTGCAGAATATAAAACACGGGGACCATGGTGGCAGTGACCCATCCTGCGGTGACCAGGATTTGTATGACATGGGCAGCTAGGAGTCTCCCACCTCCACCCATGAATAACCCGTAGGGCCTCGAGGAGATCCCATTAGGAGACAGCCCGTACACTTGCAAAACATACTCCTCCTTTGCAAAGAGTGCGGTAAAGATGATACCCCAAGCCCCGCAACCACCGTGAAGTTGCGCAGCCTCTAGGGGGTCATCATACTTCATCTTGGCAGCCAATATGTTGAAGCCTATCAACACCCACGCCAAGACAAACCCACAAACAATGGCGGCCCATGGCTCCACCATAGAGCACCCGCCCGTGATCGCCGCAAATCCACCGAGCAACCCGTTGCACACGTCCAACACATTCCAGTGACCTATTAGAAGCCTTCGCCCAAACAACGTTGTCAAAGCCGCAGAGCAGCCAGCAAGAGTGGTCGTGACAGCTGTCCTGCCAATCGCTGTCCACTGACCGTCCACGTAACTACCCCCACCCGAACTGTAGGGCACTAAGATTTTTACAAATGACCCTGGATTGAACCCGTACCATCCAAACCATAACAAAAAGGTTCCCAACACCACCAACGTGGCACTGTGGCCCCTGATCGCGTTTGGCTTCCCCTCGTGGTTATATCGGCCGATCCTCGGCCCCTCAATAAGCGCTCCCCATAAACCGGCGACCCCACCGACCATGTGAACGACCCCGCTGCCGGCGAAGTCATAGACTCCGCTTCCGAAAAGAAAACCGCTGGCTTTCGAAGCGCTGAGCCAACCATCAGGCGACCACACCCAATGCGAAACCACCGGGTAGACGAACCCCGTGAGAATCGAACTGTAGATCAAGTACGCCGGGAACTGCGTGCGCTCAGCGATGGATCCACTGGTGATCCCCGCGGCCGCGATGGCGAAAGCCCACTGGTACAGAAAATATGCATAATCATACTGGAAGTTCTCATTTGGCACGTCCTTCAGCGCAAAGAAATAATGGCCAATGAAGCCATTGGAGTGCTTTCCCCTTCCGAAGGCGAAGGCGAAGCCAAAGAGATAGTAGAAGATGCCGCCCGCGGCCGCGTCGAGAACATTGGTGAGCATGATATTCACGGTGTTCTTGGCCCGCACGGACCCTACGCATAGCATGGCAAACCCTAGCTGCATGGCGAAGACGAGGAAGGTGTTGAAGTCATAATTCCAACTGCGCAGCCGTACATAACTCCAAAACCGCCAGAATGAAACCACAAACCCGCTTGAGGCATATCGCACCGCTCTTTGGTATGGAGTGGTTTCCGTACACAAGGGCCCGATACAATTTAGTGTTGACGCGTGGCTCTCCCCATACGTCATCATCTCTGACATATCGGGACGTATTGTTCAGTTAAGTAATGCCTCCCGATATTCTCCTCCACCGTCCGATTTACTTCATCAACCTCCACCGTCGATTGTCCGAAGATGCATACGAGCCAGCATTTAATATTTACGTGGATTTGAAGATTGGTTGACCGCGGTAAAATAATTAATGAATTAAATGTGCTCGTAGAAGTATTGGTAGATGATTTAAATTTTAATGTTTTTATATGTATCGGAGGTATGGTGCATTTAAAGAAAAGCATGGTCTGGTCAGTGTGTTAAAAATATTTACGGCACGTAAAATGTAATTGTGTTTTTTTATTTTGTTTTCAAAAAAAATGAAAAGGAGTCGTGTGTTGTAATATGTTTTTATGTGATGTGTTGAAAAAATGTAATATGTGAGAGCTCGGGGGCAGCGAAAGAGAATAGAGAGAATTTGCACAGCAGTGCATGAAGAAAAGAACAGAGAGGAGCGCATTTGTTTTGTAAGCTTGTGTAAATTTTGTTTTTACAGCAGTATGTAAAAGAAGGTTTTACACCAGTAAGTAATATGTTTTCACAGCAGTGAATGTAAATGAGAGTTTTACCCAGCAGAGTAAATTCTCATGTGGAGACAGAGTAAATGTTTTTGTTGAACGTATTTGTGGTGAACCCCTCTCAGCAAAGAGGATGAATATGTATCAGGCTTTATATTTTAATGAATAGAAATCCTTTTATGGTGGTGTTTTACTCTGTTCCTCAGTAAAAAAATTTAAAGCTTCCCTGTGCACAAAAGATCCTAGAAAGGTAGAAACAGAGCATTGCCTCTGTGAGTTTATTTTGTTTGTTTTTGGGATTTTCCCATTAAAAATCCCCAACAGTGGTATCAGAGCTGGCTTAGGCTCTTTGAAAGTGTTCAAGAAGCTGAAAGGAGGAGTCTTTTGTTGCAGCAGTAGATCTTCTCCAGCAAAATAAAGTCTCAGGCAAAGGATTCAGGTATTCCAAAAAGTTTTTTTATGTGTTGCTGAAGAAGCAGTGAGTTGTTTTAAACATACAGTCAAGGATTTAGAGGCATAGATCAGAATGCAAGGAATGGCCAGCACAAGCACTGGTATGGGTATGTTTAACACCCAGCTCCCACAGTTTAATGGGAAAAACTATGACTATTGGGCAATAACCATGACTGCTCTGTTTGCCTCTCAATATTTATGGGAAATAGTTGAAGATGGTTTTGAAGAACCAGCAGATGAAACTGAGTTCAATGCATTAACTCAGGGAGAGAGAGATCTACTGAAGAGCAACAGGAAGAAGGATTCAAAAACCTGTGTGTTGTTGTATCTAGCAGTAGACCAGAGTGTGTTTTCAAGGTTAGCAACAGCTAAGACAACCAATGAAGCATGGCAAACCCTCAAGACAACCTATCAAGGCATGGAGAGAGTGAAGACAGCAAAACTACAATTGCTGAGGAAGGATTTTGAGAATCTGTGCATGAAGGAGTCAGAGAACATTGACTCATTCTTTACACATGTAATTGGTTTGGTCACACAGATAAGGACTCATGGAGAAACCCTTGAAAATAGGAGGATTGTGGAGAAAATATTGAGGGTCTTACCCTCAAAGTTTGATGCGATTGTCACCACCATTGAAGAGACAAAGGATCTCTCAAAATTTTCAGTTGATGAGCTACATGCATCACTGATAACAGATGACCAGAGGTTGAGTAGAAATGAAAACTCATCTCTAGAGCAAGTCTTCAAGACCCAGATGTCTTTTGGAAGAGGAAGAGGTCAAGGCAGAGGAAACAAAAGAGGAAGAGGTAGAAGCCAAAACAGAGGTGGAAGGAACAGCCCAACAAATGTTCAAGGAAGAGGCAGCAATCCAAATCAGAACCAAGGCCAAGGCAGCAGCCAACAAGGAGGACAACATCATGCTCAAGGACAAAGGTATGAAAAATCCAATGTCCAATGCTATTATTGTAAAAAATATGGGCATTATGCCAGTGAATGTAGGAAGAAGCAGCGTGATATGAACAATAGATCAAATGCAAATGTCACTAGAGAAAACAACAATCAAGGTAATGTGTTGTTAGCTTGTAACATGGCTGAAACAAATAGTGAAGACATATGGTTTTTAGACTCAGGTTGCAGCAACCATATGACAGGAAACATAGCCTTCTTTTATGCCTTAGATAAAAATGTGAAATCAGAAGTCACACTAGGAACTGATAGCAAAATCTTTGTTATGGGAAAAGGGGAGGTAAAAATATTTACAAAGCAAGGAGAAAAGAAAACCATAGCAGATGTCTACTATGTCCCTGGAATGAGATGTAACCTCTTGAGTATTGGACAGCTTGTCCATAAGGGGTACAATGTTTTATTTTAAAAATGATGTATGCACCATCATGGACATAGCACCCAGCAAACGATGCATTGCTGAAGTAAAGATGACAAGGAATAGGATGTTCCCTCTCAGGATCAGGGCAGATTTGAAAAACAAAAATGAAATTGCAGCAGTCACCCAAGAGGCTTTCCAAAGCGTGCCAAAGGATGAAAATTGGTTGTGGCACTTGAGATTTGAACATCTCAATTTTGGAGGTCTAAACTTGTTGAGTAGGAAAGGAATGGTAAGAGGATTACCATTGATAGAGAAACCGGACAACTTATGTGAAGGCTGCATATTGGGGAAACAACATAGAGAAAGTTTTCCATCAGGTAAAAGCATAAGGGCAAAGGCACCCTTAGAGATCATCCACTCAGATTTATGTGGACCAATGCAAGCTCCATCATTAGCAGGCAGCCAATATTTCCTAACATTCATTGATGAATTTACAAGAAAGACTTGGATATATTTCCTTAAAAACAAAAGTGAAGTGTTTGAGAAATTCCAAAACTTCAAGGCATTTGTGGAAAACCAAAGCGGACTGCATATAAAAGTTTTGAAAACTGATAGAGGAGGTGAGTATATCTCCAAGGAATTCCTAAGATTTTGTAGAGAAAATGGTATACATAAACAGTTTACAGCAAGGTACACCCCACAGCAAAATGGAGTTGCTGAAAGGAAGAACAGGACCATCATGGATATGGCGAGGAGCATGTTGAAGGCAAAGCATTTGCCAAATGACTATTGGGCTGAAGCTGTAAATTGTGCTGTGTATATTTTGAACAGGTGTCCTACAAAAACAGTGTTGAACAAAGTGTCGGAAGAGGCATGGAGTGGGAGAAAGCAAGGAGTCACCCACATGAGAGTTTTTGGATGTGTGGCCTATGCACACATACCATATCAGCTAAGGAGGAAGTTGGACAGCAAAGGGGAGAAATGTCTATTCATTGGATACAGTGAGGAATTCAAAGCTTACAGGTTGTATATTCCATCCTCCAAGAAGTTTTTTGTCAGCAGAGATGTTCAATTCATTGAAGAGGAAGCTTGGGATGGAAGCATAGAGAAGACAGTTAATGTTAAAAACTATTTGCCTCATGATGAAGATGATGAGGAGGTGGCTGAAATGCATCCTCAAATAGCAACGCCAACACAAGGACAGCAAGGGAAACCATTGAGGATAAATGAGAGTGCTTCTCCAAGCACACCACAAGGAGGAAATTCAAGTGCATCTTCAAGCACTTGCACACCAAATGAAAGAGGTAAGAAGTTCAGAAACTTAAGTGACATTTATGATGAAGGAATGAATTCCTTATTTGCCTTGTATTGTCATGTTGATGATCCTATTCATTTCGAGGATGTAATTAAAGATAGGAAATGGATAGAAGCTATGGATGAGGAGATGAATGCCATAGAGAGAAACAAGACATGGGATTTGGTTGAGCTACCAAAAGGCAAAGAAGTTATTGGAGTCAAATGGGTTTACAAGACCAAGAGCAATGCTGAAGGAAAGATTGAAAAACACAAGGCAAGGCTGGTTGTCAAGGGGTACAAGCAGCAGTATGGGAGAGATTATGAGGAGACTTTCGCCCCGGTTGCAAGAATGGAAACCGTGAGAGCAGTGCTGTCCATAGCAGCTCAAAACAAATGGAAAGTTTACCAAATGGACGTGAAGTCAGCATTCCTGAATGGAGTGTTAAAAGAAGAGGTTTATGTTGAACAGCCTCTAGGCTATGAGAAGAAAGGTGAAGAGCACAAAGTGTGGAAATTGAAGAAGGCTCTTTATGGGCTGAAGCAAGCGCCAAGAGCATGGTATAGCAGGATAGATTCATATCTATTGGATAATGAATTCGACAAGTGTGAAGGAGAACCCACCGTCTACATTAAAGAAAAAGATGGTAAAATTTTAATTGTTGTCTTATCTGTTGATGATGTTATTTTCACTGGAATTGATGATCAACTCATTGAGAATTTTAAATCAGTCATGAAGAAGGAATTTGAAATCACTGACATGGGTTTCTTAAGATACTTCTTAGGCATAGAAGTAGATCAAAATGAAAAAGGAATTTTTATCTCACAAGTAAGATATGTAAATCAAGTGTTGGGCAGATTTAACATGCAAGAATGCAAAGCAGCGATCACTCCCACAGTAATGGGATTAAAACTCAGCAGAGAGGACAGCAGCAAGGATTTTGATCCTAGTTTGTACAAAAGTATTGTTGGAAGCCTTATGTATCTAACAACAACTAGGCCTGACATTATGTATGCTGTTAGTTTAATTTCCAGATTTATGGAGAGGCCAAAGGAGGCACATTGGCAGGCAACAAAAAGAATTTTGAGGTATTGCAAAGGTACCAAAATGTTTGGCATTTTATATACTGTCTCAGAACATTCAGATTTAATTGGATACACTGATAGTGATTGGGCTGGAAGTGTAGATGATCGGAAAAGCACTTCCGGTTATGTATTTCATATGGGTTCAGGAGCCATTTCATGGGCTTCTAAGAAGCAGTCCATTGTAGCATTGTCTATAGCAGAGGCTGAATATGTGGCAGCTACAACAGCAGCATGTCAAGCAGTGTGGATGAGAAGAATGTTGAGAAGCTTAGGCCAAGAGCAGGCAAAAGCGACAGTGATTTTTTGTGACAATAGCTCAGTTATTGCATTTTCAAAGAATTCAGTGTTTCATAAGAGAACGAAACACATTGATACAAGGTTTCACTACATCAGAGAATTGGTGAACAATGGAGAAATTGTCCTAGAACATTGTAGGACTCAAGAACAGGTAGCAGACATCTTGACAAAGCCTTTGGATCAGAAAAGCTTTGAATTTTTGAGAAAGTGTCTGGGTATGACCGAATGCCCAGCAGTTGAAATTAAAGGGGAGTGTTGAAGTCATAATTCCAACTGCGCAGCCGTACATAACTCCAAAACCGCCAGAATGAAACCACAAACCCGCTTGAGGCATATCGCACCGCTCTTTGGTATGGAGTGGTTTCCGTACACAAGGGCCTGATACAATTTAGTGTTGACGCGTGGCTATCCCCATACGTCATCATCTCTGACATATCGGGACGTATTGTTCAGTTAAGTAATGCCTCCCGATATTCTCCTCCACCGTCCGATTTACTTCATCAACCTCCACCGTCGATTGTCCGAAGATGCATACGAGCCAGCATTTAATATTTACGTGGATTTGAAGATTGATTGACCGCGGTAAAATAATTAATGAATTAAATGTGCCCGTAGAAGTATTGGTAGATGATTTAAATTTTAATGTTTTTATATGTATTGGAGGTATGGTGCATTTAAAGAAAGGCATGGTCTGGTCAGTGTGTTAAAAATATTTACGGCACGTAAAATGTTTTGTAAGCCTGTGTAAATTTTGTTTTTACAGCAGTATGTAAAAGAAGGTTTTACACCAGTAAGTAATATGTTTTCACAGCGGTGAATGTAAAAGAAGGTTTTACACCAGTAAGTAATATGTTTTCACAGCAGTGAATGTAAATGAGAGTTTTACCCAGTAGAGTAAATTCTCATGTCTCCAGTAAGTAATATGTTTTCACAGCAGTGAATGTAAATGAAAGTTTTACCCAGTAGAGTAAATTCTCATGTGGAGACAGAGTAAATGTTTTTGTTGAACGTATTTGTGGTGAACCCCTCTCAGCAAAGAGGATGAATATATATCAGGCTTTATATTTTAATGAATAAAAACCCTTTTATGGTGGTGTTTTACTCTCTTCCTCAGTAAATATTTTTAAAGCTTGCATGTACACAAAAGATCCTGGAAATGTAGAAACAGAGCATTGCCTCTGTGAGTTTATTTTGTTTGTTTTTGGGATTTTCCCATTAAAAATCCCCAACAGAAGGCCGAGAAGAACAGGTACGTGGTATCCAGGGCACGGCTCGTCGCCGAGAGTTGGTCGGAAACGGCCTGCAACTTCGCAGAAAAAGTCGCCGGCCGTGCCGTTGAGGAGGTTCTGTAGAGCCGCCAGCTCAGGAGCTGTGCAGGTGTCGCTGGAGCTAGACATGGAGGATGAGCGGGGTTTGATCAGGCGACGAGGAACTCGAGCCGGCAGAAGTCAAATGCGAGATTTGAGAGGGACAGAACTTGAACAACAAGAATCAGTGAAATTTGAACTTTAAAGAGGACGAAAATGGAGCCGAAGTGAAATTCGAGCTTTAAAGGGCAAGGATTCGAGCATGGAGAAATTAAAGACAGACTCTCAACATGTAAATTTCGGACCGGGAGAACTGATATACGTGTTTCAGAGGGATGGGATCTGAACCGGGAAAAGTGAAATGGGATCTTTAAAGTCTACGAGATCGAATCTGTGAAATACGAATTTAATTTAAAGGGACGGGATTCAAACCGGAAGAAGTGAAGTACGCGGTTTAAAATGACGAAATTGGAACTGAAAGAAGTGAAGCACATGCTTTAAAAGAACGGGATTCAAACATGGAGAAGCATAATACGATCTCTTACAGATAGGATTCGAACAGGGAGAAACATAATATGAGGTCTTACAGGCACCAGATTCGAATTAGAAGAATTGAAATAGAAGCTTTGAGATTTACGGGATTAAAAGAGGGAAAACTTCCAAACTTAGCTTTGAGAAGAACGGGATTCCAATTTTCAGAGCAAGAGAACTGAAATCCGATCTGAGAACTCCGGACTGGTGAGAGTCGAACATGCTACGCGCAATGCGCACTGGGAGAACTGAAATCCGAGTTTTGAGATGTTTGGATTCGAAACCCCGACCGACTGGGCGAAAAAGAACACAGGTTGAGCTTCCACCAGGCTAGATGAGAACCTGCAGTTCAGAATTCGAACCGGAATATGGAGCAGTTCGAGACTAGTGATGGAATTCAATGAGAATTCCCGTGTATTACAACCCTTATATATAGATGCATATTTCCTCTGCGATCAAGATTCATAGTACATAGGTGAAAGGACGGTGAAACAAAAACAATATAATAACATGAGCTAACAGGAAACCTTGTTCGGCTTGCAGTATCTCTAGTAAAATAAGAAGAAATCTAAATTACTGCAGCGATTGTACAAGAGATTGTCGAGTTTTGTTGGTCAACTGTAATTATTATAATCTTAAAACATACAGAGAGATATTAATATAATGTAAGTAGACATGTTTCATGAAACCGTTTATGAGATTGAATGGTTTTATGAAACAGTTAATTTTTTTATTTTTAAATATTTGTCACATTCTATTTGTTTTACTGTCTGACCTCTTCAATTTATATCGCCATCGCTGTTAACTTTTGCATTGTTTTTCTTTCCTTGTAGTCTTTGCGTGGCCGTTAATTTTCCAACATTTTTTTGCAAGTTGTCTTTTCTGTCATGGCGCGTGAGGGTGCATAACTCATTTTAGTATTCGCCAATTTGCATTTAGTATTTATTTTTATAAAAATCGTTTTTATTAATTTATCATACGTTATGTTATGACTCATAACTTAATTATTTCTCACTTTTTTGGCTTTTGGATTTCGAAAATGATGATGTGTCCCAATGACCTTTGCTTTCAAACACATTGATAAAAGGTTATATAATATTATATTATTAAACAGATTCGTGTTCTAGTTTTTTAAAGCAAACAATAAAAATGATGGTTGAAGTAAATAATGCTGACGTCAATTATTTAAATAAATCATAGGATGCTTATAATGCTCACTTTTATGGCCTTTGGCTTTCAAAAATAATGTCCAATAGTCACTCTTGCACGCGTTATTGTTTCCAAAAATATAATTTAAAAAATATTCGTTTTCAAATTTTGTAACAACGAAAATGATTGCTGACGTATATCGTTATTGATATATTATTTATACAAAATATTAATACTTATAATGTATTTTTATCACAGATATTTTTGTTAATTAATTATTGAAATAAATCATTAAAAGCAATAATGTTCAATAGTTGTTATAAATATTGGTGAATGCACGACGGATTCAAAGATGACGGTGTGTTAGATACATATAATGGTGACTGCACAACTAGATATTATAGTACAATATAACACCACATAGCCATCATTGAAGTAACAAATCTGATTTTAGAAATCAATTTATACTAATTTTATTAGTAAGTTTGAAGGTATGATGGGAAGGATTAAGGGTGGAAATAAATTAACTATGGAAAATTAAAATTATTTAAAAAATGTTTGAAGATCCTCACACAATTACCATAATAATATTTTATGAAAATTGTAAAATCCAATGACAGTAAAACCAATTATTATTTCACCCAATCCATAAGTATTTTCATCTAATATGTAAATATTTTATTCAGCATATTCCGGTTATATTTAAAATCAGTGTGGCATAAAATCAAATTCGTATCGTTATAGTACAAGACGGTACGAATATTCCATATTTTTCATGTTTATGCGTGGTTCTCTTTCTTCTTACTATTCCATATTTTTCATGTTTATGCGTGGTTCTCTTTCTTCTTACTTTATGCGTGGTTCCATATATATATATATATATATATATAATTTGATTTTTGGTTTTATGTTATTGATTTGTTAAAGATTTATTTATTTTTGTCTAGCTTTATTTATTATTGTTGTGATGTTATGGTAATGGTTTTATTATTATGGTTGTGATGTTATGGTAATGGTTTTATTTCATTGTTGTTTATCATGACTTGTTTTGATAGAGTTTGGTGTTTGGTTTTGTTTGTGTTCTTGAGAGATTTAGCTAAGGTGTTATGTAGTCTTTACTTTAAGAGTAGTTGATGTTTTGATGTAAACAATTTTTACAAAGCAATGAAGGTAGGGGTATTGTCAATTTTGTGAGGGTTTTTATTGTTTATTTACTAGGTTTCACATTTGTTTTTTTCCAAAGGCTTGGAATCCATTTTTTCCTAGTGTGGTTTGGACTTTTACCAATTGTTGTGGATGCAGTTGGAAATAACTTCTACTGCATTGTCGTTCATCGTGGCTTAAACTAGTGGCATTTGGCATTTGACGAAGGGTTGACTCTCCATGTAAGGACATGCGGTCCTTGGCACGCCCACTGGCACAAGTGCGATGAGTTGGTTCAACAACCGGGCACGCGAATTGACAAAGTACGAGCTCAGACTTAATGTGCGATGGAGTCATGTGATAATATGCACATGAGGAGGAGAGCGACTTGGTTTTACTGCGTGGGGAGCATGAACGCTCAACCCACGGCCGACCTACACTTGGGGCAAGGCCGACATACGTTTTGAAGGCGTTTGCAATGAGTAGGGGCATGTAACCATGTGGAGGACGAGTCGGCTTGGGCAGTTTGACTCGCCTTTCCACTCATATATATGCAACGATGTGTTGAAGCGAAAGTTCATCATTCAAACTCAAGCAAATTGAACAAGTTCCTTTGGTAATGCTAAGGAGGAGAGGTGCGAGGCACAGATTGTGAAGAAGGCGCAGGAATAGATGCGCCCACTCTTGGGCAAAGCGCGCGGCAGCACAAGTTGGTATCTTGGGTGAGGGTGCCGGTGAAGGCGTCGGGTGCCCACGGTTAGCACGGGTTCTTGGGTGGCTCGGGTGAGCGCCCGCCCGTCGTATAAAGTTGTAAACGGTGGAACTCGGGTGAGACTACCATGCGAAGATTGAATGGTGGAACGGTGAAGCCGATTGTGCGAAGGGGGTGTCTTGGTGACTTGGTGAAGTCACTCGCCCATCGTGCACGAGAACAAGGTTCGGTTGTGAAGTGCGGAAGGCAGATCATGTGAGGGTGCGCCCGCCCGCCTTGGGCAAGGAAATCTTGGCTATCACACGAAGGTGTGATGATGTCGTAAATTTGGCTAAGTATGAAACTTGGGGGTTCCAAGTATACTTGTAAAACATTGTAACTTTGTAAAGTTGTATAATATATTATTCGAGCATACTCATTGTTCAGGGAGTTGCCCCTCCCTTTATACTGTGCAATTGTGTTCTTCATGTATAATTGTTGTTGATAATAAATGTGTATGGGTGTTCATTCGTATAAAGGAACATTAATAATTACTTGGTTGAAAAACACAAACTATGTAGGATAAGTTGTTAGACGTAGTCCACGAACATAAGTATTGGTGAAAAGAAAGTGTTCGGTGGTATCAGAGCAGCTGATTCGGGCATTGAAGGTTGAAGCTGCTACACAACTCCACTGAAGTGAAGGTGGTATCAGAGCTAGTCTGAAGACTTGGAGAAGTCTTGCAGGAAGTTGGTTGAAGATTGGAAAATAGTGACAGTGAAGCAGGTACTTGCAGGTGAAGGAAGTTGTTTCACATACAAGTGGAACAAGGGCTGGTTCAGGTTGCAGGCATCTTGGTGAAGCTGTTGGATGGTGGAAACTAGATTGCAAAGAAGGAAACTATTAGCAATGGCAGGTGAATCTCAGGTTGGGTCTAGTCACGGTGCGAAGGATGCTACTATGGCATTCATTGAAAAGGTGTTGGAAAAGATGGAGGACTTAAAAGCTTTCTATACTAAGAATATGGACTTGATCAAGAAAGATCAAGAGGCCAATTCGAAGATGAAGGAAGAGCTCGATGAACTCCGAACTCAACACGAGCACACTGATCTTTTGTGTACACAACTTGAAGTAAGAGTCAAGTAGATTGAAGAGGCAAGAGATTGAGGCTTGGCAGAGATCGTGGACTTGCAGAAATCTCTTGACGAGGCCAGAGATGAGATCGCGGTGTTGAAGAAGGCCATGAGGCATAACTCAGGTGGAGGAGTGCCTCATGTGAAAGTCAAAGAACCAGAATCTTATGATGGTACAAGGAGTGCAAAGACTCTTGGCAACTTTCTATGGGACATGGAGCAATACTTGGAACGACTGGGTCTATCTGATGACGAGACGAAGGTGAAGGTAGCTACTCAGTTCTTGACAAAGGATGTTAAGATGTGGTGGCGAAGGAGGATGGATCAGATTGCCAATGGCAGTGCTGGTGACATTACTTCGTGGGATGAAACGAAGAAAGCTTTGCAGACCCATTTTAGTCCTCAGGATGAAACGTGGGAAGCAAGGATGAAGATAAAGTTCATAAAGCAGACAGGGAACCTTTAGACATATCAGCGGGAGTTTGCAAGTGCGATTCTGGAACTTCCTGACATGGCGAAGAGGGATAAGGTGTTCAACTTCATTATTGGATTGAAGCCTTGGGCACGCAATGAAGTGAAGAGGCAGAAGATTAAAACACTTGAGGAAGCTTTTGTTGCTGTGGACAGGTTGGTGGAGCATTATGATGAGACTTTTGATGATAGGAAGAAGAAGTCCGATAAGCCGAAAGAGAAGAAGAAGGATGATGCTTCGAAATCGGATGATAAGTCGAAGATGAAGAAAGCCTTGAAGTGTTGGATATGTGCTGAACCACATATGGTGAAGAATTTTCCTTCTAGACCGAAAGTGGCTACGATTGCACAATCTAATGCGAAGAATGAAGAAGCTTCTGTGGGGATGATGCAGATACTTGGTGCTGCTGCTGCTACAGAGGTGATCTCTCGGAGGGATCCTAAGAGGAACAAGTTGGAGTATGTTCGGATGAAGATTGGGAGTGCTGATATACTCACTATGGTGGATAGTGGGGCTACTCACAACTTCATGAGTGAATATACTGCGAGAAGGATTGGGCTGAAGTTTGTACTGGTGAAGGCACAAATGAAGACAGTCAATTCTCCTCCTGATTGTGTTCTTGGTGTAGCTGAAAAAGTGGACACAACACTAGGTGAGTGGACAGGGAAGGTCGACTTCACTATAGTGCGGATAGATGACTATGAAGCTGTGCTGGGAATGGAATTCTTGAAACAATTTGATGCTATGATTGTTCCACATTTGAAGAGGTTGTACATTTACGATGGAAGGGAGGATGTACCCATTGGTGTTCCAACCATTGGAGTGACAAAGCCTGATTGTAAGTTGGCAGTAATGCAAATGGAGGATGAGAAGTGGATGGAAGATATGAGTAAGCGGTTGTCTATGGTTGAGACAAAGCTTACCGAGCAGTCATTGGTCATCAGGACTCTTTCTAATAGTATCTTGGATGTGTCAAGAAGGCTAGAAGTGGTTGAGGATGATGATGATGATGAGGCTTATGTGAGGCCGAAAGTCTGAGAGGAGGATCGGGTCACTTATCTACAGAGGATGGAGATAGAAAATCCTGACAGATGGATTGAGATGATTAGTGAGGGTGAGCCTTCAGGCTCTACTCTCTCCACATCTTCTTAGATGGGAAAGAAGATGGGGTTCGTTGTTAGCTGCTCATGGCAGTGAGTCCTTAAAACAGGTTGAGCAGGTATGACAGGTGGTGCAGGGATGGTTCGACATCAAGCATCATGACATGTTGTAGATGGGATGGAGTTTCCATGGACCTGAGCATGGGAGAGATTCTTGGTGAGTCCAGGATGTGGCAAAATCTAAGATAGGTTGGTGAAGGCATAAGAATGAACATTCTTATGATTTGAGCGTGGCAGTCGGATTGATCACCCGACTAGTTCGAGTCATGAGGGCTAGCAGTGTACCAGAGAGATGTTGGCATCAGGAAAACAAGGAGGACAGTTCACAGGATGGAACGACACATGATGGAGATGGCAGTTCTACATATGTTGCAAGGATGTTTGCAGTATGTGGAGGAGTTGATATCATGGAACGAGAATGAGACAGTTGTTGATGATGATCTTGGTGGATGGCTACCAGGATGGTATGTTGTCGAGGACGACAATAATTTTAGGTGGAGGAGGATGTAAGGACATGCGGTCCTTGGCATGCCCACCAGCACAAGTGCGACGAGTTAGTTCAACAACCAAGTGCGCGAATTGACAAAGTACGAGCTCAGACTTAATGTGCGATGGAGTTGTGTGATATTATGCACACGAGGAGGAGAGTGACTTGGTTTTATAGCGTGGGGAGCATGAACTCTCAACCCACGGCCGACCTACACTTGGGGCAAGGCCGACATACGTTTTGAAGGCGTTTACGATGAGTAGGGGCATGTAGCCATGTGGAGGACGAGTCGGCTTGGGCAACTTGACTCGCCCTTCCACTCATATATATGCAACGATGTGTTGGAGTGAAAGTTCATCATTCGAACTCAAGTAAATCGAACAAGTTCCTTTGGTAATGCGAAGGAGGAGAGGCGCAAGGCGCGGATTGTGAAGAAGGCGCAGGAATAGATGCACCCACTCTTGGGGAAAGCGCACGGCAGCACAAGTTAGTATCTTGGGTGAGGGCGCGGGTGAAGGCGCCGGGCGCCCACGGTTGGCACAGATTCTTGGGTGGCTCAGGTGAGCACCCGCCTGTCATATAAAGTTGTAACGGTGGAACTCAGGTGGGACTACCATGCGAAGATTGAACGGTGGAATGGTGAAGCCAATTGTGCGAAGGGGGTGTCTTGGTGACTTGGTGAAGTCACCCGCCCGTTGTGCACGAGAATAAGGTTTGGTTGTGAAGTGCGGAATACAGCTCGTGTGAGGGCGCGCCTACTTGCCTTGGGCAAGGAAATCTTGGCTATCACACGAAGGTGTGATGATGTCGTAAATTTGGCTAAGTATGAAACTTGCGGTTTCCAAGTATACTTGTAAAACATTGTAACTTTGTAAATCTGTATAATATATTATTCGGGTAGACTCATTGTTCAGGGAGTTGCCCCTCCCTTTATACTGTGCAATTGTGTTCTTCATGTATAATTGCTATTCATAATGAATGTGTATGGGTGTTCATTGGTATAAAGGAACATTAATAATTACTTGGTTTAGAAACACAAACTAAGTAGGATAAGTGGTTAGGCGTAGTCCACGAACATAAGTATTGGTGAAAAGAAAGTGTGGTGGTGCCGCACCTCGCCAAGCGCGGTTGAAAGACCACCGCCGGCCTGGGGGCGTGACACTCCATGTTATGGTGCCTTTTCCTTTCAATTGTTGTTGTGGATCAATGAGTTTTACATAATTGTTATTCAGGGTCTTTAGGGTATCAAACCTTAGATATGTCAATGCAACGTTTTTCATCCATAAAGCTTGGTATTTTATGTTGGTAACTCCATTGTTAGCAAGGTTTGTGTTGGTGTGACAATGTTGGATTTCAATGTATTGTTGCTCGCAATTGTCTAACAGTGCTAGGTTCTATTCTATTAGTTACATGCACATAGATATTTAGTGCAATAATGCATATGAAAAACATTACTGGGCTTGTTTAGACTTGTGTTGTTATTCATTCTTTGAAATGTTGGAAGGAATAATATCTTCCAAAATGCATGTGCTTTATGGATTGCAATATCTAACAAGTTATGTTAGGGATAAATAGTAAATTAGAAATCTAATTGTTGTTACCACTCCCTTCAAGCAATATAGATAGAGAACTATACTCATTCGTTAGATAACAAATTCAAGAAATGTTGAAGACAAGTTCACAATGTTTTATAATGAATGTCAATATTAAAAAGAGCTAATTGGAACTACTTGTTCTTTACAATTTAATTGTCCATGGTTGCTTTTGTTGTTGTGACAATAGGCCCTTTAGTATATCAATTCAATGATTCTTTTATGTTTGCAATTACATTTCTCTTCTTAGAAATAAGGGTAGTTTTTCAATTATTGAAAACTAATATTCTTTTAAATAAATCTAGGCTTAGTAACTTGATGTACATTTAGATTTCTATTATAGTTATAAATTTGTGCCAAAAAAAATAGTGTTTTGTAAACCCATGGCAGTAGTATTTCTTTCATGGTGTCAAAAAAACCATATTTAGCAATGCTTTTGTGTTAAGAAAATTGAAAATATTAGCATAGATGTTAGCAATGTTTAGTATAAGAAAGGATATATTGTTTTCGTTGTTTCCTTTATGCAGTGCAATAGAAGTCTAAAAATGTTTGTCTAAATTTTCTCACATATCACTTCATTTAACAAGAAAACAACGACAACATAAAAAAAAAATGATGAAAGATAATCACAATTTGTTTTTTACTAAAATCCTAGCGATTTTGGATATGCAACTCCTCAACATTGCGGTGGCTATGCTACATTGTTGTGTTACATGCCTCTTCCCACAAATGCAATGGTAGGTACTAGTGTTTCTTTCATAGTGTCAAAAAAATCATATTTAATGTATACGACATTATACATGACCAAGGCCTACCACTGCATTTGTGGGAAGAGGCATGTAACACAGCAATCTACTTGCAGAACCAAAGTCCTCATCGAATTCTTGGTATGACTACACAAGAGGAGGCTTTCTTGGGGAGAAAGTCGAATGTGTCTCACTTCAACATTTTTGGAGCCTCTGTTCACTGCCATGCATCCAAAGATTCGAGGAAGAAGCTTGAGCTGACTAAAAATTTGGGAGTTTTTGTGGGCTACATTGAAACTCCACAAAATTATTGTGTGTACTTACCTTCCCTCATAATGAAAATTGTGCGAAGGGATGTAAATTTTGATGAGGAGAAAGCGATGTGGTGCTCTCTTGAGAGGGAGCTTCATATCTCACCAGAAGAGGAACTTTTAGCTCCAAAGGAGGAACCTCATGAGGAGCCTTAGGTAGTTGTGGAGCAACCACAAATTGAGGATTAGAGAGGAGGTAGCGTGGAGACATCCACTCCAGTAGAACCATCTAGAGAAGGAAGGAAAAGAAGCAGGGAAATTTATAGACTTGTGTAGGATGTGAGGGAGAATGTGGGCGCTTCTTCAAATTTGCGTAGGAAAATCAAGTCACCTGAGAGGTACACTAACTACATGGATCTAATGATTGATCTTTTAGAGATTGAGCCATCCTATTTCGAGGAATCAATAGAGAAACCTATTTGGGTTGATGCAATGGTGGAATAATACAAATCCATCATGAAGAATAATGTTAGGGAAGTGGTCCCAAGACCAACAAATAAATTAGTTGTGGGTTTGAGATGGATCTTCAAGGTTAAGCATGCGGAAGACAGAATCATAGAGAAGTATAAGGCCATATTTTTGGCTAATGGATTCTCTCAAGTTGAGGGAATTGGTTATGAGGAAACCTTTGCTCATGTAGCAAGGTATTCATCCATTAGATCAATTCTTGCACTAGCTGCAAAGATGGGGTGGAAGATCTACCATATGGATGTAAAAACAACATTTATCAATGGTATTATTGAGGAGGAGTTGTACATAAAGAAACCAGAAGGTTTTGAGACATTTGATCAAAAGTATCATGTGTTCAAACTCAAGGGAGAGTTGTACAGTCTCAAAAAAGCACCCTGTGCTTGGTACATCACGATCGACAATTATCTCATTGGTTTAGGCTCCACCAAAAGTGAAGCAGATGTGGACCTCTATCATATCTTGGTAGAAGGTAAATTATTATCATTGTTTTATATGTTGATGATTTAATATTGATTGGTGATGAGTAGGTGATCAACTCTTGCAAGGAGGACCTTGCAAGGGAATTCGAAATGAAGGACATGGGTCTCATGCACTATTTCCTCGGGTTGGAAGTATGGAAAGGTGATGGGGAATTGTTTATGTCTCAAGGCAAGTCTGCCAACGAGATATTTCGAATATTCTACATGGAGAGTTCTAAACCCATGGAAAGACCTCTAGAGATCAATTAGAGGAAGGAGATCGCCACTTCAGGTGAAGAGGTGGATGCTACCATTTATCGGTAGCTAGTGGGTTCACTAATGTATCTTGTGAACACCTGACCATATATGTGCTATGTAGTCAACTAGTTAAGCTAATCTATGGTTAGGATGACCAAATTGTGTTAGAAGGTAGCTAAGCATGTTCTATGGTACCTCGGAGGCACTACCTAGTATGGAATATGGTGCAGACAGACATAGGGAGTGAAGATATGTGGCTTCAAAGATGTAGATTGGGCAAGGAGTCCATCCAACCGAAAGTGTACATCAGGGGCTATTTTCAGTGTTGGCTCCATAGTGGTTTCTTGTACAACATAAAGCAAAGATATGTGTCGCTCAACTCAACAAAAGCATAATACATGGTTGCAAGTCAAGCAACATGTGAGGCGATCTGGATGAGAAAGATACTTTTTGGATTTTTTGGTCAGATGATGGATCCAACTATGATTTATTGTGATAATTACAGTTGTCGTAAGTTATAAAAGGATCTAGTATTTCATGTTTGATTCAAGTATATAGATATCTGGTACCATCAATTACGGGATTGTGTGTAGAGGCAGATAATGTTGCTATAATACCTTTCGACAAAGGAACAAGATGTTGACATCTTGACAAAGGCCTTGTCAAGAGGGAAATTTGAGTTCTATAGGTGCAGGAAAGGGGTGGTTGATAATCTCTTTCTTGCAAAGAGGGAGAATTGAAAAATGAAACAAGAAAGTCACAATTTGACTTTGCTTTGGTCAAATTGAGAAAATTTGGATTTCCACATCAACATACAACTTGGAGGAAGTTAACTTGTGTGAAATGGCTCTTGTCCCTTAGTTAGCTCAATAAATTTGAGTTAGAGGGTTTGGAGCATAGTTAAGCATGTGTGATTTCTAATTTGTAGCAATCAAGGTTAGTTATTTCAAGCTGTTTTCAGTTAAACTAGTTCCAACTATTGATGTAACTAGTGGAAGGTTAGTTGTGCAATGGGACAACAGTCAAACTCAATGATCATCTAGTTAACTAATCAATCAGTCCAAAATAGCTAGTGCATGCAGAGAACTTGAGTTCCCCAACTGAGGTGGGGATTCCAAGGCACTGTAACATTAGTTATAGACTAGTCTTGAGTGTACATGCATTGCATGCAGTCAGAGGATCAACCTTGGGAATTTTGCAATATTGTGGAGGAAAATTCCTATATAATAGAGGCCTAATTCCTGAGGTTTTGCGCAAGGAAATAGGGGCTCAAGCTGAGGAAAAATTTGACTAAGTCTGGGATAGAGCTTCTCAGTGAGTAGAGAGATAGGTTATTCATTTACAGGTTGAGCTCAAAGCGAGCTATCAATTGCAATACATCTCTATTATTTTGATTTAATGCAAGCAGGCTTTAAGGGGTTTTAGAAGTTATTCCCCCTAGAAACATATTGTGCATGTGTGTTATTTCTTATTGCATGTCTGAAATTGATTTTCTAAATTATGAAATAATTTATGCAAAGCAGTAGAGTAGGATTGTATCTCATGATTTAGATTAAAAATCCTTGAGAAGTTTCAATTCTAAACCACATTTCTACATGGTGTAAGAGGAGGATTCACATTAGAATAGGAATTTCGAAGTTGTTTCCCAGGAGGTTTGAATTTTCAGCTTCAATATAGCAGGATCTCTTCAGAGTTGGGAAAATGACCTTCAATGTGTTGCGACTTGAGTATGGCTTGGAAGGAAACTAAAATTTCATTGCACGGAAGGATCGCATGGATGCAATGCTCTATGACAATGGATTGCTAGAGTATGTCAAGGCAGATATTTCAAAACCAGGATCAATTGATGCTCATAACCTAGCTCAATGGAAGAAAGATGTAGCTAAGGCGGGGAGGATAATGTTGGAGGGAGTGTGAGACCACACTGTCTCAAATCTCCAAGGGAAAGAAAATCCATTCACAATGTGGAAGGCACTGAAAACGTTTTTTGAGAATAACAGTGATCTAGAAAAGTGGCCCTCAAAGACAAACTTCAAAACATCTTATCCAACTAGCTCACAAAATAGAAGAAAATATAAATCAACGACTTCAAAATTATCCTCTTCGAGTGGGAAACCTCCTTTACATTACACAAATGAATAATTATTTGATGATACAAATGATAAGACATATTTTCTATATATAGGAGTCTAAGGGGTCACAATAAAATCAGAGCCTACATAACAATAATATTGTAAGGGCACAACAATAAGAATAGTGGGATTCTATGAGGCACAATAATAATATGGGGATTACATGGGCACAACAATACAATAAGGGGGTTGCAAGAATAATAATAAGGGTCTACACTAGTATTGTAGGGACCTAACGAAACATCAATATGCAAAATAATGATACTATACCACTGTATCTCAACAGATTTACATAAATTCATGATGAGCTTGGAAGGATTGGTGTGAATGTTATAGAAGATGACCTGGTAAGCCTAACTATTCTAGGCCTTCCAAAAAGTTGGCATAACTACTAGGACTTTGTGAACGACAGGGAGAAATTAATGAATTGGGAACGCTTGCGGACTAATTTGGGACATGAATAGATAAGGCAAAATGCCATAGATGGAACTTCATCCAAGGGTGAGGATGAAGAAAACATTGCACTGGTTGGAAAGGTAAATAAGGGGAATGGAAGAAATCTCAAACAAAACAAGAATCTAGCCAAGGGGGAAAGAAGAAATACTTGTCCAAAATCAAATGCTTCAATTTTCATGAATTCAGGCACTATGCTAGGAAGTGTCCACACAAAAATTCAAGCAATAAGAACTCAGGAGGAGTAGCAGGTGAAGCTTTGGCTTCATAGTTCTAACTTGAATTCACCCTTATAATATGCATGGCCAACACAGTGATGGGGAGTGTGTGGTACTTGGACTCCAGAGAATTTTCTAGTGACAAGGATGAGAAAGATCTCCAAATGCATAGTGAGTTGGGGGATGATGGAAGGTATAGTGCTACCATAATTGGTACAGTAACCTTTCATAGGGAGTCGAGATCCCCTCTTCACCTAAAAAATGTAATGTTTGTTCCAGGCCTAAAGAAGAATCTCATCTCTGAAGTAGTTTTGGAAGGTCATGGTTATGATGTGATCTTTAGTAAATGGAAAGAATTCCTGAGACACATAGTCACTGGACAAGTGAAGGAAATCGGGGTTCGTGTGAAAAACCTATATAAAATTGATGTGGAAGTCCGTGTTTCATTAAGTAGTAAGCCGAGAAAGTGCGGAGCCACGATGTCGGTGAAATTTGGCACAAGATATTGGGCCATTTGCATCATGGCGCATCGAAAATTATGTAGAAAATAACTAGTAGCCTCCCTAAAGGAGAACTTGAGCAACATGATATATGTAAAGGTTGTACTTTGGGGAAGTATGTAAAATCCACATTCTATGATCAAGACTGCAAAGCACATGCAGTATTGGAAAGATTTGACTCTATTGTTTTTGGACCTTTCTCGACAACGTCCACTGCTAAACACAAATATTTTGTTATTTTTATTAATGATATCTCAAGGAAGTGTTGGATCTTATTCATGTGGAAGAAGAATGAGACATTCTCTAGGTTTTTAGAATTCAGGGCACTAGTTGAGAAAGAAACCAACAAGAAGGTGAAGGCTCTTAGGAGCGAAAATGGAGGTAAGTATGTTTCGAATGACTTCAAGAATTTATGTGCAAAAGAAGGCATTCGAAGAGAGTTGACAACACCCCATAACCCATAACAGAATGGGGAAGATGATGGAAATAACCATAGCATTGTTGGAGTTACAAGAGCTATGCTACATGACCAAGGCCTACCATTGCATTTGTGAGTAGAGGCATGTAACACAACAACCTACTTGTAGAACCAGAGTCCTCATGAGATTATTGGTATGATTACATGAGAGGAGGATTTATTGGATAGAAAGTCATTTGTGTCCCACTTCAGGATATTCAGAGCCTCTATTTACTTCCATGTCTCCAAATATTCAAGGAAAAATCTTGAGACGACAACAGAGGTGGGATTTTTTGGGGGTTACACCGAAACTCCACACATTTATCATGTTTACTTACCTTCCCTTAGAATGATAGTTGTGCGAAGGGATGTAAAGTTCGATGAGGATAAAGCGATGTGGTGCTCTCTTGAGAGGGAGCTTCAAATCCTACTAGAAGAGGATATTTTATCTCCAAAGGAGGAGCCTCATGAGGAGCCTGAGGTAGTTGTGGAGCAGCCAGAAATTGAGGATCAAACAGGAGGTAGAGTGGAGAAATCCACTCAATTAGAACCATCCAAAGAAGAAAGAAAAAGAACCAGGGAAGTTTATATACTTTTGTAGGATGCAAGGGAGAATGAAAATTTGTGCAGGAAAAGGAGCTCACCTGAAAGGTACACTGACTGCATGGCTCTAATGACTGAGCTTATAGAGAATGAGCCATCCTCTTTCGAGGAAGCAGTTGAGTAGCATGTTTGGGTTGATGCAATGGTGAAAGAATACAAATCCATCATGAAGAATAGTGTTTGGGAAGTGGTCCCAATATCAACAAATAAATCAATTATGGGTTCAAGATGGATATTCAAGATTAAGCATGCGACAGATGGAATCATAGAGAATTATAAGCCCAAATTTGTGGCCAAAGGCTTCTATGAAGTTGAGGGAATTGACTATGATGAAACATTTGCTAATGTATCAAGGTATTCGTCCATTAGATAATTTTTTGCACTGGTTGCACATTTGGGGTGGAAGATCTACCATATGGATGTAAACATTTCTCAATGGTGTTATTGAGGAGGAGGTGTACATCAAGTAACCAGAAGATTTTGATACATTTGATCAAGATTCTCATTTGTTCAGACTCAAGGGAGCATTGTACGGTCTCAAATAAGCACCTCGTGTTTGGTACACTAGGATCGACAGTTATCTCACTGGTTTGGGCTTCACCAAAAGTGAAGCGGATGTGAACCTCTATCATATCTTAGTAGAAGGTAAATTGCTTAGCATTGTTTTATATGTTGATGATCTAATATTTACTAGTGATGAGTAGTTGATCATCTCTTGCAAGGAGGGCCTTGCAAGGGAATTTGAAATGAAGGACATGGGTTTCATCCACTACTTCCTCAGGTTGGAAGAATGGCAAGGCGATGGGGAACTGTTTATGTTTGAAGGCTAGTATGTTAGGTCCCTATAATACTAGTGTATTCCCATTATTGTTATTAGTGAATCCCCCTATTGTTATTTTTGTGCCTATGTATCCCCCATGTTGTTATTTTTGTGCCCCATATAAGCCCACTATTGTTAATTTTGTGCCATTACATTATTATTGTTATGTAAGCTCTGATTATATTGTGACCCCTTAGACTCCTCTATATACCAAGGAGGTCTTATCATTTGAATCATCCAATAATTGTTCATTTATGTAATGTAAAGGAGGTTTCCCCCTCAAAGAGGATATTTTTAAAATTTTTGATCTATCTTTTCTGGTATCAGAGATTTGGATTCGAGGGTTTCGCTTCTTCAAACAATTCATCTTGACATTTTTTATATAATGTTTTTTTTTTTCGATCAGGCTTCAAAAGCTGAAAATTTGACCATGTGGATCCAAAATCTTAGTGAACTTTGTGTAAAAATATCATAGTTTTTTTGTTATATTTTTGGAGTATGATATGAGGATGTTAGGGTTTTTTCAGGCTCCAGAATTCAATCTCAAACATTTGACCTAAGGAAAATCATCATCATTTTCTCGCCGAACATCATATTTGAATTGCGTAAAAAATTACTGAAAGTGCATGGACTCTAGTTTCCGGTGTATCATTTTCAAGGCCGAATGTCAAAACAATGACACGTGGCACTTCGTACAAGTTTTCTCTACTGAATCAGTCCATAATCAGGTCAGCATGGGAAATCTGGCATAAATTACTTGGTCAAATTTTACATAGGAAATGATATCACATTATGAGGATACAAAGAGGAACACCTTTAGCTAATTGATAAATCCCAAACAAAAGGGTTCAATGGTAGAATACATTGAGGAATTTCAAAAATTGAACATTAGGGTAGATGATATTCCATAGGAGAAAGGGATTGATGTATTCATAGGGACTTTGAAGGATAACATCCAACATGAAGTTCATCTTTGAGAACCTGATTCATTAGAGAAGACATTCAAGGTAGCAAGAAAAGTTGAAAGAAAAATTATGGCAACAAGGAAGCCTGCCACTCACAACTATAAAGATGGAAGTGTTACTACTACTAACCTTCCACAACCTACAAGGTTGACACCACAAAAATGGGAGGAAAAAGGAGAAAAAGGGATTTGCTACAATTGTGATAGCAAATACACTAATGGTCATAAGTGTGTTGAGATGAAACTACATAGATTGTGAAGCGGAGGAAGAATAGGTACAAGAAACATCAAAAGAGGAGGATATACACTAGGAACCAACCCTGGAGAAAGAAGAAATGAACCCAACCATATATTGCACTACATTGGTAGTAATTACCACTCCTAAAACTCTCAAGATAGAAGGATGTATCAAGAAGAAAAAGATAATAATGCTAATTTATTCAGGTAGTACTCAAAATTTTATTCATTGTAAGATAGTTAAAGAATTGAATTGCTTCTTATATCCATCACCCGAGTGTCAAGTGATGGTTGCAAATGGAGGAACTATAAATTTCTCTGGAAAAATGCCATAATATCAAGCTAACGATGGGGTGTTATGTATTTAATATTCCATTGCTTTCCATTCCAATGGGTGGGGCTGATGTTGTACTAAAATTCCAATGGTTACTATCTTTGGGGACAATAGATTTTAATTTTCAAGAACTTTTCTTGAAATTTTTTTGGGAAGAAAAGGAAGTTGAATTAAGGGGTATTGCAAGGAAACCATGAAGGATAATGAGCTCCAATGGAATGACAAAGCTTCTGAAGAAAGAAAAATGATGTGTAATTGCACAATTATGCTCACTAGAGGTTCAAACATCAAAATCATCTATTTCTCCAAATCTCCAAAAAGTCTTGGACAATCATTCTAAGGTATTTTAGACTCCCAAAGGCCTCCCACCTATGTGATCATAAGCATGCTATTCATTTGATTCAGGAAGTGTTCTTCCAAACATAATACAGATATCCTTGTTCCCAAAAGAGTGAAATTGAACGTATGGTTGCAGAAATGTTAAAGGATGGTATAATCCCAACTAGTCAAAGTTCTTGTTGTGCTCCAAGCTCACTATTAAATATAAATTCCCCATTCTTGTCATTGATGAATTGTTGGATGAATTACATGGAGCAGTTTACTTCACCAAGTTGGATCTTATTTAGGATAACATTAAATTAGCATGAAGACTAAAGACATTCCCAAAACATAATTTAGAAATCATGAGGGTCATTATGAATTTTTGGTCATGCCTTTTGGCCTTACTAATGCACTTTCAACATTTCAAGGTATGCCGAATTCCATTTTCAAACCCACCCTTAGAAAATTTGTGTTAGTATTTTTTGATGATATACTAATCTACAACAAGTATTGGAAGGATCATGTTCAACATGTTGACAAGGTGATAACATTATTGGAGGAGAAACAATTATATGAAAAACATCCAAAATGTTTCTTTGGAGTACAAGAGGTGGAATATTTGTGATCTGGTGGATCAAAATAGTGCTCAAAATTCAAAGAGTGCAACAGAGCTTGAAACCTAAATGTCTGGATAGATCTCGATGATCTAAACCCAATGTAATTTGTTTCACTCAAAACCGATATCGGATTCTCCCGATATCACGTTTCGATCGAATTGACAAACAACAAAAACAAATTGAAATTTGGGTCGCAGGGATGCTCAATGAGTAGTCCGTACGTTGACTGGGCCATGGCTTGAAAGGTTGATTGGTCCTCCATCAACCAATGAATGGTCGACACTTGGCACAACATGGTTGGTTCCATTTAGTGAATTTTTATTGGTTGATGATTTGGTGTGGTGGCCCAATGAGGGAGTGCCATGTGGGCCAACCAGTGGCTACCACGTGGCCTCTTCATGGCTGATGATTTTTTTTTTATGAGGCCAAGCTGCCTATATGGGGATTGAAACCAAGACCTCACACATATTAACCATGGCCTGCACCAATGCGTCACATATGTTCCTTGTTAAAACATTGTTTAAAAATTATATTTATATTTTGGTATATGAGCATATGGGGAAGGGACCGAGCTAAGCCCTAGCCCCTCACCACCCCAGTGCCACGGGACCGTAGGCAGAAGTCCAAGGGTTAGGCCTTATCCTGAACCATGGTTATATTCGCATCCCAAACCATACATAGACCCTAGCGCTCAAGACCGGAGGTTAGTGGAGTTAAGAGCCAGCCCATCTTATTTATATGTCATATTTTCTCTTTTAATTTAGTATAATTATGAGGCTCACGTCAACATTAATGTTAATTTCATATTTCATCGTATGGTTTCTCTACTAATTAAAATAATTATTTAATGCTTATAGATAAAGACCGAAAGTTTCTAATAATAAGGTGGTCTTTCCATTTTGTTTGACTTCCAGTTTTATATTTTTTTTGGAACAAAATTCAAGCGATGCGTATTATTGTTCATAGAAAGGGAAAAATATAGGAAGTAGTTTGTTGGGAAAAAAATGTTTTAATTTTTTTAGTAAAATTTATATTTAACACGTTTATTTTTGAGGTACAATTTTTTTAAATTAAAATTTAAATAATGGAAAAAAATTGATTAAAATCTAACATGTAGAAAAAAATCGGGTAAATATAGCCAACAAAAAACAAAACCAGCCAAAATACAAATTCCGTCTTTGATTCTCTTTTTACCCAGCAGATCGGACCTGATATGAACCATTTTTTTTACCCAATCCTATCAATGTTACTTTACACTTCTCACTGAATTGCTAATTATCTCCCCAAAAAAATCCATTAATTTAAATATTGCATCATTTTTTAATGGCACCCAGCGAAAGCTTTCGGTCAAGTAATTTTTTTATGATTTACATAAAGTTTATATATCACTGTTTTTATATGATTTTCCGATACGAACAATCCTCATTTTACCCACTCGTCCAATCAGAGTTCTTTGTACCTATGGGCGCAATTACTAGTTATTTGCCAAAGGACCCACTAATTTTTAAATATTACATCATTTTCTAATGGCACGCCAGGCGAAAGTTTTCCGTCGAGTATTTTTTTATGATTTACATGAATATTATATAACACTGAATAAATATGAGTATGTACAAGTCCCACCAAATTCGGATTGCGTACGACAGATTCTATGTTGCACGGCATAACTGTGTACGGACTTTTAATTTTAAACTACGAACAAGCTTAGGTGGGGTTCTGGATGGAATTTGACGGCAAATGGCTTGTTACACGGTTATTTTCTTGTCAAATAAAGCTAAAAAATTGTGCCGCCAATCAACATTACGGGTATTATTGTTAAAAAACCCACAAATTTGACGGACGCTTCCATTCGAAATTCCTGAGTGGTGCTTAAACAAGTGCTATTATTCTTCAATGGATGGACCTGAAACTAGGAACTCTGCGTATGCCAGTGTCTCTGCTGCTTTTAGATGGTAGTAGATAAGCGGGATATACTGAGAAGCTGGATCAGGCTCTTGATATAGAACAGGATCTGACCCTCGCAGCCTTCATTATCTTATTTGATCTCAATTCTCCACTTCCATATCCATTTCCAGTGGAGATGTCGTAAATAATTTTATTTTTCGCACCGTACTTCATTGGTGTATAATTTATTTTTATATTCTAAAATAATATTTGCGGAATGGGCCTTCTCAAATTTTATCAATTATTTCTATGATAAAGGTAAATTTTATTTTCAATTTCTCATACAAATTTTACAGAGATTAAATTCCATGGAAATCGATTAATTTACATCACATAAATATAAATTTAAAAAAATAAAGAATCTTCATTATCAATATTTTTTTTAATCTCTTTACAAAATATAAATTTATAAAAATAAAGAATCTTCATTATCAATTTTTTTTTAATCTCTTCAAAAATTAAAGATACAACATTACATAAAACCCCTGCTATGCTTGGTCACATAAGACGGAAACTGAGAATATGCACATAGCTCCCCACCTCGATTTTTAATCCCTCCAAAAATAATAAATCCCTAGTTAAATTAAATCTATCATTCATAACTTCCAATGGGCCAAACATCACAACAAAACCTATTTCAAGATTACAAACATACTTTTAACCTTACATAGACCTTTGTTGTTTTTTTTTTTTGAGTCAAAGGCTAATCATCAACGTTACCCACACCACATGAAAGATGGTTGTAGGCAAATTTAGTGATATTAGGGAGTAAGGCTTATGCTAGGAGAAGCCTTCACCATGAACCCCGTGGGATGAATTTGTGCGTCACCGTCACCGTCACCATCATGAAATACATAAGCAACTCCACCGTGACTAGTCTTATCCATGCCCGCCATCTCATCATCCCTAGATACCCTGAGAAGGTTGAACTTGTGCAGAATATAAAACACGGGGGCCATGGTGGCAGTGACCCATCCTACGGTGACCAGGATTTGTATGACATGGGCAGCTAGGAGTCTCCCACCTCCACCCATGAATAACCCGTAGGGCCTCGAGGAGATCCCATTAGGAGACAGCCCGTACACTTGCAAAACATACTCCTCCTTTGCAAAGAGTGCGGTAAAGATGATACCCCAAACCCCGCAACCACCGTGAAGTTGCGCAGCCTCTAGGGGGTCATCATATTTCATCTTGGCAGCCAATATGTTGAAGCCTATCAACACCCACGCCGAGACAAACCCACAAACAATAGCGGCCCATGGCTCCACCATGGAGCACCCGCCCGTGATCGCCGCAAATCCACCGAGCAACCCATTGCACACGTCCAACACATTCCAGTGACCTGTTAGAAGCCTTCGCCCAAACAACGTTGTCAAAGCCGCAGAGCACCCAGCAAGAGTGGTCGTGACAGCTGTCCTGCCAATCGCTGTCCACTGACCGTCCACGTAACTACCCCCACCCGAGCTGTAAGGCACTAAGATCTTTGCAAATGACCCTGGATTGAACCCGTACCATCCAAACCATAACAAAAAGGTTCCCAACACCACCAACGTGGCACTGTGGCCCCTGATCGCGTTTGGCTTCCCCTCGTGGTTATATCGGCCGATCCTCGGCCCCTCAATAAGCGCTCCCCATAAACCGGCGACCCCACCGACCATGTGAACGACCCCGCTGCCGGCGAAGTCATAGACTCCGCTTCCGAAAAGCAAACCGCTGGCTTTCGAAGCGCTGAGCCAACCATCAGGCGACCACACCCAATGCGAAACCACCGGGTAGACGATCCCCGTGAGAATCGAACTGTAGATCAAGTAAGCCGCGAACTGCGTGCGCTCAGCGATGGATCCACTAGTGATCCCCGCGGCCGCGATGGCGAAGGCCCACTGGTACAGAAAATATGCATAATCGTACTGGAAGTTCTCATTTGGCACGTCCTTCAGCCCGAAGAAATAATGGCCAATGAAGCCATTGGAGTGCTTTCCCCTTCCGAAGGCGAAGGCGAAGCCAAAGAGATAGTAGAAGATGCCGCCCGCGGCCGCGTCGAGAACATTGGTGAGCATGATATTCACGGTGTTCTTGGTCCGCACGGAGCCTGCGCATAGCATGGCAAAGCCTAGCTGCATGGCGAAGACGAGGAAGGCCGAGAAGAGCAGGTACGTGGTATCCACGGCGCGGCTCGTCGCCATGAGTTGGTCGGAAACGGCCTGCAACTTGTTGCAGAAAAAGTCGCCGGCCGTGCCGTTGAGTAGGTTCTGTAGAGCCGCCAGTTCAGGAGCTGTGCAGGTGTAGCTGGAGCTAGACATGGCGGATGAGCGGGGTTTGATCAGGCGACGAGGAACTCGAGCCGGCAGAAGTCAGATGCGAGATTCGAGAGCGACAAAACTTGAACAACAAGAATCAGTGAAATTTGAACTTTAAAGAGGACGAAAATGGAGCCGAAGTGAAATTCGAGCTTTAAAGGACAAGGATTCGAGCCTGGAGAAATTAAAGACAGACTCTCAACATGTAAATTTCGGACCGGGAGAACTGGTATACGTGTTTCAGAGGGATGGGATCTGAACCGGGAAAAGTGAAATGCGATCTTTAAAGTCTACGAGATCGAATCTGTGAAATACGAATTTAATTTAAAGGGACGGGATTCAAACTGGAAGAAGTGAAGTACGCGGTTTAAATTGACAAAATTGGAACTGAAAGAAGTGAAGCACATGCTTTAAAAGAACGGGATTCAAACATGGAGAAGCATAATACGATCTCTTACAGATAGGATTCGAACAGGGAGAAACATAATATGAGGTCTTACAGGCACCAGATTCGAATTAAAAGAACTGAAATAGAAGCTTTGAGATTTACGGGATTAAAAGAGGGAAAATTTCCAAACTTAGCTTTGAGAAGGACGGGATTCCAATTTTCAGAGCAAGAGAACTGAAATCCGATGTGAGAACTCCGGACCGGTGAGAGTCGAACATGCGACGCGCAATGCGCACTGGGAGAACTGAAATCTGAACTTTGAGATGTTTGGATTCGAAACCCCGACCGGCTGGGCGAAAAAGAACACAGATTGAGCTTCCACCAGGCTAGATGAGAACCTGCAGTTCAGAATTCGAACCGGAATATGGAGCGGTTCGAGACCAGTGATGGAATTCAATGAGAATTCCCGTCTATTACAACCATTATATATAGTTGTATATTTCCTCTGCGATCAAGATTCATAGTACATAGGCCTTGCCATTTTGTCCGAAATGCCGGCTAACATACTTCTGCGGTGAAAGGACGGTGAAACAAAAAAAATATAATAACATGACCTAACAGGAAACGCTTGCAAGCGCTTGTTCGGCTTGCAGTATCTCTAGTAAAATAAGAAGAAATCTAAATTACTGCAGCGATTGTACAAGAGATTGTCGAGTTTTGTTGGTCAACTGTAATTATAATAATCTTAAAACATACAGAGAGATATTAATATAATGTAAGTAGACATGTTTCATGAAACCGTATATGAGATTGGATGGTTTTATGAAACAGCTTATTTTTTATTTTTAAATATTTGTCGCATTCTCTTAGTTTTCCTTGTCTGACCTCTTCAATTTATATCGCCTTCGCGGTTAACTTCTGCTTTATTTTGCTTTTCTTGTAGTCTTTGCGTGGCCGTTAACTTAATTTTCCCACAGTTTTTTGCAAGATGTCCTTTCTGTCATGGCGCGTGATGATGCATAACTCATTTTAGTATTCGCCAATTTGCATTTTAGTATTTATTTTATAAAAAATGTTTTTATTAATTTATCATACATTATGACTCATAACCTAATTATTTCTCACTTTTATGGCTTTTGGAATTCGAAAATAATGACGTGTCACGTCTATGGCCTTTGGCTTTCAAAAATATTGATAAAAAGTTACCAGTTGATCTCATTTGATCTTTAGTGTGCCAGAAATAATTTATATAATATTATTAAAGAGATTCGTTTTCTAATTTTTTTATGGCAAACAATAAAAATGATGGTTGAAGTAAATAATGGTGACGTCAATTATTTAAATAAATCATGGGATGCTTATAACGCGCACTTTTATGGCCTTTGGCTTTCAAAAATAATGTCCAATAGTCACTCTTGCACGCGTTATTGTTTCCAAAAATATCATTTAAATAATATTATAAAAAATATTCGTTTTCGATTTTTCTCGACCGAACAATGTTGAATAATTGTTATAAATATTGGTGAATGCACGACGGATTCAAAGATGACGGTGTGTTAGATACATATAATGGTGCCTTCACAACTAGTTATTAGAGTACAATATAACACCACAAAGCCATCATTAAGTAACAAATCTGATTTTAGAAATAATATTTTATGAAAATAGTAAAATTTAAATGACAGTAAAACAAATTATTATTTCACCCAATATATAAGCATTTTCATCTAATATGTAAATATTTTATTCAGTATATTCCGGTTATATTTAAAAATAAAATATAGAAATTTTGATAACCAAAAAGAAGTGGCATAATGCAGTTGAGCACGGCGTTCCACTTTTGTTGTTGTGACAATAGGCCCTTTCGTATATAAATTCAATGATTTTTGTATGTTTGCAATTACATGTAGTTTTCAATTATTGATACTAATATTCTTTTAAATAAATCTAGGTTTAGTAACTTGATGTACATTTATATCTCTATTATAGTTATAGCTTTGTGCCAAAAAAAGTGTTTCATAAACCCATGACAATAGTGTTTCTTTCATGGTGTTAAAAAAATTGTATTTAGCAAGGCTTTTGTGTTAAGCAAATTGAAAAAATTAGCATAGATGCTAGCAATGTTTAGTATAACAGAGGATATATTGTTTTCATTGTTTCCTTTATGCAATGCAATAGAAATCTATAAATGTTTGTCTAATTTTTTTCACATTTCATTTGACATTTAACAAGAAAACAATGACAACATAAAAAAAATTGATGAAAGATAATGACAACCTTTTTATTACTAAAATCCTGGCCATTTTGTATATGCAACTCCTCAACATTGTGGTGGCTCTAGTTATCTCTACACCAATGTAGTGCCTTAGATTCAAAGTATGCTTTATTGAAACACTTCTTGGTCTTCATTTCAAACCCTTTTTTGTTAAAGGATATGACACTCATAAACTTGTTATATTGTTCTAGTCTAAATTGACACAATAAATCATTTTGATGATTGCAATGATGTCATGAATGTTTGGAATTAATGCATTGTTCATCATCATCTTCAAGTGGGAAATTATCTTTTCTTATCCTTTTGTTTCATACGATTTGATTTTGCTAGTGTGTTACAATTTGTCATATGTTTTTGCATAATATCTATATAGTTTACGTTCTTATTATTTTCTAATTCCATGTTTATATACAACATTGACTATATTTTCTTCATCGTATATTTATTTTTCTTTATACAAATTTCTTTAATTTTGCTTACCTCTTGTTTATCTAAATTTCTATTATTATGACATGTACAATTATTCATACATGCTTCCTATTAAGAAAATCCAACCTCTATGATATGGTCCCTATGATATATTGGAAAAGGTGGGAGATAATTCCTATTGACTTAGCTTCCCCTATACATGTGCATTTACTTATTTATGGATGTGGAGAATATGAAGCTCTATGAAACTTCCATGCTAGATCGGGCAGAGGATCTGGCCCACATTGGTTCCTACCTTTGGTAGAGGATTTGGCACTAGATGCTCAGGAAAAATTGACAGAGGATGCAATTTTGCAGAAAAGGTTCATAACTACAAGATAAGGACAATATGACCTTTAGAAAATTGGGTTGAAAGGCCAACTTCCAGGAAAATCTAAATGGTACACCCGAGAGAAGGTGGAGGACAATTTTCCTCACCTCATTCATTAGAATATTTTGGGGATCAAAATCCTCCCAAGATGGGGAGGTGTGATATGAATTGCATAATTATATTGTTTTTCATCCACTTCGATGCTTTCAAAATGGAAAAAGTGGAGGAATCAACTCATAGGAAAATTTTACCAAGGGGACCAAGTTTGGCAAATTGGGGTTTGAAACCTTTCAAGAGCATTTTGTGGCATCAATTGATTTTTTTGGGGGTAAAAATTCATTACATTGGTGCATCACCTGTTTCTCTTATTCTAGACATATAGGCCTTTCCAACCATACTCGTCTCAATCAAAGTATGTATGCAAAAGTTATGCAAATCGATAGTTGACCTTCATATTTTAGCCACCATAATTTGAGAGGATGCCACATCAGCCCCCATTATTTGTGGGAAAGGGGCTAGCCATGTGATCATGATGAATGGGACTCTATAATAGTCTACCTTCTAACTCTGTTAAAGAGTCGAGGGAGTAAAACCTAACCACTAGTAGGCTATCTAGTTATGTTATAACTAAGGAACTAGGAGTTTAATGGATTTCATTCTTTTCGAGTGCATTTGTTCCATATATGAGTAGAGTAGCTGAGAGGGATGGGGAGAGAGAACACATAGAGGATTTTTTCATTATAGTAACCCACATACCACATACCACATACCACATACCTTACTTCTTTGTACTCCCAACCATTTTCTATTCAAAGAAAGAGAGAAGAGTGATCTCACCTTCCAACTGAATTTTCTCCCAAAATGGTTTCCTAGTTTATGTCATATGTCAAATCTTGCCATTGTGAGTTTTTATTTTACTCTTCTCTATTTTTCATAATTATAATTTGCATGCATACAAATTAAACAACAATCTACAGATCCATAAATATAAAGAGAAATAAACCATCATAGAGTAGATTTTAGACTTTAAAGTATAATTTGTCAGATATGTTGTGATGAAATTTCGAGTGGAATATACACACTAATTTACATATCATAAATGGATCACCTTTATTAGAATCATATGATATGACTTCACATGAGTTATTGGCTAGTAAGAAACCTTCTATAACATCTCAAGGTAATTGATTGTGATTCTTAAGTACATGTTCCAAAGGAGAATAGGGGTAAGCTAGATAAGAAAAGCTTAAAAGTGTATCAGTGTTAGATATAATATGGGTTGAAAGGTTATACACTTTGGAACCCAGAAACTAAGAAAGTTGTGTATATTCAAGATGTAGTATTTAGAGAAATCAAAGATGTTGTCAAACAAGAAATCCTACCATGGGAGAAAGAATATAGAAGATAGAGTTTGAATTGAAAGATGATGAATCATATTTTACAGAAGCATAGGAATACGAAGAAGAAGAACCACATACTTTAGTATTGAGAAGATCAAATTGGGAAAGAAGACAAGCAGAAAGGTATATTCCACCTAATTTTGATTCAAATTTCATTTTATTTTATTTATTATTGATAATGATCCTAGAACTGTTAGGGAGGTCTTGGATTCAGAGGATGAAAATCTCTAGAAAAAGTCCATGGTTGAAGCAATGGAAGCCTTATAAAAAATTGAGGCTTGAGATCTAGTGGATTTTCCAGCAAGAAGAAATCTCATTGCTAGGAAATGGGTGTTTAAGAAGAAGTTGAATGTAAAAGGAAAAGTGGAGAAATACAAAGCTTGGTTAGCAATAAAAGGTTATTCCAAATTTGATGGAATTGACTTTGGTGACATCTTTTCTCATATGGCCAAGTTAACATCCATTAGATTTACTTTATTTGATGATGTTTCTTTTCAGTTTAAAGTAGAACAAAAGGACGTAAAGACAATATTCCTACATGGGGATTTGGAAGAATAAATCTACATGAAGCAACCATAATGCTTTTCATTAAAGGGAAAGAAAAAGTTAGTATGTAGGTCGAAAAGTCTATATATATGTTAAATCCACCAAGTATGTGGCATCAAAAATTGATACTTATATATTGGGACTTGGCTTCGTAAGGAGAAAAGAGAATCACTAAGTGTATTTCAAATTAGTAGGTGATTATCTTATTTCTTTGGTCTTCTATGTGGAAGATATGATACTAAATGGAGATGACAAGGAAATCATCCAAGAAGTGAAAACTAAATAGTCCTCTAAATTTGACATGAAGAAACTTGGTACTGCGAATTTCATTTTGGGCATGGAACTTGAAAGAGATCGACCAAACAAGACACTATAGTTAAATAAGAAGAAATATGTCGAGACATTATTGCATAGGCTTAATATGTAGGAAAGTAAACATGTAAAGGTCTTTATTATTGTAGATGTAAATTGATCTATAGAACAATCTCCCAAGGCATAGGAAGAGGAAGAGGACATGTCATATGTTCCATATGCCAGTGTAGTTGGAAGTTTGATGTATGAAATGGCCTATACTAGACTAGAAATTACACATGTGTTGGGAGTATTGAGTAGGTATATGTCAAAATTAGGGAAGGAACATTAAACAATAATATAGAGGGCTCTCAATTCTTTGTGTGACACTACTAGTTATGGATTGTGATACCAAGGAAGACCAAGATTAGATAGAATGTCTGACACATGTGGATTTTTTGATGCAGACTGGGTTGGAGATCTAGATCATACAATATTTATAAGTGGGTATGTATTTAACCTATTTGTAGGAGTAATTAGTTGGATGAGAAAGAGAGAGCCTATGGTGGAACTCTCAACTACAAAAGTTGAATACATTGCAACTAATCATGCAAGTGGGGATGCAATATTATTACATAGATTGTGTTCAACTATTGGGTTGGTACATCCAGAAGTGTGGATAAATTGTGATAGTCATAACGCAATATTCCTAGAGAAGAACCCAACATATTATTCTAAGACAAAGCATATTGATGTTCAGTACCACTTTGTGAAAGATGTGATTGAAGAAAAGAAGGTGTTATTAGTGAATGTGGACACTTTGAAGAATGTTGTCAATTCATTAAAAAATATGTGAACATTGAGAAGTTTTCTTGGTGGACATAAACAATGGGCATTATTTCCCTGGATTGTTGTTCATGTAGACTTGTGATCCCATTGTATGCAAAGACAAAAAAAACTGGGAGCATGTTGGGTATGTGTTATATTTAGAGATTATTCTTCTTGATCCATCACATTAGGATCTATTCCAATCATTAATGTTTCGAACTAACTAATGTGGTTCATCATCAAGACAAAATGATGATGAATATCTAAACAAATCTCCTCATAAAAGCCTCAGTTCACAAATATGTGTTATATTCTTTGCACGAATAACATCATGCACTGAACATTGCACCGAGCGTAATGGGGTGTTCACAAGGGTGACGATAGCTCCCCCTATTGTGGGGGGGGGGGAGATGGTGTGGAGGTTTTAAGGGGGGTGAAATCATCCCTTATTCGAGAATTTTGTAGGGGGGTAGAAGCCCCCCTATGTGGGTGTTTAGGTTTAGCTTCTCCAAAAAAAATTGGGCATTTTCTGGCATCTATTTTCAACAGTTTCGGACACACAACTTTTGCTTTTATTGATTTTGTGGTGCATGGTGTTTTATCGCGTGATTTTCAAGTTTTAATTAAGGAACTATGATTTTCTTCTAATCCCTGGTAAATGGATTGGTCATTCATGGATGCCGCATGACGTGTGTGTGCGCGCACGCGTGTGTGTGTCTTAGCCATTACATCTTTTTATTTTATTAATAATCTATATGAAAAAATTGATTGTACATGATGGTTAAAACATATAAATATAAAACATGGATATTGGAAATCAAGAGTCACTTCCAACCAACATGGGGTTAGAAGGAGCCAATGCCATCATGTTTTTGGCCAAATTTTATCTTTTGTAAAAAAATCAATTTTTTTGGTAAGATTATATACATGCAAGAAATGATGGGATGTATTGTCTAAGACATTTACATGCTCTATTTAGACATATAAGAGTTGCCCATTTTTTCTTGGAAACTCATTATTAACAATTTTTGTAATCTTGTTGTTTAGTTGATGTGTAGTTTTTGAGTCACTCCATTTTTTTTACCTACAACAATTTTTTAATGTTATTGGTATACTAGAATAGGATGTTGCTATCATAGAGGAGTATTCTTCATTATTGTAGAATCACTCTTAGGATATTGATTCTTTTCGTAAAATATAATAGCTCATTTGTTATAAATTGGTCTATAATACCAAATATACAATGGATGTTGATAAATGCAGCAAGAAAGTCTCAATTTGACTTTGCCTTGGTCAAATTAAGAAAATTCGAATTTCCACATCAACAAACAACTTGGAGGCAATTAACTTGTGTGGCATGGATCTTGTCACTAGGTTAGCTCAGTAAATTTGAGTTAGAGGGCCTGGAGTTTAGTTAAGCATGTGTTATTGCTAATTTGTAGCAATTAATGTTAGTTATTTCAATTTGTTTTCAGTTAAACTAGTTTTAATTATTGATGAAACTAGTGGAAGGTCGGTTGTACAGTGGGACAACAATTTAACACAGTGATCATCTAGTTAACTGATCAATCGTCCCAAAATAGCTAGTGCATGTAGAGAATTTGAGTTCCCCAGCAGTGGTGTAGATTCCAAGGCAATGTAACATCAGTTGTAGACTAGTATTGAGTGTACAGGTGTTGCATGCAGTCAGAGGATCAACCTTGGGAATTATGCAATCAATTTGAGGACAATTCCTAAATAATAAGGGCCTAATTCCTCAAGATTTTCATAAGGAAATAGGGGCTCATGCTAAGGAAAAATTTGGTTAACTCCGGGTCAGAGCTTCTCAATGAGAAAAGAGATAGGTTATTCACTTGCAAGTTGATCTCAAAGCTAGCTAGCAATTGTAATACATCTCTATTCTTTTGATTTAATGCAAACAGGATTTAAGGGGTTTTTAGCAGTTTCTTTCCCCTAGAAAATATTGTGCATGTGTGTTATTTATTATTGCATGTTTGAGATTGATGTTATAAATTGTGAATTATTTTCCATAGAGCAGTAGACTATGATTGTGTCTCATGATTTAGATTAAAACTTCTTGAGTAGTTACGATTTTACACCATATTTATACATGGTATCAGAGTAGGATTCACATTAGAACAGGAATTTCGAAGTTGTTTCTCAGGAGGTTCGAATTTTCAGCTTCAATGTAGGAGGATCTCTTCAGAGTTGGGAAAATGACCTTCAACGGGCTGAGACTTGAGTATGTCATGGAAGGAAACTCAAATTTCATTGTATGGAAGTATCACATGGAGGCAGTGCTTGATGACAATGGATAGCTAGAATATTTCAAGATAAACATTCAAAACTAGGATCAGTTGGTGCCCATAACCTAGCTCAATGAAAAATGATGTAGCCAAGGCGAGGAGGATAATCTTGGAGGGAGTCCAAGACCACATTGTCTGAAATATCCATGGGAAAGAAACTCCATCCGCAATGTGGAAAGCATTGATAGAGCTGTTTGAGAATGATAGTGATGATAGAAAATTGGCCCTCAAAGACAAACTTCGAAACATCAAGATGCAGAAGAGTGATACTATCCTGCAGTATCTCAACATATTTACACAAGCTCATGATGAGCTTGAAGGATTTGGTGTGAATGTTGTAGAAGATTACCTAATGAACCTAGCTCTTCTAGGCCTTCAAAAAAGTTGGCATAACTATCAGGACTCTATGAACGAGAGGGAGAAATTACAGAATTGGGAACGCTTGTGGTTTGATTTGGTACAAGAAGAGATCAGGAAGAATACCAAAGATAGAACTTCATCCAAGGGCGAGGATGAATAAAACTAATGAGTCCCATCAATAGGTATATATTGAAGTTCATTATGTTATCCTCTAGCCTTAAAACTATATTTTTCTCACATTAATCACATTTTATTATAATATGATTAGTAAGAAGAGTAAAATGCGTTTGTCATAGTATGTGGCCTATTGTGACTAAATTGGAGGAAAATAAGCATTTTTGAGGCATTTACTATACAGGGGCTTAATGGAGACAAATGTGAGGGAATCTACGGAGGCTTGTCCACCTCCTTAACTCTTTAAAGTGCTTGATATAACCAAATCCTCACTCACAATCTCGAATTCATTGACAGTCGAGTAACTCCAAGTGCATGAGAAGCTCAAGGAGGACAAGATCCACAATTTTTGAGATCAAGGAGGGAATCACTCCTATTTTCAAGGGAGCTTCTATCAACTACTCTTTTGTATAAATAAACGAGCTGAAAGGCTCATTAGGATTCAAATTTTTGATTCAGCTAGGAGTAGTTATTGAGCCCAAGGCTTGACCTTGTTATTGTTAACTTTCATGTGATGTATGAGACTACTATTTTCTACTAATGAGAAGTTTGTTATTGAGCTACATCTAAGCTAGTTCTAGAGGGCTGAAACCCTTGGGTTTGGGCCCAACCTAGAGGCTTTAGTCCCTCTTCTATATTTCTATATTGTTCTTGTTTCCAAACATTTCATGTCTTTATTTTGTTGCAGTAGATGTTAATCTATAAAAACTTGTGATTGCAGGCTTCCTTATCATCTCTCTTTTGGGAAAAGTGGTGGGAAAGATTCACAATCTCAGTCCAAAAAAATATGTTTTGATTTCTTGGAAATAGGTAGAGTTATCATTTTTCATATTTACTTTATGAAACCTAGGAGTTAGTTCAGTGATTAGAGTGGCATTGTGAAATAGAATAAGGTTGTAGTCAAATTCAACTCATCTTTTCCATGAAAATTTATGTCACTGTGTTATTGATCATTTTGCATGTGGTGGGCTAGTTGCAAGGTTGTGTTGACCTGTAGGGTGGCCGCATCTTCTCATCTCAACTTAGACTTCTCCGTATTCTCCCTTTACCCTTCACACTGTTCTCAAGCTATGTTTCCATAGTCATTTTGTTTAGGTAATTAAGGACACTGTGGGCATCAACCTTGGGTTCTCAAATATTTGTTTTTCAATAATAAAATTGTTAAGGAAAAATATGTTTTTGTTTCTCGGCAACAGCGCAAAAATGTTATCACTCAGAAATTTCCCTGCCTATAGGAGGAAATAACTAAGGTAACCTCAAACCGATCTTGTAGGTTGAAGCTAGATATTTGGAGGAAGTTGAGAGTTATCCTCTCAATTTAGAATTCTATCCTAACTTCCCTGTTTCCTAATTAATATTGAAAATGACTCACTAATTCTAGAAAATCCTACTTTACAAACTAACTCCTCTAGTAAAGGATTGACCCAGGTTAGATGCTCCTGCATCATCCTGCATAAAACTCAACTATCCTATGGTCACTGTAGTAGAAGGTTTTGTGCTATTGAGTTAAAGTGGACAAATTTAGATCTACAAATGAATTGGTTGGGTGATCTTCAAAACTATTGGGCATGGAGTCCAGCTATTTAAACAAAATGAGATCACAACTCCAATGAGAAGGTTGTACAAAGCATGTAAAGTCACAAGTCCTTTGAATGTTTGGAAAATTAGAAGAAAGAGAGACTAAAGGAAACATCATTTATAGATGACATGAGAACCAAATATTAATGACTGATAATTTAAGAGAGGAGCATCAATGAAATCCAATCTCATAAACTAACATTCTCAGGCATGGAAGAAGACAATTATATAACAGAGAAAATACTGATAGGGAGAAGCAACACATGAATTTCCTACTAACTGCTCATAAAACACTATGAATACATTCAAGATTGCTCAAATATATCTGGATTACAAGTGTTTATTCAATAATTCCCAACCCTTATTACATATTCACAAATTATTTATATAGTTCTCTATATAACAGTTTTACAAAATAATAGTCCTTACATTATTATAGAAACATATATATATATTAAAATATCTCTCAAGTTCATGTATGAAAAAGATAAACTCTAAAATAATCTGAATGTCCTAGAAAAACTATAGGAAAACATGCTTGCTTTCAGGCAAAAGAAATATTTGATCAATTGCTTTCCTTGAAAGTAGAACATGTCCCCAACTATAGTTTAGCATCTCTGTTATCACAACAGGTCCCTCTGCAACTACTCCTTTGTTCTTTTTCAATTATATTAGAAAATCTATGGCATTCAAAACCGGAAAGTGGTTTTTTTAATGTTGATATTCTTGCTTGAAAAATGGGGTGGTTGTAGTTGTTTTCACAACAATTAGTGACTGTTCATTCCAAACCATAATCCCTCCTTTGTTATGTTTTAATAACATACAACGCATCTATCTTTAATCTTATGTATGTTCCTATCATAGATATCTCTGCTTTATTATTTCACTGATATTTCTCGGCCCCTTGCGCTTTAGCCCTTTCCTGTATTTATTTTCCCTATGACCAAGGGTTGTGACCATCATCTTAAACTTGAAGTGATAAGGCTTTTCGTTCTTTATCGGGGGTTATTTCCTTTATTAAATGTTTTTAGGCTTGAAGTTATTTTTACTATAAAAACCGTGTGCTAATCCCGATATCAGAGCTCCATTCTCTCATACCTTTTTATACATGCCACTTTATAAAGTGCGGGATATGAACTCTCTAATATTCCTAGCCCCCGGGGTTTAGGCGGAAGCTAGATGACCGAGGCCAGGAGACTCAGGGCCAAAATTTTTAGGTGCTTTAACCCTGTGGCTGGGATGGGGGTCGATTCTTTGAAATATTGTGTTATAAACAGTCCCCACATGAGACCACAACATATGCACTTAGGATATTATAATATCATAACATTGCAATTGGCAATTTCATAGTGTTGCATTTGGTTTCACACTCCAAAATTTGTGAATGTCAATATGTGATAACGCCTGGTTATCAGCGTTGACCTTTGGTTCCTTGTGTTCTTCACAACTGTGGGTAAACCCCCACATCGAAGCCCCCTCAATGAGTGATTTCCAATTGGTGGATATAATTTGGTGCACAACACACCTCTTCGTCGATCGTCTTTCTCCGATCACCTTTCTTGCTTAGCTCTTGGTTTTTCGGTTCTTCCCATGACCATAGGCCAACCCTAATATCAGAGCCCCCCAATAAGAGGTTTTCATTTGGAGGTTGCACTAAGATGCACAACATGCCTCAACCTCCAATCGTTGATCAACGATATGTGATGTCATCACTACCACATGTCACATTGTGAGTGGTGACATGTGTCACCCTTTTTTGGCCCCATATGACCCTAAAAATGTTGAAATTGCCTGCCACGTGTCCACTGTACCACCACGTCATGATGACATCAGCCACCACGTGGTTCTTATTAGAACCAATTGTTGTCTGCCATGTGTATTTTGTCGGATCCAATCTCTGTTTTCCGCGTGTCTCTCTGGAGGAAAGAGAAAAACATTGATTATGCTCTATTTTGTGATGAATTTCCTTTGTAAATTCTTTTTGGTGACTCCCAGAACTTTAACACTAGCGGCGTATTTGTATCACAAATTTTGACATGTTGTCACTTGGCCTCATTTGCAAATCGTTGATTGCCGATTGTCGATAGGCTATGTGTCATGACTCGTTGATCGTCGATATCGTTGATATGCCACGATAATGCGATATGTGATGCGCCTTGGACCTCTAATCACCGATTTCCAATTGTTGCGGGACTCCGATCGCCTATTGCCGATATCATCGATCATTGATCACTATTTTCTTCGACTTACACTGCTGTCACTTTTCCAAACCTTCGATATGCGGGATCCAGGATCAACACTTAGGTATTTTCCCTATGCTTTTTGGTTTTGAAAGGGAACTTCAAACTACTATATCTTTTGATTCTGGGGTCCCTTTGGAGGGTTCTATATACCGTTGGAAAGTTTTTTCATAGCACTTTCCGACGGAGAGGGTCCGATGAAGCTCTTAGTCCTTCTAATGCTTAAAAAATGACCTCGAGCTTCCCTGTCTATTTACTCGTGTTTCCAAAGAAAATGTTTGATATGCCTGCTATTAAGCAATTTCCCTGTTTATTACAAATTTAAACACTGGAACTAAAACTATAAACTTTTTCAAAAATATTAAAAAATGTGAAAAAAGTTTACTGTGATAACAGAAATCCTTGAGGCAAACAATAAGATTTAGATAAAAAAAATTCAAAACTCTGTAACTTAGAGGGTTTTGATGCTTTTTCCGCTCCACTGATCAGAGATTTTATCAGGCTTCAATACAATAACGATAACCAACCATGATTACAGAGTATTGATGAATATGTGTTTGAATCCTGCACATCGAAGATAAAAAAATCGAGAAAAGAGGTAAAGAAATAAAATGCAAGAAGGTGCAGATTGGATTCACATTAAAGGTGACACTTTCTGCAGAACATTCACCCAAAAATTCACGTCCTGCTCTACTTAGAATTTTGGCCAAGGGTGAGGGATATTTCTAACATGCATCTTGTTAATGCAGAGATCGATGAAATATTCTCCTGAAAATGATAAAACGAAACAACTTTGACTCGAATCGCTACTGCTCGCTACATGCAGAGATATAAACATGAAGAGATATAAAAATTATTACCTCTGGTTAATATACAACGCCACTCAGATAATGAAAAACATCATCTAGGCGTACTCCAACAATTCAAAATAAACTCAGAATTTACTGTAGCTGAAATTGCCAATAGAATTCAGTGTGATTGAAAGAAAACAAGCCATGGACAGTGGCATATGGCGTATGTGAATTAAACAGTGTGTGCATGATCCCCCTTTCAGTTTTAAGCACTGAACGTAAGCAAATATATTGAACATAATATAATCGCTTCATAATCAACAGGTATTTACTTCAAAATATCAAGGAAAACGAGATTTCACAAATATACCTTCACGTGGAAAGGGTCAAACATGCCAGTCTTCAAAATTATTCCAATCACGGAAATCTCGTCGTCGTCCGCTCTGTGCACCAGATGGATTCCCAAGGAGTACCTGTTTCGATGCAAAACTGTTGAGCAACGGTTTATGAGGCAGAGGAAGAAATTGGAAAAATAAAAAGATTAGTCTAGCGTCCATCAAACATCCAAACAAACCTTCTCTGCTGTGTCAGCATCATACATATCGTCCCTTCCCTTCTAGTTTTCTAGAGACAACTTTCTTGGAAACCCGTTGTCTGAAAAAACCTGTCTTCCATTCTGCAAATTAAGTGGCAAATTTTAAAATTAGGTAACTCTGCATTAAAAAATGTTAGAAATTGTAATTGTCTCTGCATAAGGAGTTGGTTAAAATTAGAGAGTCAGTTAACTAAGAATTGAGTATTGAGTGTTGGAGTGTTGAGTTAAGTCAAGTCATAGATCACTTTTAATGTGTGGTTGAATGTCAAGATATTTAAGGCAAGTCGTTAGTTGGAAAAGGTTAAATACTCTTCACCAGGTTTATTGTAAGAATCAACTTTTGTGTGATCAATAGAAGAGACCCAACTTGTGTGTGAATTTTGTTGAAATCTAATTTCAACGTTGTTGTATATCACCAGAAACCGTCCAGCAAACCCGCCGGAGAGCTCTCGGGTCACTTTCCGGCAAAGGTACCTTCTGTAGACAAGGGCCCGAGAAAATTTAGAGATGACGCGTGGCTGTCCCCATACGTCACCATTTCATATTTCTCGGGTGCTAATGTTCAGTCATATGATGCGTTCCGATATTCACCTCCGACGTCCGATCAGCTCCATCATTCTCCACCGTCCATCAGTGAAACCTGCACACCTGCATATGACCAGCATTAACTACATGGTGTGGAGTAAAAATTAAGTTTGTTGACCATACCTCTTATTAATGAATTGTCATATGCGTAGGTAGATTGTTATGTTTTTTTTTACGGCATGTATTAATGTTCATAAAAACGTGTTGTACATTTTTTTAAGTGCGTTGACCATTTTGTAATGAAAAATATAACAAGTGAAGTGTGCTCGTGTTGTGTTGTTGCACACGGGAGGAAAAGAACATTGGTGTTCGCAGTAGCGTGAAGAAGCAGAGGATGTATGCACAGCAGTGCACAAGATATATTCTGTAATGTTTTGTTTTGACTTTTTTTTGTAATGGAACGGTGAAAACGCAAAGTGAAATGAGAACTGAGCCCGTAATGTTTTATGTGCTGAAGGTTTTTGTAATATCCATGAGCGTATAATGAAATTGTTTTACAGCAGTAAACTTATGTAAATTTTTATTACAGCAGTAAGGTGTTTTTCACAGCAGTGAATGTAAAAAGGATTTTACAGTGGTAAATCCCTCTCAGTAAAAGAGGATGAAGTTTGTATCAGTTTTTTTTGGAAATGTTTTATGGTGGTGAAATACTCTGTTTCTCAGTGAAAATTTTTTTAGGCTTCCCTATGCACAAAAAGATCCTGTGGAGGTAAAACAGAGCATTGCCTCTGTGTGTTTGAATCTTGGTTTTTGGTATTTTCCCATGAAAAATACCCAACAGTGGTATCAGAGCTGGTCCAGGCTCTTTAAAGAAGTTAAAGAAGCTGAAGGGAGAAGGTTGTTGCTGCAGCAAAACTTCTCAAGTAGACAGAAGACTCAAACAACGAAGGATTCAGGTATTCTTCATAACTATCTTGTTTTTTACTAAAGAGACAGTCAGTTTTTTAAAATACACAGTCAAGGAATGGCTAGCACAAGCACTGGTATGGGTATGTTTAATACCCAGCTCCCACAGTTTAATGGGAAGAACTATGACTACTGGTCAATAACTATGAAAGCCTTGCTTGCTTCCCAAGACTTATGGGAAATAGTTGAAGATGGTTTTGAAGAACTAGCAGATGAAACTGAGTTCAATGCATTAACTCAGGGAGAGAAGGATCTGCTGAAGAGCAATAGGAAGAAGGATTCAAAAGCCCGTGTGTTGTTGTATCTAGCAGTAGACCAGAGTATATTTCCAAGGTTAGCAGCAACTAAGACAGCAAATGAAGCATGGGAAACCCTTAAGACAGCCTATCAAGGCATGGAGAGAGTGAAGACAGCAAAACTACAATTGCTAAGAAAGGATTTTGAGAACTTGAACATGAAGGAGTCAGATAACATTGACTCATTCTTCACTCATGTGATTGGTGTAATCACACAAATGAGAACTCATGGAGAAACCATTGAAGATAGAAGGATTGTGGAGAAAATATTGAGGGTCTTACCCTCAAGGTTTGATGCCATAGTCACCACCATTGAAGAGACAAAGGATCTCTCAAACTATTCAGTTGATGAGCTACATGCATCACTGATAACACATGAGCAGAGGTTGAGTAGGAATGAAAAATCATCTCTTGAGCAAGCCTTCAAGACCCAGATGTCCTTTGGAAGAGGAAGAGGTCAAGGAAGAGGAAACCGAAGAGGAAGAGGCAGAAGCCAGAACAAAGGTGGAAGGAACAGCCCAACAAATGCACAAGGAAGAGGCAGCAATCCAAATCAGAACCAAGGCCAAGGCAGCAGCCAACAAAGAGAACAATATCATGCTCAAGGACAAAGGTATGATAAATCTAATGTTCAATGCTATTATTGCAAAAAGTATGGACATTATGCAAGTGATTGTAGAAAGAAACAGCATGATATGAACAGTAGACAAAATGCAAATGTCACAAGAGAAAACAACAGTCAAAATAATGTGTTGTTAGCCTGTAACATGGCTGAAACAAACAATGAGGACATTTGGTTTTTAGACTCAGGTTGCAACAACCATATGACCGGAAACATAGCCTTCTTTTCTGCCCTAGATAAAAATGTGAAATCAGAAGTCACACTAGGAACTGATAGTAAAATCTCTGTTATGGGAAAAGGGGAGGTAAAAATATTTACAAAGCAAGGAGAAAGGAAAACCATAGCAGATGTCTACTATGTCCCTGGAATGAGATGTAACCTCTTGAGTATTGGACAGCTTGTCCATAAGGGGTACAATGTTTTCTTTAAAAATTATGTGTGCACCATCATGGATATAGCACCCAGCAAAAGATGCATTGCTGAAGTGAAGATGACAAGGAACAGGATGTTCCCTCTTAGAATAAGAGCAGATTTGAAAAACAAAGGAGAAATTGCAGCAGTGACCCAAGAGGCTTTCCAAAGCGTGCCAAAGGATGAAAATTGGTTGTGGCACTTGAGATTTGGTCATCTCAATTTTGGAGGTCTAAATTTGTTGAGCAGGAAAGGAATGGTAAAGGGATTACCATTGATAGAGAAGCCGGACAGCCTTTGTGAAGGTTGTATATTGGGCAAACAACATAGAGAAAGTTTTCCATCAGGGAAAAGCATAAGGGCAAAGACACCCTTAGAGATTATCCACTCAGATTTGTGTGGGACCAATGCAAGCTCCATCATTAGCTGGCAGCCTATATTTCTTGACATTCATTGATGATTTTACAAGAAAGACATGGATATATTTCCTCAAGAACAAAAGTGAAGTCTTTGAGAAATTCCAAAATTTCAAAGCACTTGTGGAGAACCAAAGCGGGCTGCACATAGAAGTATTGAGAACTGATAGAGGAGGTGAGTATATCTCAAATGAATTCCTAAAGTTTTGTAGAGAAAATGGAATACATAAACAGTTCACAACCCAGTACACTCCGCAGCAAAATGGAGTTGCTGAAAGGAAGAACAGGACCATCATGGACATGGCGAGGAGCATGCTGAAGGCAAAGCATTTGCCAAATGATTATTGGGCTGAAGCTGTAAATTGTGCAGTGTATATTTTGAACAGATGTCCTACAAAAGTAGTGATGAACAAGGTGCCAGAAGAAGCATGGAGTGGGAGAAAGCAAGGAGTCACCCACATGAGAGTTTTTGGATGTGTGGCTTATGCACACATTCCAGATCAACTAAGGAGGAAGTTGGACAGCAAAGGGTAGAAATGTCTTTTCATTGGATACAGTGAGGAATCCAAAGCCTACAGGTTGTATATCCCATCCACCAAGAAGTTTTTTGTCAGCAAAGATGTTCAATTCATTGAAGAGGAAGCTTGGGATGGAAGCATAGAGAAAACAGTGAATGTTAAAAACTGTTTGTCTCATGATGAAGATGATGAGGAGGTGGCTGAAATGCATCCCCAAACAGCAGCGCCAACACAAGGACAGTAAGGGACACCATTGAGGATAAATGAGAGTGCTTCTCCAAGCACACCACAAGGAGGAAATTCAAGTGCATCTTCAAGCACTTGCACACCAAGTGAAAGAGGTAAGAAGTTTAGAAATTTAAGTGACATTTATGATGAAGGAATGAATTCCTTATTTGCCTTGTACTGTCATGTTGATGATCCTATTCATTTCGAGGATGCAATTAAAGATAGGAAATGGATAGAAGCTATGGATGAGGAGATGAATGCCATAGAGAGAAACAAAACATGGGATTTGGTTGAGCTACCAAAAGGTAAAGAAGTCATTGGAGTAAAATGGGTTTACAAAACCAAGAGCAATGCTGAAGGCAAGATAGAAAGGCACAAGGCAAGGCTGGTTGTCAAAGGGTACAAGCAACAGTATGGAAGAGATTATGAGGAGACTTTCGCCCCGGTTGCAAGAATGGAAACAGTGAGAGCAGTGCTGTCCATAGCAGCACAAAACAAATGGAAAGTCTACCAAATGGATGTGAAATCAGCATTCCTAAATGGAGTGTTAATGGAAGAGGTCTATGTGGAACAGCCTCTCGGATATGAGAAGAAAGGTGAAGAGCACAAAGTGTGCAAATTGAAGAAAGATCTTTATGGGCTGAAGCAAGCGCCAAGAGCATGGTACAGCAGGATAGATTCATATCTATTGGATAATGAATTTGACAAATGTGAAGGAGAACCCACAGTCTACATCAAGGAAAAGGATGGTAAAATTTTAATTGTTGTCTTGTATGTAGATGATGTTATTTTCAATGGAAATGATATTTATCTTATTGAGAATTTTAAATCAGTCATGAAGGATGAATTTGAAATGACTGACATGGGTTTGTTGAGATACTTCTTAGGCATAGAAGTAGATCAAAATGAAAAAGGAATTTTTATATCTCAAGCAAGATATGTAAATCAAGTTTTGGGCAGATTTAAGATGGAAGAATGCAAGGCAGCAATCACTCCCATAGTGATGGGATTAAAACTCAGCAGAGAGGACAGCAGCAAGGATTTTGATCCTAGCCTGTACAAAAGCATTGTGGGCAGCCTTATGTATTTAACAGCAACTAGGCATGATTTAATGTATGCTGTTAGTTTAATTTCCAGGTTCATGGAGAGGCCGAAGGAGGCACATTGGCAGGCAGCAAAGAGAATTTTGAGGTATGTCAAAGGTACCAAAATGTTTGGAATTTTATATACTGTCTCAGAACATTCAGATTTGGTTGGATACACTGATAGTGATTGGGCTGGAAGTGTAGATGATCGGAAAAGCACTTCCGGTTATGTTTTTCATATGGGTTCAGGAGCCATTTCATGGGCTTCTAAGAAGCAGTCCATTGTAGCATTGTCTACAGCAGAGGCTGAATATGTGGCAGCTACAGCAGCAGCATGTCAAGCAGTGTGGATGAGAATAATGTTGAGAAGCTTAGGCCAAGAGCAGGCAAAAGCGACAGTGATTTTTTGTGACAATAGCTCAGCTATTGCATTGTCAAAGAATTCAGTGTTTCATAAGAGAACGAAACACATTGATACAAGGTTTCACTACATCAGAGAATTGGTGAACAATGGAGAAATTGTCTTAGAACATTGCAGGACTCAAGAACAGGTAGCAGACATCTTGACAAAGCCACTGGATCAGAAGAGCTTTGAATTTTTGAGAAAGTGTCTGGGTATGACCGAATGCCCAGCTGTTGAAATTAAAGGGGAGTGTTGAAATCTAATTTCAACGCTGTTGTATATCACCAGAAACCGTCCAGCAAACCCGCCGGAGAGCTCTCGGGTCACTTTCCGGCAAAGGTATCTTCCGTACACAAGGGCCCGAGAAAATTTAGAGATGACGCGTGGCTGTCCCCATACGTCACCATTTCAGATTTCTCGGGTGCTAATGTTCAGTCATATGATGCGTTCCGATATTCACCTCCGCCGTCCGATCAGCTCCATCATTCTCCACCGTCCATCAGTGAAACCTGCACACCTGCATACGACCAGCATTAACTACATGGCGTGGAGTAAAAATTAAGTTTGTTGACCATACCTCTTATTAATGAATTGTCATATGCGTAGGTAGATTTTTATGTTTTTTTTACGGCATGTATTAATGTTCATAAAAACGTGTTGTATTTTTTTAAGTGCGTTGACCATTTTGTAATGAAAAATATAACAAGTGAAGTGTGCTCGTGTTGTGTTGTTGCACACGGGAGGAAAAGAACATTGGTGTTCGCAGCAGCGTGAAGAACCAGAGGATGTATGCACAACAGTGCACAAGATATATTCTGTAATGTTTTGTTTTGACTTTTTTTTGTAATGGAACGGTGAAAACGCAAGGTGAAATGAGAACTGAGCCCGTAATGTTTTATGTGCTGAAGGTTTTTGTAATATCCATGAGCGTATAATGAAATTGTTTTACAGCAGTAAACTTATGTAAATTTTTATTACAGCAGTAAGGTGTTTTTCACAGCAGTGAATGTAAAAAGGATTTTACAGTGGTAAATCCCTCTCAGTAAAAGAGGATGAAGTTTGTATCAGTTTTTTTTAGAAATGTTTTATGGTGGTGAAATACTCTGTTTCTCAGTGAAATTTTTTTTAAGCTTCCCTGTGCACAAAAAGATCATGTGGAGGTAAAACAGAGCATTGCCTCTGTGTGTTTGAATCTTGGTTTTTGGTATTTTCCCATGAAAAATACCCAACAAATTTATGTTTTGTCTCCTCTGCATTTCCAATAAATTGGTATCAGAGCCAGGTTAGAAACAGTTAGGGAGAATGTATTAACAGTTGTTCGTGTCAGATGAGAGAAACTTATTTTTTCTTGTGGTTAGTGATATAACAGTCGCAAACTTTCACACTTCTGGGAGCACGCGGGTCAAAATTAAGTTGACAACGTTAGAGGACTACCGTGGGACTTCAATTTCGTGAGAGCCATTAGCACACACGTATTAAACAATACAACACGTTAGTGTGAAAAGTTGACAGCGTTAGAGGACTAATGCGGGACTTCACTTTAGTGAGAGCCATTAGCACACACACGTATTAAACAATACAACGCGTTACTGTGAACAAGTTGTTAATTTTTCAAAGGAGTCCCCCCAGACCCAGTCATAGACGAATGGAAAAGAGTCCACAGACAACGTAAATAGTCTTTGTCGAGGGTTTGTAAACCCATCTTTTTCGAACCAGTCGTCGTGAGATTGAGAAGTCCCAACTGCTCTGAACCACCCTTGCGTAACCGTGAGCGTTTTGAAAGTGAAGATTCAAAGCCTTGTTTCAAAAGCAAGAGGTTTATTCCTAAAAAAATTATAAGGACCATGAGAAGTTAGCAAAGGAGGGTAAAATGTATAAAGGTTTTATTGTAAAGTTATCCATCATAAAGTGTGAGACCTTATGGTTTAAAAACGTTTGATGTCATATATTGAAAAGGCCCTTTATTATCTGAAAAGAGAAGGCTTATAAAAAAAAAATGGGATTTTTATTTTTTATTTTTTTGGAGAGATTTGTGAAGAAGGTTTTCTCAATAGAATAAAAAAAAAGGAAAAAGGGTTTTATTTGAAGCGAACTGGGGGTTTTGTAAAGTTCGTTAGTTTACAAAATTATTTTGGTGTTTTGTCAAGCATGACAATTTTTTGAGTGAAGATTGTGCCTTACGGGGGCGCATATTGAAAATCATATTTTTTTCGGGGGCGATATGGAAGATAGCCTCATGCAATCAGAAAAGAAGCTATAAGAAAATAAATGATAACAGTCATGGGTCACAAAGCGCGACTGAAGAATAAGAAAATGAATCGAAAAGAAAAGATAAATATTGTTGTCGTGTTTAGAAAGTTTCAGGTTGTATCCGAGGAACTAAGAAGTTTAGCAAAAGACGAAGAATAATTTGGTGAAAGGGAGAGTGATATGCAGCAGAAGTTTATGTCATAAGCAAAGAAGTCAGCTGCAGATATGAGAGTAGATGAGAAATACTCTAGGAAAATAAAGCTTAGAGAATCCCACTCAAAAGTGGATGATGGTTATCAAGACCATAAAATTGAAACCCATCATGCAAGCATGCATATGGATGAAGAAGATGCAACAAGAGCCTTTGTATGTGAAGCAAAGAAAGAGCATATAAATGCTCAAGGAATCCATTGTAATGTGGATGATGCAGATGATGGTGAATCCCACTGTGATTAGACACGTGGATGATGACTGTAAAGTGAGATGTGAATTGGCGAATCCAGCCTCAGCTGAAGGATTGGTGAAGTTGAAATTGTCATTGAAACTAACAATGAGCACATGCATGCTCGGATATCCCACCATAGGTGGATGAACATTATGTTGATGATATGTATGGTTTCTTTTTTGAAACAAGGATTGATTGTGCCAATATGATAAGTGCCATGTTTGATGAATAATTAAAGGTTGAAGTTGTCATTGTAGCAATGAGATATGAAGCAGTTGGAACCACTCATAAAGTAGTATGTCATCTAGCAGGAGTTGATGATCAAGAACATGATAAAGTGATTGAAGATTTTTTTATGAGAATATCCACTAACAGCATAACCGTGGAAGAAAACCTCCATGCAATTACAAAGAAGGAAGATGTAGAGCAGGAAGCTCTCACTAAAGAGAACTATAAAAATGTTTTTAACGTTGTTTTTGAATATGCAGGTGTTCAGAATAGCATGGGCAAAGAAGTTGAAAGCAAGGTTTTTAATAAATTTGATGCAGATTTGAAGCTTATTGAAGAATGGATTCAGAAACCAATAGAACAAATTGATGTGATTATTAAAGCAGCAGCTGGAATAAAAGAATTGAATGAAATTGTGAATGATGATCTTGAGTGTGCAGATTACAGGAAAAAAACAACAATACCTAATGATAAAAGTGAAAAGAATGATATGGATGTTTCTGAAGACAAAGATGAATGCATTGAAACCATTTTTCAGCAATGGAGTCAAGAAGAGATAAGATTTTGCTATCAAGAAATATGGCAGAAAGAAAGTCAAGAATATGAAGCACAAGAAGCAGAGAAAATAAGACAGTTTGAAGATGCAATGTTGTGGAAGCAGTCCATGGTTGAACGAATATTTGAAGAGGAAGATGTAGTAGACAATATCAAATTGTGTTTCAGCACAAATTCAAGAAAAGTCAAAGAAAAATTGCAACAACAACAAGTAAAGGAATATGGAGCCTACAACAAGAAAGCGCAACAGAGAATGAAGTAATTTCAAGGATATAAAATTTGGAAGAAGAGAAAAAGAAAATGCAAAATTGTGAAAGTCTTGAGTCATTGTAAGCCTAGCTGAGACATAGACCAGCAAGCATGTTTGAGTGATAATTGAGTCAATTTCTATTATAAGCCTAGTAGGCATAGTTGAGTCATACGATTGTAATTAAGGGAGAGTGTTAGAAATTGTAATTACTCTTGCATGAGAATTTAACTAAAATTAGAGAGTCAGTTAACTAAGTGTTGAGTATTGAGTGTTGGATTCTTGAGTCAAGTCGAGTTAAGTGATAGACGACTTTTAGTGTGTGGTTGCATGTCAAGATATTTTAGGCAAGTCACTAGTTGGAAAAGGTTAAATACCCTTCACTGGGTTCATTGTAAGAATCAACTTTTGTGTGATCAATAGAAGAGCCGCAACTCGTGTGTTTTGTGTGTGAAATTATGTTTTCTCTCCTCTTCCTTTCCAACAAAAAGAACCATTAAGAAGTAAAAATTCATTGTGGAGTTATACCTCATCGCCGCAAGAGTATCAATTTGCATTGAAGGAATCTGATTGAAACACATTGGTTGAAGTCATTACTAAGCCATCTAAGAAAAATTGGCTTGTGTTTCATTTTGTTCATTCCTGATGGCTTTATAGGTAGCGCTAATCTCCAGAACGTTAGCCCTACTTGTCACTAATTGTATATAGCATATGCATGTGTCATTACCACCTGAACAACACAACACAAAACACTCATGAGATCAGTGAGACACTCCTCCAAGAATACCCATCGTCCATCCATGTAGAGAAAGAGGAGGGTATAACGATAATGCTAACCAACACCAGATCAAGCAACATACGTTACAGATGAGAGCGTTCGGTGAAATGAGAGCCATTAATGAAGTTCTCAGATGAAGCATATTCTTTGAGATGCAATCCTATGCGTTGAATAAATAAAAAAATCTTCTAGTCCTCATCCACCCAAAGTTGAAATAGATATGCCTATGGATGAATTACATCATTTTCTAATGGCACGCCTGAAAGTATTCCGTTTGAATATTTTTTTATGATTTATATGAATATTATATGCCACTCAGTGATTATTGACTATTTGTCCCCACCAATTTCGGATTATGTACCTCAAATTATATTTTGCACGACCATAATTGTGTATGGATTTTTAATTCTAAATAACAAACTTAGTTGGCGTTCATTATGTTATTTTATTTTATCTCAACTCTCCAATCATATCCATTTCAAGTCGAAATGTCATAAATGAAGATTTTTCTCGCACATTTTTTTTTAGGAAACAAACACTGGTATATATTATGTAAATAAAAACCAGTGCATCTCTCATAAAATTTTCAAAAATAGGTCATAAAACAAAAGTGAGTTTCCCATCACTATCCAAGCCAAATGTTTTAATATAGCTAATGTTCTCCTACTACCCAAAAACAAGTACAATATTATTATCAAAACATGGTACCAAAATAGTCTTGTCCAAATACATCATTATAAGACAAAAAACTTAACCTATGGGAGTGGAATCGAGCCCTCTTCCTTAATAATATTATCCTCCCTATACTTGTAATTCATAAACACTGCAACATCATTTAGACCTTACTTTTATAGCTTATCTACAACCATGTTTGACTTCCGAAAGATGTGATGGAAATATATAATTTGAAAGGACATCTTAGTGATATGATATGGTCCATCCAACAACAAAGGTTTGGAGGAGCGAAATATTGCGTGCCCCAGAATGCCATCTATTGGAGACTTAGAGTCTCAATATATATGTATACAATCCATAAACCTCTTCTTGGTGAACTAGAGAAATCCCTGTAGGGCCAATATTTTCGCTCTTTTGTTTGTACCGCTCCCACCGTTCAATGTTAATTTGTATTGTGTCCTATTACAAATCTTGAGCCATGCTCCACAACCACATACACCTCCATGTGCGGCTCCATCGAAATAACTTGCAGGAAATTGGATATTCGAAGGGATAAAACAATAATGTAAATCTTTGATGACTAAGTGCGGTCCACCTAAGTGTCCATGCATATCCCAATGTTGTAGCATATTTTGTGTACACTTATGGGAATACCGTAAAATATGCATAGGTTCCTTTGTCGCCAGATTTCCTAGAATAAAAACAGAGGGATAGACTTATGTCTGCCCCCCCTCCCGATCTATCTCAAAGGCATAGTTCTATCGAGTGAAATTGTCTAAAAGGAATATTGAAAAACTCGAGGATCTGTTGCCATACCTGAATAGTTGTAAAGCACTCTAAGAAAAGATGTTGACCTATTTCGGTTGACCCTTGGCATAGAGGGCACCATCCAGGACCATGGAATCCCCACTTGCAAAGGTTTTCCAAGGTTATAATTTTATTGTGCTAGACCAGCCAATTGAAGATAATTATCTTCAAGGGAACACTCCATTTCCAAACTTTCTGAAACCAAGGTGGATTTCTTATTGTATAATTAGAGCACATAATGTACTTGTATATTATGTATGAAACCACCTCTACACCCTTATGAAGTTTACTACCCCTGGTGAGAAAGCCCCCCCTCTCTAATATGAAAACTCTTGCATGTTTGAGATATTGGACAAAGGGATTCCATATTGCTTCTCTTTGCCCTTCCAAGTTGATTTTTGTTGCTTCTTTCCAAACAGGAAAATGTCTGTACCAATGCCAAATGACCTGTTCCAAGAAAATATATCCCCTGCCGTGTAGTATTTCAATTGTATCCCCCGGGAGAGGTGAGGTTATATTGAATCCTAATACCTTGTCAATCCCGATGAGAATGTGATTGCCATTTCCAAATGACCATATGAGCCTTTGTAAAAAACAATGTTTAACCTTGTGAAAACACAACCAAATGTACGATCCAACTATTTCGCGTATGTTGCCCTCCTTGATCCAATCCGTGACACTCTTCCTTTTTAGGTACTTCGTCACTATAATATCCCTCCATATAGCATCTCCAAATAGAACCCTCCATAAATATTTAATTAGCAGTGCCCATCCAAAGACTCTTGCATCCAAGATGCCCCAACCCCCAAATTCTTTTGGGAGAGTGATCTTTTCCCATTTGATCAAGTGGAATTTTGTGCCACTCCAGTGTCTGACCATAAGAAACGTGCGAGGATACCTCAGATTCTAGAAATAGCAGTTGAGGAAATGCGAAAGGATGTGCCCAATATACAAAAATATGTTGTAGAAATGCCTCCTAATGTAAGTCATTTGTGAGTCCAACCATGAAGTATGTGATGAAATTTGTCCAAAACCCAATTCCTTTCCACCAAGCTATAATTATTTGGCTTTAGTCTAAAACCAAAGTAAATAAAACCCTAACCCAAGGTTTGTAACTAACACCAAAGATACGAGCAATGAAATCCATCACCTCCGGATCTCTATTCGAAAACATAAGAAATGACTTGTTTCCATTAACCACCAACGAATAAACCTCCCCATGACTTGTTTCCATTAACCACCAAGGCATAAGCCTCCCCATATTGCATGAAAATATAATGAAGCGCCACTTATTGAGAATGGAGATCATTCCAAAAGTAAAAATGTTGTCAACATAAACCAAATGTGAGATGTTGATCCATTTAGTCAATATAAGACCACATAAAAGACTCGAGGCCTTAACCATATTATTTTTTAAGCTAAGCACGTCCATGACCAGGATGAACAGTAAGGGCAAAAGTGAGAAGTGAAATGCGAATTTAATGTAAAGGAACGCGTTCGAACAGGGAGAAACATAATATTTTTTAGTATTTGCACGAGCTCTTATATCCCGCGTGGTTAGGGACGACTGTTTATAGCCTCTCCACCCGGGTTTGAGTCCCGTCGCATGATTGCTGCTCCGCAACAATATATGTTATTCTATGTCGTTTCGCTGCTCCGCAGCATGTTGTATCATCAAGCTTTTGTAAATATGTAATATGTGTAAAAAATTGTACAATCGACTAATAAAACTTCTATAAGGACTCACTCCCCCTCGTTTAAAAAAAATAAAAATAAATATTTTTTAGTATTTATTTTTATAGAAATGTTTTTATGAATATATCAATAATATCTTAACTATTTCTGACTTTTATGGCTTTGGCTTCTAAAAATAATGGTGTGTCACGTCTAACAATTTGTGACTTTTCTGGCTTTTGGCTTCTAAAAATGATGCGGTGTCACGTCTATGGCCTTTGGCTTTCAAAAATATTGATTAAAGGGCACCAGTTGATATTAGTTTGTAACTTCTTTAATATTATTAAAGAGATTCGTTTTCAAGGCTTTTTCGAGCAAACAATATAAGTGATTGTTGACGTAAACAATGGTGATGTCAAGTATTTAAATAAATGATGGGATTCTTGTAACGCTCACTTTTATGGCCTTTGGCTTTCAAAATTAATGTTCACTAGACACCCTTGCCCTTGCCCGCGTCTGTGACGTTATTGTTTCCAAAAATATAATTTAAATAATATTATAAAAAATATTCGTTTTCAATGCACTCTTTGGGCATTGAAAATAAGTGTATGGTGTTCAGTTTGTAAAAAAATGTATTGTTTATCTTGTTAAGAGGCACATTACTTGTTTTTTTATTCTCGTAGAATTTGTTTATTAAAATTTCATTTTATTTATTTTTTTACTGTGGTGTATTTTTGTTTTTCATTATTGTTATGATGTTATTAGTGGTTGTATTTCATTGTTGTTCATTATGGCTTTCTTTGGTGGATTTGGTAGAGGTTTGGTGTTATTTGTGTTCTAGAGTGATTTAGTCAAGGTATTATTAGTCGTTAAAGGCAATGGAGAATAGTTTATATTTGGATGTAATGTTTTTACGAAACATTGAAAGTGCGGATATTGTCAATTTTGTGAAGGTTTATGTTTTTCACTTACTAGGGCTCACATTTATTATTGCTTTTAATCAAGCAAAGTTTGGTGTTTGCCAAAGGCTTGGGATTCATTGTTTCATAGTGTGGTTTGGCCTTTCACTGATTGTTATCGATGTTGTTGGTAATGGTTTCTACTACATTATTCTTCATCGTGACTTAAACTAGTGGAGTTTGGCATTTGACGAAACGTTGGAACTCGCCATGTTCTACTAATGTTTTCCCTTCAATTGTTTTTGTGGTTGTTGCTTGTAGTGAGTTTTACATAATTGTTATTTAGGATCTTCGGGGTCTCAAACCTTAGATATGCCAATGCAACTTTTTTCAACCATAGAGCTTGGTATTTTATGTCAGTTCCATTGTTAACAAGGTTTGTGTTGGTGTGACAATGTTGGGTTTCGGTGTATTGTTGTTCTTAGTTGTCTGACAGTCCTAGGCTATATTCTGTGGTTCTATGCCCATAGATATTTAGTGCAATAATGCATATGACAAACACTAATGGGCTTGTTTGCATTTGTGTTGTTTGTCATACTTTGATACATTGGAAGGAATAATATCTTCCAAAATAGTTGTGCTTTATGGATTGCGATATCTAACAACTTCTATTAAGGATAACTAGTAAATTAGAAAACTAATTGTTCTTAGCACTCCCTTTGAAAAGAAAAATTTATAAATAATTATACTCATTCCTTAGATAACAATTTCAAGAAATGTTAAGACAATAATAACAATGTTTTATAAGGAATTTCAATATTAAAAAGAGTTCATTGAGATTACTTATTTTTTAGAATTTAGATGTTCATGGCTGCTTTTTTTATTGTGACAATAGGCCCTTTGGTATATAAATTCAATGATTTTTTTAAGTTTGCAATTACATTTCTCTTCTTAGATACAAGGCTAGTTTTTCAATTATTGAAAACTAATATTCTTTTAAATAAATTTGGGCTTAGTGACTTGTAGCACATTTAGATCTCTACTATAGTTATAACTTTGTGCCAAAAAAATGGTGTTTCAAAAACCCACGGCAATAGTGCTTCTTTCATGGTGTGAAAAAAAATATATTTAGCAAGGTTTTTGTGTTAAACAAATTGAAAATATTAATATAAATGTTAACAACATTTAATATAAAAAATGATATATTGTTTTCATTGTTTCCTTTATACAATGTAATAGAAATCTACATGTTTGTCTAAACTTTGTCCCGTATCATTTCATTAAAACAACAACAACAACAACAAAATTGATATGATCAAAGAACTCACAACTCCTCACTTACGTCAAAACTCACTACTCCCAAAGAGAGAGTAGCTTATAGATATGATCAAAGAAAACACGCAAGCCCTGTATTTGGCTGCAGGTGACCATTTTTACCTGCACACTTATATCAAAATAATACCTGACGTGATATAGATGGAGTGCTATTGCAATTTCATTGAATCGTTTTGGACATAGTATATGTCGATGCCTATAAAATGGGCAGTAACGTTTGTATGATATTATTTAGTTACCAAGTTCGGCCGTATAAGGCCAAAAAATTCGAAAAATCGCCGGTACGGGATTCGTGGAAAAATACGGTAAACTTGATACGATACGGACATGTTATGTTTGGTTTATGGTAAATTTATTTGAATTTGTCAAATCTATTTGGTAAATCTATTTGAATTTGTCAAATTTATTTGGAGTGGTCACAGTCACTGTAAAATAGATTTGACAAATTCAACGATTGGTTTGTGGTGTAAATTTGCTGATTATGAATAGAAAATGAAGGGTCTTGCCAAGGTTAACAAAAAAAATATATTTATAGTGTAAATTTGCCGATTATGAATAGAAAATGAAGGGTCTTGCCAAGCTTAACAAAAAAAATATATTTATATATATAATTTTTTTTTTTTTAATTTTTTTTGTATAGTTAAAAATAATAATAATAGTAATATTAACAATAAAATTGTTAATTTAATAATAAATTTTTTTTAATAATTAATAAATAATATTATATAATAATTATTTAATTTATTAATAATAATTAACAAATTATATATATATATATATATATATATATATATATATATATTAATTATTGTCAATTAATTAAATCCAAAGATTAATATTATAAACCCTATGAGGTGGTAGTAGGCATTTTAGGGGTCGATCGATCGCCACAGACTTGGGTGTCATAAACCTCCCTCTCATCGACGTCCCTATCCTCGAATCTCCTCCCCCACAGCCTCTTAGAGCAAGTCTGGCTGGGAGCTCTTCAAAATGACCTTCCTTGTCTCGTATAACATTCGGGGTTTAGGAATGGCCCCCAAATTCTTGGCTTTGAAAGCCACATTCCTATCGGAAAATCCATATATCATTTTTGTTCAGGAAACCATGCACTCCAGTGCGTCTGCTATTGCCTTCTTCAGAAGAATGTTTCCCACCTGGCACATGTCGGCAATCAGTGCTGAGGGCCTGTCGGGGGGTCTTGTATCCCTATGGAACCCTCTCATGGTTAAAGCAAATGCTTACAAATGTCAAGCTGGCATTCTTCTCTCTGCGTTCATTCGGGGAAGGCCCCGACCAATCAATTTGCTCAATGTTTACGCGCCATACAAGAACAGAACCCCCTTCTGGGACTCTTTTCTCCTCACAGGTATCCTTGACATTCAATCTCTGATTATTGCAGGAGACCTGAACTTCACGCTCAGCTCACGAGAATGTTGGGGCCAATGCACGTCTATGGACAGTCTAGCAGTTAAAATGCGTGGAGAGCTCCTCAATAGAGATCTGGTGGACATCCCTCCGGTTCCCATGGCCCCCACGTGGGACAATGGCAGATTGGGTCGTGCTTACATTGCTAAGCGAATTGATCGTTTTCTCCTGTCATCTTCTATCATTGAAGAATGGGGGATGCCCATTGCCAAAACTGGAGCTGCCTCCACATCCGATCACAAGCCCATATCTCTTGCATGGGTTAATGATCTTCGAAGGATGGGCTATTCTTTCAAGTTTAACACTGTTCATCTTCAGGATCAATCCTTCGAGGCCTTTGTCAAGTCCGCCTGGGGACAAATCACTCTCTCTGAGGACGCTCCTTTCCTCACTTTTCGCGAAAAAATCGACAAGCTCAGGGAGGGAGTCAAGTCCTGGCAAATCAAGAAAAAAGCAACTGACTCTCGGGATCTAAGCAACATCTCTCGTGAAATAAACTTCATCTCGTCCTCCATCCATTCGCATGGTCTCTCCTTCGACAAGAAGGTTCTCCTATGGTCCCTCGAAAAAAGGAAACAAGCTCTGCTCCTAAAAGAGGAGGCCACATGGAGATTGAAAAGTCGAGCTCTCTGGCTCAAACAGGGCGACAGGAACACTAAGTTTTTCCACACATTCGCCAGTGCGCGCAGAACAAGGAATTCGATTTGGAGTATGGATGACCCAATGGGTAACACCCTCAACTCTCAGCATGACATCTCTGCAGCGGCCACTACATTCTTCAGAGGCCAATACAAACGTCAACACAATGACATCTATGATATGATGTGGGCGGTTAATCACCTCCCGACTATGTTTGACGATGCCGCAAATGATCTCTTCCTCAGGCCTATAACGGAGGAGGAACTTTCAAGCATCATAAAAGGATTTAAGAAGGACAAAAGCCCCGGGCCTGACGGTATTCCAATAGAATTCTTCTCTCACTTTTATGATCTCCTCAAAAATGATCTCCTCAATATGGTAAATGCTACCTGCCAAGCTGGGAACATCAACAGCGCCCTATCGGCCACCTTCATTGCCTTAATTCCAAAAAAAGAGAATCCAACATCCTTCGGGGATTACAGGCCCATTGCCCTGTGCAATGCTCTTTACAAAATCATTTCCAAGATTATTGCTGAGCGCATGAAAAAAACTCTCAGCTCTTTTATATCTCCTCAGCAACATGCTTTTTTAAAGGATAGGCTTATTCTTGATGCTGTCGCCCTTGCTCAAGAAGGCCTTTTCGCCATCTCCTCCAAGAACATCGATGCGGCCGCCCTCAAGATTGATCTTTCAAAGGCTTTTGACTGTGTCAGTTGGAGCTTCATCCGAGTTCTACTTGCAAAAATTGGACTCTCGCCGCGAGCATGCAGCTGGATTATGGCATGTGTTGAATCCGTTCATTACTCTGTCATTATCAATGGAATTCCATCAACCTTCTTCCAGGCTGAAAGAGGGCTCCGACAGGGATGTCCACTGTCCCCTCTCCTCTTTATATTGGTTATGAACTCTCTTAGTTCGCATATCAATCTTGCTGTCTCTCAAGGGAGGTGTAAGCCGGTTAAGATCTGTAAGGACATCTCTCTCTCTCATAACTTTTTTGTTGATGACATTCTTATCTTTGCTATGCTATGTAAGTCTTCTTGGGCATGCTTATTCATCATCTTTCAGAAGTTCCGTGCCGCTTCCGGCCTTTTCATCAACAATGACAAAACAAAGCTATTCCATAACAATACCAACCTTGCTACTGCTCTTTGGGTAGCGGCTCGTTTCGGCATCAACCTAGCACTCCTCTCAGATGGCCTCCCATATCTTGGATTCCGACTCAAAGTCAAAAACAACAAATTTGCAGATTGGTTGTGGCTCATTGATAGATTCTACAGCAAAATCTCCAAATGGGAATTGAGACTCTTATCACTTGCAGGCCGATTTGTCCTTGTTCAAGCGGTTCTATCCCAATTAGCAGTATATTGGGGTCACCTTTTCGTCCTCCCTGCCAAAGTCTACAAAATCATTCAGTCAACTGCCGCAAATTTCCTCTGGGGAGGCCATTCCTATCAATCGAAAATTCATCTTGCAAGAATGGATTTCATCACCATCCCCAAAAAGAATGGAGGCTGGGGTCTTATTAATATGCGGCGTTTTGGCAATGCGCTCATCTGCAAATCCATGCACAGGGCCATCTTCGGGAACAGCCCATGGTCTGCTCTAATCAAACAGAAGTATCTAAAAGGTCGGAACTTAGAATTCTGGCTCAGAAGATCCACTCTTGGGATTCGCCATGGATCTCCCATCTGGTGCTGCTTTCGTAAGAATCAACGGTTTCTCTTCAGTATTCTCAAATGGACTTTCTTTTCTGGTTCTTCCGTTTACATTGCACTCGACCCTACCCTACACAACCTTGAATCCCAAATTTCCCCGGCCCTCCTCACCTTTTTCCACTCCAGGGGCATCTTCACCTGGTCCATGCTCATTGACTCATGGTCCTCTCTGTCGCCCATTTGGAAATCGGACCAACAACTTCACATTCCCCCCCCCCTTCGCCCCCACTGGTCCTCCGCCACCCTTCATTTCTCCCGCCTAAACATCCTACAACTGGGCACTCATGACACCCTCATCTGCTCCACAGACTCCACCATCCACCCCATCACTGTTAGACGACTTTACTCCGCCCTCACATCTCTCATTCCGCCACATCCCCTCCCCTTCCCTCACAAACTCTGGAAAGCCATTTGCCCTCTCAAATCCACTCTCTTCGGCTGGCTTCTCTTTTACAACAGGAACCTCGTCTGGGATGTTCTTCAATCAAAAGGGTGGCAGGGTCCAAGTCGATGCTGCTTCTGCCGTTCTGAATTGGAAACGAACATCCACATGTTCTTCCAATGCACTGTCACCTCTGCTATATGGATCGAGCTGTCCTCCGGCTATGGTTTTCCTGTCCTCCTTTTCCCCTCAGTTAAGGATGCCTTCTTCTGGTGGTCCTCTCAGCGACCTTTGTGGCACGCCATCTTCCTCCTCACCATCTGGCATGTCTGGAAGTGGCGGTGCTGCTGTGTTTTTCAGGACTCCCATCCTCCTCTCGAGTCCATCATCTCTCTGATTACTGGCTCCTTGCCACCCGACTAGATCTCTACTGGTTATGGCTCTTGTCTGTTGGTGGCCTCATCTCAGACAGCTCCACATCTGCTTGCATATCTACTTTTTGGCAATATGATCCTTCGCATACATTCTAACAGCTGAATTTTTGCATCTATGTATTGTATCTATGTTTCTACAATCTATCCTACTTTCTGCTTATCATTTGGATGTCAGTGATCCGATGCGATGCGTCTTTTTTTGATCGATGGTTATATTCGATCCATGTAATATGTTTTGAACAATCTCCTCCCTTTATGCTTATAAATGGGATGACAGAGATCCGATGCGATGCGTCTTATATGATCGATGGCATCTAATCGATCCATGTAATCATGTAATTATCAAATAGTTTATATGATCTCAATATAACATATACAGATTTTTCCTCTGAAAAAGAATAATATTATACATTAGAAATATGAACCCTTAGATTAATAAACCTTAGGTATATATTCCTTAAGGTTTTTACTATTAATTACCTGTTGGATTTATTAATCTAAAGGTTCATATTCCCAAGGTGCAATATTGTTCATATTCCTATGGTGTAATCTAAGGGTTCATATTCATAGGGTTTATAATAATAATCCCTTGGGTTTCATATTATTCCCTTGGGTTTATAATATCAATCAGTGAGCTTTATTAAACTAAACGTTCATATTCTTAGGGTATAATATTATTTATACTAAAAACCAAAGGGATTAACTAAAAAACCAAGGGGTTATTAACCCAAGGGAATAATATTTTAAACCCAAGGTATATAAACCCTAAGATAAATATTATAAACCCTAAAATAGTCGTTGTTAACCATGGTTTACCATGGTTAACTTGCATATTGAGACAATATTTATCACAATGCGACATTGGACCGTTGTTGACCATGGTCCACCATGACTGATTTTCATATCAATCAACCATGGTGCAACATCACATTGTGAAAAAATATTTTCGATATGAAAATCAACCATGATAAACCATGGTCAACCATGTTTATTTGGGGGTTTATAGTATTTATCTTAGGGTTTATATACCTAGGGTTTATAGTATTTATCTCAAGTTACTTATCCCATATGGATGTTATCCAGGTATGTCCTTGTAGGACTATTCTTATTTCGGATTCCCAGTACTCAAAGAATATCAGTCCTCTTAGACTACTCTTATCTTGAATACCCTACTATATCCTCAAAGAGTATCAGCCCTTGGGACTACTCATATCTGGATTCCCAATCCTTAAGGAGTATCAATCTCATATGCTTATCTAATCCTCCATTCTCCTTACCAGTTCCTTCACTAGAATTTCGGTTGTTAGTCCTAGTCTAACACATAACACATGGAGACTATGGTGTCCACCATCAATGTAACTAGGGAGGAGATCCTTACTCCCTCTCAACCAAGGAAACTTAACCATTGGATTCAACTTGTCTCATTCATTAGCTACTTGTTCTTCTATGGATATCTTAGTAGTAGCTTGTAGGGATTCTTAAATCTTAACAAGGCTTCTCGGCTCCTAATAACATCACATTATATCAAACTTTGATCTTTTTGGTTCTTGACAATCATCATGCAACTTTGTCTTCAAATGGTTCATCTATCATCTTTAAGGATCCAAACTTCCTCATAGCTGTTAGCACATGTCTTCTTCCTTACATAATAAAATCCTTCTGTCATGCTCAACCAAGTCATCATCAGTGCTACCCACTCAAACCATATGCCCCTAAATCGAATTAAGTCAAACATCTATAGGTACATCATATTATCTTAACTATATCTTCCTAACCTCTTTACATAATTCTACAATATGTCCTTCCAGGGAGCCAAACCATATTCTATCATTATCAGAGTTACCAGACATAATAACCTCTAGTCAAGGTGTGGGATTATTCATGTCAAATTAATTTTTTCTTGCTCACTCTGAGGTCAATATTCCTTTGCATGGTTTATCTTCATATTGCAATAGAGTTCTACTTCAAGCTCTTGAACTTCCAATCATAAAACCAATCATCTATTGGTACAACTATTGGGAAAAATACTTTGGGGGTGGAGGGGGGTTGAATCAGTATTTTAAAACTCACTTAAACCTTTCAATTTATTATTTAGATTTATGTACTCTACTGTCATTAAGTAAATTAGCGTATGTACACAACTATGATGAAGGAAAACATCATATATCCAATTAGCTAAATTTTCATATATTTCATCTTTTGTTCCACTTTACCCAGTGTGTCATTGCTTCATTAGTCTTTAACTGAACAATGACCATAAGAAGTAAGAATAAAATAAACCATAAGAAACACATCGACACATGAGAACACCAAGATTTTTTTAGGCGAAAACCCAATGTGGGAGAAAATCGCCGCTGTCGTCGTCTCTGTCTTCATCTTTTATTATAAAGGAAAACATATGACAATCTTGTATTGTCAAATACTCATACCAGTACGTAGGCACCCACCTGCATAAGACTACAACCTTCTCTCATTCTCAAGCACCCACTAGAAGGGATCTACAACCCGTTGATCTCATTTCCCAACACCCACCGGAAGGGAGCTCCAACCCCCTAATCAAGTTTACCAGCTATCTCTGGAAGAAAGATTCGACTCCCTCACTAAAGGCTCCAATCCTAACACCTCTGTAGACCACATTTCATAATATTTCATACTGGATCCACTACCATAATTTAAACCCAATACCAAATGTTAATACTGAAACCAATCATTGTATCCAATTACTAATCACTGAAGCAATCAAATCACTGAATATATACCATTTCTTACAACTGAATCAAACTAATTCATAACAGATATAAACCATCAGATTAAATACAAATTCATCAATATACCAAGACAAACACTCTTAACCATCACAAAAACCAACCGTTGGTACTGCAAACCCTAATCAACCATATATCATATTGAATACACTATTGTTCTTAGTCATACCTGTGTATGTACGCGTTTCTCCTGAAGCATACCCGCATATAGATCTCAAAACACTGATACCTGAATCTGAATCACTGTCAGATTGAGTCAATCATTGAAACACATGATGAACCCATCACAGATCACTGAACCAAATACATATCATTACACTATAGCATTATCCCTAGTCAACATATCATTCCATAAACAAGTCAACCCATCCAGCACTATCAAACACATATTATCATAAGAGAGACTTCATCGACAAACAAAAACAAAGACAAAAAAACTAATCAGACATCATTAAAAACTCATACTGAAAAACCCTAGCAGATGTACGTGACTCTTATAAATAATATCTGCACTTGTACACGCATTCAACACACCTGGATACAGATATGTCCATAATTCATAATATATATGCGACTACCTAGAAGTAGATACGTGTATGTACATGACTTCTCAATGGAAAACCAATGTACATATATGTAATCACTGAGTCATACCTTCGCTACAACATAACATCTGAAAAAAAACCCAAATCTCGGCATGCAAAATGTTACAGACACACATCATAATATCATCATCACAGATCTATCAAACCATAAACAAATTATTCAATATGTGGTCATTTCAGATCTATTAGATCTGATCCATCTCCATGCTCCCTAGTGCACATCTATTTCAAATCAAGTCATTCATAAAATCCATCACATGCACACCCTAACACTTGATCTCCATCTCCTTAAATAGTATAAGCCTTAGCCAATACCTTAGGCCAATCCTTTAGTAATGTCGATGGTATTCTTTGACGGGATCAAATATCCATTGTTGCACTCATTACTATGGGAAAATACCATGGTAAAGACCCCTGGTATTCATAATACCATGGTGCGGAAACTGTACGTGACTTCTCTTCATCATACTTGCGTATATACACAACTTTTCTTCACAGAACCAACGTACACTTTCCTAAACTTCACCTTTATCATATTCCTGTCTCTGAACTTGTATTCCTTTGTCCATATCACCTGTAGCATCTGCATAACCATCATGTTGAAATCTTTATCAAGTAGGTTTCGATCAAGGACAACACATTATTCATAATGCTAACAACATCAAAATGCTTTAACTTATTACTTAAGGACATTTCCCTAGATCAATCATCATCTCTTTTGATCACAAGCTTCTCTGGGATTTCTACCAATATTTAATTAACAAACTCTTAAATTTATTACTTAAGGAGATTTCCATAAATCAATCATCATCTCTTTTGATCACAAACTTCTCTGGGCTTTCTACCAAGCTTATATTAATATTGTCTTCAATGAGATCTTTATAACTCCTCTTTCCATATGGGGTAAGTGAATTTCTTGTCCTGATCTAGTCGATTTCTTTGATGCAAGATTCAAACTTCTCCTTTCTTCTTAATCTTCATGGTTTTCCACATTCTCTCAAGTCATTAGTTAAGCTTTAGATAGATATTGCATGGACCTGCAACCTTTATTAGAAGACCATGAAAGAACAAAAAGGGAGATAGAATAGAAATAGTAACAATCAAGGGAACTTATATTTTTGAAGAAGGTTAGCTCCCTCTTAATCTTAGACATATTCATCAACCTTGTCTACATATAATCATGATGTCACCCTATCAAACTCAAGAGTTAGATTTTTATTTTTATAGTAGAAACAATTAGCGAGGGTTTCTATTTCTAGGGTTTTCTAGATTTAAGTCCTTGCGAGAGTTTATAAACCCTAGGTTCCTCATTTGTAATTCTGCAAATTCGTAATGCAAAACTTAGAAATCATGTCATTCAAACTTTCTAAAATTCAACATATTAAAAGATGCAAAACCCTAAAGATATCACCCCTCTTTATACTAGTCCTCTTATTGCAATATTTCAAGAGATCATTATATGCACTATCAGTTGCAAAAGATTAGAGAGCGTACATACCTTTTTCAATCTTTACCTTAGTTACTCTAGCTGAGATCATATTATTCTATTGTCAAAGGTGCTTCAATTACTCAACCAAATAACTGCTTTGAGATGCTGGCTTTGATTAGTCTTCTTCGATAGGTCGACCTCATTGATGTAGTGGATGCATATGGTCCTCAAACTTCTGGCTTCTTGTAGCTTTGGTCCTTTCAACAAAGTGGTGTTCTAAAAGACAATCTTTTTATACAATTATTTACTCTATTATGTCTTCACATTTGGAGTTGTAGATGCCTTGAATTTGTTTTGCATAGGTCTAAATCAATGTTTTTCATTAGCCTTGGTATAGTTTTTAATGTGCCAAAAATCTACTTCAGATCAACTCTTATTTTAGAATTAATTTTTCCTAATAGGTCTTGAGCTATTAGAAGAGAACCTCAGACATTTGATTAGTTACGAAATTCTTGAATAATTTTTTACCGCTATATTACAAGGTAACTGTCATACACCGTCATATCAAAGTCACTATCATGTTTAGGAGGGAATCTCACATCATTAAGTTTTGGAGGGAATAACTATCCTATTTATTAGTCACTAAGAATGTGAATTGTCATGCATTAGAATCATATTCACATTTCTACCATAACTTAGATTACTTCTCATCACATTTTGGAATTCAGGTGGATACAAAACTTAGATTTTCATTACCTCAGATCATTGTACAGGGCATTGGATTACAATATCCTTATTGAAGTAACTAACTCACATCTGTTTCTTCCTTAAGAGATAACCCACATCATTATTTGTAATAATGCTTACATCACTAGTTTGCATCACCATTCAAGTAGGAGAGGCTTCTCGCATCATTGTTTGGCATGAAGTTGGAGTATAGCCCTAAGGAAACTCTCATTATGTCATGTTTGTAATTTGTATTACTTAGAAGTACAATAACTCGCATCAACAAGACATATCATATATAGAAGAGGTATATCACATATCACTTTAAGCCTTCACATCACTTGACAAAATATAGATCATCGCTTTATTCTTCATGGTCGTGCCTTATGTAGATACTTTCATATTTGTCGACTTAGATGGACATGCTTTTGGATATTTGTTAAATAAGATATGTAGCTCAAAATGACAACTTTGTATGATCATGCATTACAGGGTAGAGGAGGGAATTTGGATCATTCCAGAAACTTGGATCACTACCACAAACTTAAATCAAAAATATCGAGCCAACGTAGAATCTTCCATCATAGAATTTTGGTCTCTGAACAGAACTCAAGCTTGGATCATGGCTTAGCTTTAGCCTTTTTGTATTACAGTCCAAGAGGAATTCTTTTCATAGTCCAAGATAAAGTTACTTCTAGTATTTCGCATCAAATTCTAGGAGGAAGATCTTGTATCATTGTCTTAGGCATAACTTGCTCCATAACTTCGCATAAATAAGACCTTAGTTCAATCTATTATAGCAGCCCTTTCTACCAACTCAAAAAATAGTCTTCTCGCATTAACTCAAAAGTATAGGCTCTAGAAACTTGCATCCTTGTCTAAGTATTCTAGATACATGCACTCACATCTTCATCCACATAAACCAATACAGTAGATCAATGAACTTGTTTTTGAGATATGCCAACAACTGCCTTTCTACCACCTTAGCTCTGATTCCATGTTGAGAAATCAAAGTACTGCAGATTTCTCTTACTTGATAATTACTTGTGAATTGTTGTTGGCTTATTATTATTATTATTTTGTATTCTTCTTTCATCAAGAAATTATAAAAATGAAAAATATCAAGATCACACAAAAAGAGAGACACAAGATATAGGCCCTCCAAGCTAGGGAAAAAACCCCTCAAGGGGGAAAACCCAGAAAGCCATCTTCTTATAGAATAAGATCAAAGTGAGATATCCGAGGCTCAAGACCAAGACTATCCACAAGGATCCGAATTCAACCCTCCTCTATGATTCACCTTTCAGTTGTTCACAACCAAAGACTTTAGCCTTTCACAATCTCACATCTCGACCTTCTACAACACTCCTTGGACTTCCTTAGTAATATATTACAGTAGTACAATTTATTCTTTCCATAGTAGCATATCACAAAAATTTGCATGTCTCGATGGGATTCCCATATCTTAGAGAAATTTTTATCACAAAGAATTTAACATTACAAATAACTTCACATCTTAGAACATCATTGAACAAAACTTTGCATAAGTTGCAGAGGATAGAAAACATCTTGCATTTATGCCACAAAAGACTTGGAATCTTGTTACAAAAATCTTCCCTTAAGTAGCTCGTATTTCATTGCATAAGTATAGCCTCAATGTCTCACATTTCTTCATGGTATTAGCCTTAGGAAACTCATATATTATTAGCCTCAAAAAAATTGTTGCATAAGTCAATGAAAATCCTCGTCAAATGGTGGAGTCCAACTGCCAATATATAGTTGTTTGTTTATGAAAAGGGTCATGTCCTTTGGGCAAGATGACTTGTCAAAATGGAAGGTCGACTTGGTCTTATGATGACTCCTTTGACTCAAAATAAATTATTTTCTTTATTTTTACAAAAATCCCAAATGGGGTTGACCCAAATATAATTCTTTTGACTCCTAGAAGCATGAATAACATGCTTGACTAATGAAAAATAATAATAATAATATAAATTTTATTTTTCTTCTTCTTTTACATAAAATACAAATTGATACAAGTACAAAGATAATTATGAAGATTGAACCTAGTTTCACTTTTCAACACATTGCACTGAGTACAATGGGGGGTTAACAGGGGTGACTTCGGCTACCCCTATTTTTTTTTTTTGGAAGGGGGGAGGGGGTGTTGGGTTTGCAAAGGGGGTGACATCATTCCTTGTTCAGGGGTGTTGCAAGGGGGGTGACATCCATTAGAAACATTTTGAGGTAAAAAATGGGCCTATATATATATATAACCAAAATAAACTTTATAAGAACCAATAAAATTGAATATGATGATGTCAACCATAGGGGACATTCACAATTTTTGAAGTAAAAAGGTAAAATGATAATGAAAAAATGAAAAAACTACTTTTTAACTTGTATTTTCAACTTATCTCCCTACGATTTTACTCAAAATTTAAGCGGGAGTGCTCATTGGATGCATAATTTAGTTTTTTATACAAGGGTACCCATGTTGAATACTTTCGATGGAGCCCATGCCACTACACGAAAACTGAGAAATACATAAAAAAAACATGATCGCAATAACATTTTTTTCATGTTTTTCTCATTTTTTGTGTAGAAATACCCATTAGAAGTATTCAACATGGGTACTCCTTGGATGTGAAATTAAATTTTGCATCAAATGAGCGCTCCCACTCGAAATTTGAGTAAAATCATATGAAGATTAGTTGAAAATACAAGTTGAAAAAATAGGTTTTATTTTTTCAATCCAAAATATAATCTTATTTTATTATTTCCACTATTATTTTATAATTTTCCTTAGGAGACCCATTTTAGACCTCAAAATTTCTCTAATGATCCCTTATTTGGGGAGGTTGTAGGGGGTAGAAGCCTCGTCATTTTCTTGCATCTATTTTTTGGCAGTTTTGGGCACACACCTTTTACTTTGATTGATTTTGTGGTGCGTGGTGGTTTATTCCATAATCTTATAGTTTTTGTTAAGGAAATTTGATTGTATTCTAGTGCAAGGTAAATGGATTGATGGTTCATGGTTGATATTGTAATACTGCAAAGAGGAATATATTGAAAAATCTTTCTGGTTTTTCAGTTTGGGTTTCGAGGGTAAAATCTTTGTGTTAGTATGTGTGTTAGCCTTTATACCTTTTTTGTTTTATTAAGAATATATATGAAATAATTAATTATACATGGTTAAAACCTAAATTTTGTAAGATTATATACATACAAGAAATCATTTTTTTGTAAGATTATATACATATAAGAAATATTGGGATGTATTGTCTAGGAAATTTACATGGTATATTTCAACAAATGAGAGATATCCACTTTTTCTTGGAAACTCAATATTAAAAATTTTTGTAATCTTGTTGTTTAGTTGGTGTGTATTTTTTGAGTCACTCCATTTTTGTTGATCCACAACAATTTTATAATGTTGTTGGTATACTAGAATGGGATGTTGCTATGATAGAGGAGTATTCTTCATTATTGAAGAATCACTCCAAGGATATTGATTCTCTTCCTAATAGACAATATGATTTGTTCTAAATGGGCATATAGAACCATATATGCAGTGTATGCCTCTATTGACAAGCATACACTACATATTTTGGCCAAAGGAATTTCACAAGTTCAATGAATTGATTATTTTAAGGAATTTATCCTATTACAAAGATGGAGTTCATATGTTTGGTCTTTCTCATATTGCCTCCGAAATCTGGTCAGTGTATCACATGGATGTGAAGAGCATTTTTCTACATAGAGATTTGTATGAGGAAATCTATATGGAGTCCCATGGTTTCCTACAAGACATTTCGCTTATTTATGGGCTCCAAAATTCACTGTATGGTCTCAAACAAGCTTCCTAAGCTTAGTATGAGAATATGGAGAAATTTTCAATTGATTTAGGTTTTAATTTTGTAATTTTTATCATATAGTTTATACTAAGACGTGGGATGTTGATCTTTTGATTCTAGTTCTATCAATGGATGATTTAGTTCTCACTAGAAATTATTCATGCATGATTTAGATTGTTTAACAAACATTGATGGAGCAAATAGATATGATAAAACTTGTTCCTTTGCATTACTTTCTTGGTCTATAACTCCTTCAATCTTCAATGTTAAAAAAGGATATACAATTTCAATAGACATATGCTCTTAATTTACTTCAACATTTTGACATGGTTAATTGCAAGCTTATTCCCATTCCATTTCAATAAAGCATTATACTATTTTCCAGTTGTAATTCACCTTGTGTTAAGCCTTCACTCTACATGAAATTGGTTAAAAGTATGTTGTATTTGACTCATACATGACTTGAAATTTCCTTTCCAGTTGGCCTTGTCTCTTGGTTCTCTTAAGATATTCATGAGAGTCATTGGAAGGAAAGAATATTCCAAGGTACATTTAGGATAGTATCAGTTTTAACATTCAATATACCTCAAATGCTTCTCAATTTGTGGGTTTCACTAATTTCGATTGTATTGGTTTAGTGGAAGATGAAAATTCTACATCTAATTTTGTCTATCATATAAATCATGGTTCTGTTATTTAGTCTTACAAAAAGAAATTAATAAGTAACATGTTAAAAAATATTAGTGATCTTATTTCAAATAACTATGGAATTATATAAGTGTCATAGTTCTAAACCAACTATTAAAACAAAATCTTCATTTATTAATAAAAACCTATTACATAATCAATTCACTTAAAATAAAATTAATATAGAACTATAATAATTATCCATAAATAATAAATAATAAATAAAATTAAAAAAAGAACCCTAATAGAATATATATTAAAAATAATCCTATTTATTCAAACATGAAACTAGGTCGGCTCACATTCTTGACAGTTCAACCTAAAACCCTATTTATCAACACATTTCTCTCTCTCCTTTGTAATCAAGTCCTGATGATGAGTCTTGGTCTAGACTCAAAACGTCGACAAAGAAAAATGAAGACTGTTGATTATCCGAGTTTAGATTCTAAAAAACCGAACCACAGAAATCTGCAATCCATTATAAAAGTTGTAAACTTAAATAATTCATCCTTATTTTCCCAAGGTTGTCTTTCATAAACGATAGTCCTGATATTTGTCCTATATTTTTCATTACAAACCTAATACATCTTTCTCTCATGTGGAAGAATTTGGTATTGTATAGATTTCCTAATCTCAATGTATTATCTTAACATCTTCACCTCAATATTTGTGAATATATAAAAAATAAATATCAATAATTCAATGTTCACCATATTCTATCAAAACGATAACATAACTGAGAAATTGTTAGGTGTGTAAGATGAAATGCTTGCTACTGATTTTTCTCTCATACTTCGATGGGTCAACAAGATGTATATTATAATTGGTTGGTAACCCACTAATTTTTTTAGTTTTATTTTTACACCAAAAGGAATTTTCTCTATGGGCTTGGGGTGAGAAGACATTGATCAACTCAGGCAGTAATAGATCTCTATTTTCCTCATCCTCGCTACAATTAAAAACTGACACGTGAACATAGAAATCTTATACCAGTTGAATGATCTGATTTCCTTTGTTGCTTCCTCCAAGCGACTTGCTATATTGGGTACAAGACCTCTACAACCGAAAAATATTGTTGCATATGAAGAACGATGGTCCAATTACAACGACATTATTGAATAGTAGTCAACAAAAAATCATATCCCCCCGGTTCACCTACGATCCTCAAATGTTGACATAATGAGTCGATAATAACAATATCAAGCTTCCTATTTATTGTATGATTTATTTTGATGTCAGTGGCAACTCACTAACAAGAAATTTTATAGCTGCTGTGAATGTTGAGTACCCAAGTAGCTTCCATTCTCAACCAACCAATTTAACGAAGGGTTATCAAATGTTTCACAGTCTGAATTGGATCCTCCCACCATACATTCTTCTCACTTGTATTGTGGTGCATATGCAAGTAGCTCACTTCAGTTTCTTGTATTTGAACGTTTTCCAGTGCTTCATGATTTACATGGGAACAAATTTGTTGGTTTGATTCCACCTCCTTTGATAGGTGACCAAATGACCAAAGAACAAGTGTCATATGCACTTCTCCTAAATGACAATAAATTTACAAGGAACATTACATCTTCTCTTTTTCATTTATGCCCAAGGTTACATACCTTTGCCCTGAACATGAGCGTCAACCAAATTTCAGGTGAAATTCCTCTTGAGTTATTTGTAAATTGCAAATCTCTGAAACATTTCGAGGCAACAGTCAATCAAATTACAGGACTATTACCACCAACTATTGGGAACGTGGAGTCTTTGATGCCTCTTGATTTGCGAGACAATTCTTTGCATGGAAGAATTCCAAGTCCATTTAGATAGTTGAAGGATCTCCAGTATCTTACCTTGGGTGAAAACAATATTACCGGGGAAATCCCATGATTAATAGGTCAAATATCTTTAACTGTATTGAAACTTTATTCTAATGCATTTATAGGAAAAATTCCAGCAAAGTTAACAATCCTGAAACGACTAACACATCTTTGGCTTGACAATAATAAACTTACAGGGTAGGTTCCTCAGGGCTTTGCACTTCTGACAGGTTTAACTGTATTCAGTGTGTCATATAATAATTTATCTAGAAAATTACAATTCTTTAGCAACAGTAAGATATCTTGTGATAGTTTGAGCGAAAATAAGTTTCTAACTCTTACCTACCTGGACTTCTACCATTACAACCACTGGATTAGATTGGTGTTCCTCTTATGTATGAAATTGCATCTATCACTTCAGTTGTAGTTGTAGTCTTTGTAGTTTTAGTTCTTTTCAAGTGTACAACATGGTAGATACACAATTCTATTATTTATCGGTTAAGGTGAAGAGAGGTTATCACATTTGAAAACATTGGAGTTCAACTAACTTATGAAAGTGTAGTTAGAACTACCAGAAACTTCGGTGCAACCAATTACAAACATTGGAGTCAACTAACTTATGAAAACGTGGTTGGTTAAAACTTAAAGCTGTGAGAAACTTCAGTGCAACCAATTACAAAGAGCTATGGGAGACTTTAATGCAACCAATTTCATTGCTAACGGTGGTTTAGGCGCGACTTATAAGGCTGAATTGGTCCCAGGATTGTTGTTAGCACTCAAGAGACTTTCCGTGGGATGCTTCCAAGGCATTCAACAGTTTGATACAGGGATTAGAACATTTAGCACAGGTACGCTATCCAAGCCTTGTAACATTAATAGGCTACCATGCCAACAAGTTACAAATGTTTCTGGTATGCAATTATTTGCCTGAACGTAAGTTGGAAAAAATTCTTCCCAAGAGATCAAAACGAAGAGTTGACTAAGGCACGATTCACAAAATTTCTCTAGACTTTTCTTGGGATCTTATCTCCACAAGGATTGTGTTCCACATGTGTTGCATCGAGATATCAAACCTAGAAATATTCTTCTTGATAACAATTTCAATGCCTATCCATCCGACTTTGGTCTTCTTAGGCTTCTAGCAACTTCTGAAACTCATGCAACAAGTAATGTGGCAGCCACATTTGGTTATGTTGCTCCAGAGTATGAGATGACATGTCGTGTTTCAGATTAGGCATATGTTTGTAGCTATGGTGTATAAAGTCCATCTTTATCTATGAAATCATACCAACCGAGAATATAGAATTGAACAAACCCATCTTAATTAATATTATTTAATTGATTAAAAATATATTATTTATTATAGTATTATTTAATTGATTCAAAATATATTATTTATTTTTCTAATTGACTTTATAATTAATATTATTTAATGATTTCAAATATAATTAATTTTATTTATTAAATGTGGTATAATACAATATACTTATTACTCTAACAAAATAAAATGTCATTATGTACTACTATAATAAATCATTTTTCATATTAAAATTTATTTAATATATAATTCACTATTGATTAAAATAAAATAAATTAGATATGATAATGATGATGATAATAATGATTAATGTTTACTAAGATTAATACAATCTATGGGATCTTAAGAAGGTAAAATATTAATTGGAATTCTTTAACATTTTATTTCTATGCTTGAAAAGAAGTGAGATAAGTATTTCTCGATCACCATAGTTTTGTTGACTTAAAAGGTCAAGAAGGTTGGTAGTGTGAAAGAATGTTGGTAGTATGACAAATATTTTGATAATTAGAAGGAATGTGAGTATACCATGGGAAATCTAAGAGAGTGTTTTTCATTTTCAACCCTTTTAATATGACATAGGTGATAGACACTTTCATTATGAAGCTCATGGGAATTAGTTATTATCTTAGCAATGATCATTTTGCGTTTTGGGAATTGACGAACACCCAGTTTTATTATGAAGTTCAAAGGGAATTAGTTTTTATCTTAGCAATACTCATTTTCTTTGTAACACTAGTCAAGATAGACATAAATTTTTGGTTTTCTAGATTGGGATTAATCACCTCCTTCTATGTTCAGTGATACCAGAGTTACAATGAACATAGTTTTTATTGTTTATATATGTTTACATGTTTATATATATGTTTACATTCTAAACATAAACAACCAATTCAACCTTGTAAGTTGCCCCTAAAACACCATTACTAATGAAATTGGTTGCACTAAAGTTTCCCATAGCTCTTTGTAATTGGTTGCAGTGAAGTTTCTCCTAGCTTTAAGTTTTAACCACGTTTTCATATGTAGTGTCCTATTTTTCTAGTATAGTTTTAAGGGTTATATATATATGATAGGTTGATCACTTGATTGAGGAATAATGTTTTACATACATAGTTATATTTCCTTTTATGTTTATGTATGACAGATTGATCACTGGATTGGGGAACAATGTTTTATATAGTTATATTTCCTCTTATATGTGGCATCATTGATTATCTGTATTAGATGGTTTTGGTTAAGTAAAATGTTATACATATGTTTTTTCTGTTTGTATCTGATTTATGAAGCAGGTGTATGACATGGATGGTGATCCAAGATTGAGACACATATACCCATGGATTCTCATGGTTATGCGGAATAGATGGTTAATTATGATTTATGGATGATACATGATTTGTGTGATTATATATGTCTAATATTGTACTAAGCAGGATGTGGTAGGGTACCTGGTCATTTTCCAACAAGGATGTTCAATTATGAATGACTGTGGAAGTCATTTCTTCAAAACCAAAATCACTGTGGAAGCCATGCACCATTCTGGGTAAAATGTGATTAAGTTAATTTCATTATGAAATTCATTTGATTCCTTTGATCTATGAGATTGTAATGTGTGCAGGTCTTTGAACAAGGCCTTACCAGCGAACCATCAGATGGGTAAAAGTTCACAAAAGCTCACAATCAGTACCATAAGGAGAAATGCAAAGTTTCAAAGCACAGTAGATGAGAGGGCATGGAAATTAGGGCGTGGAGTCCTAAATACAAGAAAGATAAATACGTGGAGTCTTGTATATTTAGGGCGCAGATTCCTGAATATTTAAAAAAGATCAAGTTGTGGAAGCTTGGATCTTTGGAGTAGATCAAGGCGCGGAGTCCTCAATCTACTAAGGCACGGAGATGCATGAAATAGGGGTGTAGAATCCCTATTCTCTAGAATAAAAATACCACTCATGGATGAATTTCCTTAAATAAAATTTCATTCTCACAATTCTGGAATGACTTTCTAAAAATAGAAAGTCATGTCTAGCATCTCAAGCACGACTTTCCAAAAATAGTAAATCACTTTACATAAATTGGTAATCAAGCAGAGTTGAAGAAAAACAAATTAACTTATCATTAATCAATCCTAATAGTTCAATCTTGATTGAATACTCAATATTATTAATATTATTATTATCTTTTACGAGACTATGATATTATTATTAAAAAGGAATTACAAGTCAATTTTATCTCCTCAATCAATTCACACGTCTTCTTCATGATTCTCATGGCTCTATGTAACTCTCTCTCTCTCTCTCTCTCTCTCTCTCTCTCTCTCTTAAATAATTCATTATACTCTATTTTATGCACTCATCAAAGAATAGCATATTCATTTTCACTCATTAAAAATATGTCATAAAATATTCCTCTTACGCTCTCTTTAATGCATATGTTACACTCTCCTTAACTAAGGCATGCATACCTCTCCTTAATGGCATAAGTTACACTCCTCTAAATGGAATCCAATGCATGCACATTACTCCTTCTTTACGACAAGAATTGGTTTCTCCTCCTATATATGAGTCTCATGTATTCTGACTTGGGGATAAGGAGGCCAAGAGTGGAAGAGACTTGAGGAAAATAGTGAGAGGGAGAGATATGGAGAGTAGCCAGTTGCTTCCATAATAAATATGAAATTATTGTTAAAATCCTAAGATCTCTAGCTATTGAGGTTAGCCATGAGTGGTATTGAGAGGAAGTGAAAATTTGCTTCCTTAGATTGCCTTGCAAATCACTCTATTGTTGTTTTTTGGTACTACTTGTGAGCTTTTGCAGCTCGGGGGTTCCAGGGGGAGAAGTTCTTCCTAGATATGGTTGGGAGGAAAACTGGGTGGTTCACAATGAGTTGGTAAGGATATTGGAGCTGGAGAATACTCCCATTTTTTGAGTTGTATAAATTCACTGCCAGGTATGTTGACAACATTATATTGTGTTTCGTTTTGTAGTTCATTACATGGTTTCTCTTATCTGGTTGTTGACTGAAACTTAGATGTATATCAAATGCCGCACAATAAATGTTGAAGTAATTTTTCAATAACTGTAGTGTATTTTATGTAAGTTTTTTTTGTACAGTTTCATTGCAAGTTGATTTACATCATGTCTTAATGGCTCGGGCTTCCATGAGTTTTATGAAAACATGTTAATAGCACAAATTTGGGTTTTTCTTCTCTTTTTACAACTATAGATAAGTTTTCAGAGTATATGTTTGACAAAAGAGATAAATGAGATATTATGAATTTTTTTTGGTTGTGGTTTTAAATAATCGCATTTCTGAGCATTTCTATTTCGATTTATTTTAACTTCAGGGGGTATCTGTGCCTTATGGCCATGTTGCCCCAACTTTGATTTCAAAAAACAGAGTTTCATAATCCAGTTCTGTAATCTTCTATATTTTACGAATTTGTTGTTGCTGCCTGGTGGTTTGTCTTACTGATTTTTTTGTAGCTGTGATTTACCTGGTAATCTCTTTTTATGAAATTAGTCTGTTATATAAACTTGGAATTATTATTTGAAAGTATCAATGGTTAATACATTGATAGTTTAATAAACTTGTGACTGCTTGTTTGATAGTTTAATAGTTAGCAGCTTGTTTTGTGACTGTTAACCGTTGTTCAAAATTCCCAATGGTTGTAGCTACATCACTGCGAGCTATTTGTAAAAATTATTAAATATTTATAATCATTATGTGCCTAAATTTTTGTATATGCAGCAATCAAGATGGATGACAGTTCTACTTATGTATTAGGTTCACTTCTTGGAATTACTGACAAAGAAAAAATAAATTATGGAATTTTAGATTCATGTTAGTTAATTTTGGTGAAATCGCCTTAAGGGTTATGGTTGTAAGTGTTTGACAAAATGCCTCAATGGCTGTACATTTCATGCTTGCAAACTGTTTGACATAATACTTCAATGGTTGTAGCTAATTACATCTATGAATTGTCTATAAAAATGACTAAGTAAATTTAGGATTTGCAACCAATGTGTTTTTGGAGATATCTCAAAGAATAAGCATGATGGTTCCATTGAAGTAAAAATCCACAGAAGGAAAATTGGTTAGGTGAAATGTTGTAATTGTTAGCTCACATATGAATTCATAATAATTGGAAACCACTTTTTAGAAGTTGAATTATCTTGTTTTTCTTCCCTTTGTTTTACCAAAGAATTCATAGGCATATTATCTAGAACAAAATCAAATTAGTCACTCTTAAATGCTCTTAACTGCAATAGAATGAACAATTAGCTTATTGGAAATTGTGGTTTGTAAATATTGATATTATTTACCCCACTAAAGACTCTATCATTTAAATGTGATTTTAAGACTTATGGTTGTAAGTTTTGGATCTTGAGGAACCATGACCCTATAGCCTTAATGAGAAGTTTAATATTACCATGGGTTAGTTAATTAGTTAGTAGAAATTTGTATGTAGTGTAAAGAATACTAATAAAAATAAAAATATAGATATATAACCTTGCATGAACTCTTACATCTTAAAAACTTAAACTTAAATAGCGTTTTGAGTCAGCTTTATATAACATTGATGGTTGGTAAAGTGAGACTTACATTAGTTGAACTCCAATATTTGTAATTGGTTGCACTGAAGTTTCTCCTAGCTTTAAGTTTTAACCACGTTCTCATAAGTTAGTTGAACTCCAATATTTATAATTGGTTGCACTAAAGTTTCCAGTACCTCTAATACCTTTTCATAAGTTAGTTGAACTCGAACATTTGTAAATGTGATAACCCTAAACAACAGAAGAGTGTATCTACCATCTTGTACACTGGAAAATAACTAAAACTACAAAGACTATAGCTACAAAAGTGATAGTTACAATTTCATAAAAAAGAGAAATGCCATTCTAATCCAGTGGTTGTAATACAAAAGAGAAACACCATTCTAATCCAGTGGTTGTAATGGTGGAAGTCCACGCATGCAAGAGTTAGAAACTTATTTCTAGTTAAACTATCACAAGATATCTCACTGTTGGAAAGACTAGTAATTTTCCACATAAATTATTATATGGCAATTGAATATAGTTAAAATTGTTAGAAGTGCAAAGCCTTGAAGAATATGCCCTCTAAGTTTATTATTGTTGAGCCGAAGATGTGTTATTTGTTTGAGGATTGTTAAATTTGTTGGAATTTTTTTTTGCGTAAAGACATTAGAATACAATTAAATATATTTGACCTATTAATCATGGGATCTCCCAGGTAAGTTTGTTTTCACCCAAGCTAAGATACTGGAGATCCTTCAACTATCCAAATGGACTTGGAATGCTTCCATGCAAGGAACTGTCTCGCAAATCAAGATGCATCAGACTCCACGTTCCAAATTACTGTTTTTTACTGTGGCATTCACTGAGGCCATTGCTAAAACAAAAACCTTAATTACTGTTTTTTACTGCGCCATTCACTGAGGCCATTGCTAAAACAAAAACCTTAATTACTGTTTTTAACTGCGGCATTCACTGAGGGCATTGTTAAAACAAAAACCTTAACAATCTTAAGCTACATTTAGCGGATTTCTGAATTAGATATGGAATGAAAAATGGAAATATTTGGTGGATTTCTGAATTATATATGGAATGAAAAATGTTGAAATATTAATTTCAACTGCGCATTAATTCAGCTGAAAACCACCCAGACTCCATCGAACCGCTTTTGCGGAAGGAGTGGTATTCCTTCAATCGCCCCCGATGCAATAAAAATCTGCCACGCGTCCATTTACTCTCTGCAAAACCACTTTTTATCGGGACGTAACGCTCGTTCAGTTTGGGAAAGCGATATTCGTCTGATTGCGAGGATGACTGTCCGCCGTCGATCAAGTCAAAGCTGCGTACAGGTCTGCAGGGCATGGAGATTGCGTGGAGTAAAAAAAAAATTTGGTTTGACCGTCGGTTTTATCATTAAGGCATTTAATGAATTTATCATGGTCGTAGATAGTAGGTAAAAGTCTTTAAGTTTTTTTTTTTTTTACGGCATGTAATATTGTAATGTTTTATTTTGGTAGTCGTTTTTTGTTAAAAAAAAAATTGTAATGCTTTTTGTTATCACATATGAAGAGTAATGTAAGTTGTGTAGTGTGAGAGAGGATATACGCACAACAGTGCGAAGATGAAAAAAAACTAGAACAGAGCAGCTCGGGAATGTAGAAGTTTTTCACACAGCAGTGTGAATATGAAAAATGCAGCAGCATGAAGATTTTTTTTTGTTGAAGAAACGAAATGTAATGGGCAACAACACATGTAAAAGAAAATTTTCTTTACAGCAGTAAATGTAAGATTTTGTTTTTACAGCAGTGAATGTAAAAGAGATTTTTACACACAGCAGTGTAAAATCTCAGGAGGAGACAGAGTAATTTTTTTTGTTGAAATGTTCTTGGTGAATCCCTCTAAGAGAGAGGAAGAAATATGTAACAGACAGTTTATTAATGAATAGAAAGTTTTATGTGTGTTGTTGAAACTCTGTTCTTTGGAGAAATTTTTTTTTGCTTCCCTGTGTTAAGATCCTGGAGATAAACAGAGCATTGTCTCTGTGTTCAGTCTTTTGTTTTGGAATTTACCAGAAAATTCCCAACAGTGGTATCAGAGCTTGTGCAGGCTCTTTGAAGGTGTCAAAGAAGCTGAAGGAAGGTTTCTGGCTGCAGCAGCTTCTCCAGCAGAGTGAAAACTCAGTCAAGAAAGATTCAAAGGTATTTCTCAAGTTTTTTTTGTGTTGCTGTTGAAGACAGTCAGTTATTTCTGAAAAACACAGTCAAGTATTTTGAAGAGTGCAAGGAATGGCTGGCTCCAGCACTAGCATGGGTATTTTTAATACTTAGCTCCCACAGTTTAATGGGAAAAACTATGACTATTGGGCAATAACCATGAGAGCCCTGTTTTTCTCACAAGATTTATGGGAACTTGTTGAAGATGGATTTGAAGAACCAGCAGATGAAGAAGAGTTTAATAACTTGACACAGGCAGAGAAAGATCTGTTGAAGAGCTATAAGAAGAAGGACTCAAAAGCCCTCGTATTTTTATATCAAGCAGTGCATGAGAGTGTGTTTCCAAGGATAGCAGCAGCCAAGACATCCAAAGAAGCATGGCAAACTCTCAAGACAGCCTATCATGGCATGGAGAAAGTGAAGACAGCTAAACTACAGTTGCTGAGGATAGATTTTGAGAACTTGTGCATGAAGGAGTCAAACAATATTGACTCATACTTCACACATGTGATTGGTCTGGTCACACAGATAAGGTCTCATGGAGAAACTCTTGAAGAAAGAAGGATTGTGGAGAAACTATTGAGGAGCCTACCCTCAAGGTTCCATGTGATTGTCACCACCATAGAAGAGACAAAGGATCTCTCAAACTTTTCACTTGATGAACTTCATGCATCACCGATAACACATGAGCAGAGGTTGAGTAAAAATGAAAACTCGTCTCTAGAGCAAGCCTTCAAGACCCAGATGTCATTTGGAAGAGGAAGAGGTCAAGGCAGAGGAAACAAGAGAGGAAGAGGCAGAAGCCAAAACAGAGGTGGAAGGAACAGTCCAGCAAATCCTTAAGGAAGAGGCAGCAATCCAAATCAGAACCAAGGCCAAGGCAATAGTAAAAAAAGTGGACAACATCATGCTCAAGGTCAAAGGTATGAAAAATCCAATGTCCAATGTTATTATTGTAAAAAGTATGGGCATTATGCAAATAAATGTAGGAAGAAGCAGCATGATATGAGTAATAGATCTAGTGCAAATATCACTAGAGAAAATATCAGCCAAGATAATGTGTTGTTAGCTTGTAATATCGCTGAAACAAACAGTGATGATATATGGTTTCTAGACTCTGATTGCAGCAACCATATGACAGGAAACATAGCCCTGTTTTTTGCTTTAGATCAGAGTGTGAAGTCACAAGTCACACTTGGGACTGATAGTAAAATTTCTGTTATGGGAAAAGGAGAAGTAAAAATATTTACAAAGAAAGGAGAAATGAAAACCATAAAAGATGTCTATTATGTTCCTGGAATGAGATGTAACCTCTTAAGTATTGGACAGCTTGTTCAAAATGGGTACAATATTTTATTTGAGAATGATGTATGCACCATCATGGATAGAGCACCCAGCAAAAGATGTATTGCTGAAGTTAAGATGACGAGGAACAGGATGTTCCCTCTCAGAATAAGGGTAGATTTGAAAAATAAAGAAGTAATAGCAGCAGTGACACAAGAGGCTTTCCAAAGCCAACCAAAGGATGAAAATTGGTTGTGGCACTTGAGATTTGAACATCTCAACTTTGGAGGTCTTAACTTGTTGAGCAGAAAAGGAATGGTAAGAAAATTACCATTGATAGAGAAACCAGACAGCCTTTGTGAAGGTTGTATCTTGGGGAAACAACACAGAGAAAGTTTTCCATCAGGGAAAAGCATAAGGGCAAAGGCACCCTTAGAGATTGTCCACTCAGACTTATGTGGACCGATGCAAACTCCATCACTAGCAGGCAGCCAATATTTTCTAACATTCATTGATGATTTCACCAGAAAGACTTGGGTTTATTTCCTAAAGAACAAAAGTGAAGTGTTTGAAAAATTTCGAAATTTCAAAGCACTTGTAGAAAACCAAAGCGGGCTGCATATCAAAGTTCTGAGAACTGATAGAGGAGGTGAGTATATCTCCAAAGAATTTCTACGGTTTTGTAGAGAAAATGGAATCCATAAGCAGTTTACAGCTAGGTACACCCCGCAACAAAATGGAGTTGTTGAAAAGAAGAACAGGACAATCATGGACATGGCGAGGAGTATGTTAAAGGCAAAGAATTTTCCAAATGATTATTGGGTTGAAGTTGTACACTGTGCAGTATATATTTTGAATAGGTGTCCTACAAAAGCAGTCATGAACAAAGTGCCGGAAGAAGCATGGAGTGGGAGAAAGCAAGGAGTCACCAACATGAAAGTTTTTGGTTGTGTGGCTTATGCACACATTCCAGATCATCTAAGGAGGAAGTTGGACAACAAATGGGAGAAATGTATTTTCATTGGATACAGTGAGGAATCCAAAGCTTACAGGTTGTATATCCCATCTACCAAGAAGTTTTTTGTGAGCAAAGATGTTCAGTTCATTGAGGAGGAAACTTGGGATGGAAGCATAGAGAAAACAGTGAACGTTAAAAACTGTTTGTCTCATGATGAAGACGATGAGGAGATGGCTGAAATACATCCTCAAACAGCAGCGCCAACACAAGGGCAGAGACACCCTTGAGGAGAAATGAAAGTGCTTCTCCAAGCACACCACAAGGAGGAAATTCAAGTGCTTCTTCAAGCACTTGTACACCAAATGAAAGAGGTAAGAAGTTCATAAATTTAAGTGATATTTATGAGCAAGAGGCAGAAAATGAAGGTATGAATTCTTTGTTTGCATTATATTATCATGTTGATGACCCTATTCATTTCGAAGAAGCAATTAAGGATAGGAAATGGATAGAAGCTATGGATGAGGAGATCAATGCCATAGAAAGAAACAAGACGTGGGATTTGGTTGAACTACCAAAAGGTAAAGAGGTCAATGGAGTTAAATGGGTTTACAAGACCAAGAGTAATGCTGAAGGGGAGATAGAAAGGCACAAGGCAAGACTTATTGTCAAGGGATACAAGCAGCAGTATGGGAGAGACTATGAGGAAACTTTTGCACCGGTTGCAAGAATGGAAACTGTGAGAGCAGTGTTGTCCATAGCAACACAAAACAAGTGGAAAGTTTACCAAATGGACGTGAAGTCAACATTCCTAAATGGAGTGTTAATGGAAGAGGTTTACATTGAACAACCTCTAGGCTATGAAAAGAAAGGCCAAGAGCACAAAGTGTGCAGATTGAAGAAAGCTCTTTATGGGCTGAAGCAAGCGCCAAGAGCGTGGTACAGTAGGATAGATTCCTATCTACTGGAGAATGGATTTGAAAAATGTGAGGGAGAACCCACCCTCTACATCAAAGAAAAAGATGGTAAAATTCTAATTGTTGTGTTATATGTTGATGATGTTATTTTCACAGGCAATGATGTTTATCTTATTGAAAATTTCAAAACAGTCATGAAAGAAGAATTTGAAATGACTGACATGGGTTTGCTGAGATACTTCTTAGGAATAGAAGTGGATAAAAATGAAAATGGAATTTTTATCTCATAAGCAAAATATGTAAATGAAGTGTTGGAAATATTTAATATGCAAGAGTGCAAGGCAGCAATCACTCCCACAGTGATGGGATTAAAACTCAGCAAGGAGGACAGCAGCAAGGATTTTGATCCTAGTTTGTATAAGAGCATAGTTGGCAGCCTAATGTATTTGACTGCAACTAGGCCAGATATAATGTTTGATGTTAGTTTAATTTCCAGATTCATGGAGAGGCCAAAAGAAGCACTTTGGCAGGCATCAAAAAGAATTTTGAGGTATGTTAAAGGTACAAAAGGGTTTGGCATTTTATATACTACTTTAGAATGTTCAGATTTAATTGGATACACTGATAGTGATTGGGATGGAAGTGTAGATGATCGGAAAAACACATCTGGTTATGTTTTTCACATGGGTTCAAGTGCTATTTCATGGGCTTCTAAGAAACAGCCTATTGTAGTGTTATCTACAACAGGGGCTGAATATGTGGCAACTACATCAGCAGCATGTCAAGCAGTTTGGATGAGAATAATGTTAAGCAGTTAGGCCAAGAGCAGACAAAAGGAACGGTAATTTTTTGTGACAATAGCTTAGCTATTGCATTATCCAAAAATTTGGTGTTTCATAAGAGAACGAAACACATTGACACAAGGTTTCATTACATCAGGGAATTGGTAAACAATGGAGAAATTGTTTTATAACATTGCAGGACTCAAGAATAGGTAGCAGACATTCTGACAAAGCCATTGGACTAGAAAAGCTTCGAATTTTTGAGGAAGTGTTTGGGTATGACTGATAACCCAGCAGTTGAAATTAAAGGGGAGTGTTGAAATATTAATTTCAACTGCGCATTAATTCAGCTGAAAACCACCCAGACTCCATCGGACCGCTTTTGCGGAAGGAGTGGTATTCCTTCAATCGCCCCCGATGCAATAAAAATCTGCCACGCGTCCACTGTACTCTCTGCAAAACCACTTTTTATCGGGACGTAACGCTCGTTCAGTTTGGGCAAGCGATATTCGTCCGATTGCGAGGATGACTGTCCGCCGTCGATCAAGTCAAAGCTGCGTACAGGTCTGCAGGGCATGGAGATTGCGTGGAGTAAAAAAAAAAATTGGTTTGACCGCCGATTTTATCATTAAGGCATTTAATGAATTTATCATGGTCGTAGATAGTAGGTAAAAGTCTTTAAGTTTATTTTTTTTACGGCATGTAATATTGTAATGTTTTATTTTGGTAGTCCTTTTTTGTTAAAAAAAATTGTAATGCTTTTTGTTATCACATATGAAGAGTAATGCAAGTTGTGTAGTGTGAAGAGGATATACGCACAACAGTGCGAGGATGCAAAAAAAAACTAGAACATAGCAGCTCGGGAATGTAGAAGTTTTTCACACAGTATGAAAAATGCAGCGGCAAACTAAATGTAATGGGCAGCAACACATGTAAAAGAAATTTTTCTTTACAACAGTAAATGTAAGATGTAATTTTTTTTGTTGAAATGTTCTTGTTGAATCCCTCTGAGAGAGAGGAAGAAATATGTAACAGGGAGTTTATTAATGAATAGAAAGTTTTATGTGTGTTGTTGAAACTCTGTTCTCTAGGGAAAATTTTTTTGCTTCCCTATGTTAAGATCCTGGAGACAAACAGAGCATTGTCTCTGTGTTCAGTCTTTTGTTTTGGAATTTACCAGAAAATTACCAACAAAAAATGTGAATTTCTCCATAAAATGCTTAAATAATTTTTTCACCAAAATAAGTTCTCAAGTGTAAATTTTCAAGGAAGCTTTATAAAAAGAAATATTTCACCAATCTAAATACATTTTCTTACCAAAGAAATACATTTTTTTACCAAAGAAAGATTACACCGTTAAGATTTAAAGGACAACAAATTATCTGCAAATAAGACATGTAACTTTGGAAATGAACAGGTCAAATTTGCGGAAAAATTTGGAACTTGTGTCGATCCACGTAATGCAAAGTCCTCCGAAGGTTAATTCACCTCACTCTGTCTCAAAAAAATAAAGGAAGCGAAAGGAAATTTGGACCAAATCTAGATGTACACGATCCAAAATGATGACAAAGTTGTAGAGATGATGATTATTGTTGTGATAGGCTCAAATTGAATGCCGAAAAGAAAAATTTTAATCTCTTTCAGAAAAAACAAGCATTATGTTTTCTGATGGTTAGCTACCTGCGCACACATCTCTTTAGTGTCCTGTCTCGGTGTATTCATCGAAATTATCATGAAATCCCTCTACCTTTCTGGCCCCGTTGTTTGGGCTACGCTTTGGGGCACCAAATCTAGATGTTGAATGGTGTACGATGATGCGCTATATTATCAAATTGAAAATCTTTAAGCTCCAATCATGTTGTTTTCTAAATCGAAAATGGATGAGATATTGGTTATATTTGTTGAAATTATAATTTCAACTGCAGTGAACAGAACAACAGCAGCTACTTTATTCATTTGTCGTGATCCGGCGCCCCACATTTTTTCCCGATCTTTTAAATCACCGCCATTACCATCTTTTCATTCTTTAATTATTTTTGTGTTTCCAGAAGGAAGAAGATCAAATCCAGCGCCACACCGTTACTTTTCAACAACCGTGTTAATGAGCAGAACGGCTGAAACAGAAAAAGAACCAGCCTTGAGCTGACGTAGCATTTATCAGTCATAGATTTCATCACCACCGACTCAAGAAATACAGCAAAAGATCAAATCTGTTAATCATGAGCAGCAGAAACTTTATCAGCAAGTTAAGGCGGTGAAGACCCTTTCCCGCACTATAAAATGCAGACACAGCAGTGTAGAAATATATAGATGAGATAGATTGAAAGTCCTTTTGTAACACACAGCAGTGTAGAACAAGAGAATTTTTTTTTTGTATTGCACAGCAGTGCTGAAATTTTCTGAGATAGTTGTTTTGTGGAACTGAAGCGTTCCTGTTGTAATCCCTCTGTCAAGAGGAAGATGCTCTTTAGCATAATATTTTGTGAAGATCCCTCTACGTGAGGAAGACTTATTTTATCAGTTAGTTTATTTTCATAAATAGAAATTTCTTTCTGTGCGTTGCTGTTTCACCAAAAGTTATTTTGTCAAAAAATTTCTCGTAAGTCGAAAAATACTTGACGTCAAAAATCCCCGTTGCTGCAACACCACGAACAACAACTGAAAAAATTTACGTTGCTGCAACACCACGAACAGCGTTGCTGCAACACAAGGTACAGCAACTGAAAAAAACTGTGTTGCTGCAACACCGTTTCCAGAGAACGAATTTTTCTGTTTTTCTGAGTTAAAAACAGAGTATTTTTATGTGTCAAAGACAGAGTATTATTTTGATCAGTTTTTGATCCTGAGGCAAAGTAGAGTATTATTTTATGCTCTGTTCTTGTGTTTTTGAATTGTCAGAAAACAGAGTATTACTCTCTGTTCATATTTTTGTTGTTTCGGAATTTATCAGAAAATTCTGAACAGTGGAAACAGAGGATTTTTCCACTGTATTTTGTTTGGAATAACCAGAAATTCCCGACATGGTATCAGAGCTTGTCCAGGCTCTTTGAAGACATCAAAGAAGCTGAAAGAAGATTTGTTGCTGCAGCAAATTATCCAGCAGAGCAAAAACGCTGTCAAGTCAAGTATTGCAAGAATGGCCAGCACCAGCGTGGGTATGTTTAATACCCAGCTCCCACAGTTCAATGGGAAAAATTATGACTACTGGGCAATAACCATGAGAGCCGTGTTTTCCTCACAAGATTTATGGGAACTTGTTGAATATGGTTTTGAAGAGCCAGCAAATGAAGAAGAGTTTATTGGATTAACTCAGGCAGAGAAAGAGTTGTTGAAGAGCAATAAGAAGAAGGACTCAAAAGCCCTTGTATTCTTATATCAAGCAGTGCATGAGAGTGTGTTTCCGAGGATAGTAGCAGCCAATACATCCAGAGAAGCATGGCAAACTCTCAAGACAGCCTATCAAGGCATGGAGAAAGTTAAGACAACAAAACTACAGTTGCCGAGGAAAGATTTTGAGAACTTGCGTATGAAGGAGTCAGACAATATTGACTCATTCTTCACACAAGCAATTGGTTTGGTCACTCAGATAAGGTCTCATGGAGAAACTCTTGAAGAAAGGAGGATTGTGGAGAAACTATTGAGGTGTCTACCCTCAAAGTTTGATGTGATTGTCACCACCATAGAAGAGACAAAGGATCTCTCAAATTTTTCAGTTGATGAACTTCATGCATCACTGATAACACATGAGCAGAGGTTGAGTAGAAATGAAAACTCATCTCTAGAGCAAGCCTTCAAGACCCAGATGTCATTTGGAAGAGGAAGAGGTCAAGGCAGAGGAAACAAGAGAGGAAGAGGAAGAACCCAATATAGAGGCGGAAGAAACAATCTAGCAAATGTTCAAGGAAGAGGCAGCAATCCAAATCAGAACCAAGGCCATGGCAGCAGTCAGCAAAGTGGACAACATCATGCTCAAGGACAAAGGTATGAAAAATCCAATGTCCAATGTTATTATTGTAAAAAATATGGGCACTATGCAAATGAATGTAGGAAAAAGCAGCATGATATGAGTAATAGATCTAGTGCAAATATCACTAGAGAAAATATCAGTCAAGATAATGTGTTGTTAGTTTGTAATATGGCTGAAACAAACAGTGAAGATATATGGTTTCTAGATTCTGGTTGCAGCAACCATATGACAGGAAACATAGCCCTGTTTTCTGCTTTAGATCAGAGTGTGCAGTCACAAGTCACACTTGGGACTGATAGTAAAATTTCTGTTATGGGAAAAGGAGAAGTTAAAATATTTACAAAGAAAGGTGAAAAGAAAACCATAGCAGATGTCTATTATGTTCCTTGAATGAAGTGTAATCTCTTGAGTATTGGACAGCTTGTTCAGAAGGGTTACAATGTTTTCTTTGAGAATTATGTATGCACCATCATAGACAGATTACCCAGCAAACGTTGTATTGCTGAAGTGAAGATGACAAGGAACAGGATGTTCCCTCTCAGAATAAGAGCAGATCTGAAAAATAAAGAAGTAATTGCAGCAGTGACACAAGAGGCTCTCCAAAGTGTACCAAAGGATGAAAATTGGTTGTGGCATTTGAGATTTGGACATCTCAACTTTGGAGGTCTTAATTTGTTGAGTAGAAAAGGAATGGTAAGAGGATTACCATTGATAGAAAAGCCAGACAGCCTTTGTGAAGGTTGTATATTGGGAAAACAACACAGAGAAAGTTTTCCAACTGGGAAAAGCATAAGGGCAAAAGCACCCTTAGAAATTGTCCATTCAGATTTATGTGGACCGATGCAAGCTCCATCACTTGCAGGCAGCCAATATTTTCTAACATTTATTGATGACTTTACTAGAAAGACTTGGGTTTATTTTCTGAAGAATAAGAGTGAAGTGTTTGAAAAATTCCAAAATTTCAAAGCACTTGTAGAAAATCAGAGTGGGCTGCGTATCAAGGTTTTGAGAACTGACAGAGGAGGTGAGTATATCTCCAAAGAATTTTTACATTTTTGCAGAGAAAATGGAATTCATAAGCAATTTACAGCAAGGTACACCCCGCAGCAAAATGGAGTTGCTGAAAGAAAAAACAGAACAATCATGGATATGGCGAGGAGCATGTTGAAGGCAAAGCATTTGCCAAATGATTATTGGGCTGAAGCTGTACACTGTGCAGTATATATTTTGAATAGATGTCCTACAAAAGCAGTGATGAACAAAGTGCCAGAAGAAGCATGGAGTAGGAGAAAGCAAGGAGTCACTCACATGAAAGTTTTTGGTTGTGTGGCTTATGCACACATTCCAGATCAGCTAAGGAAGAAATTGGACAACAAAGGGGAGAAATGTATTTTCATTGGATACAGTGAAGAATCCAAAGCTTACAGGTTATATATCCCATCCACCAAGAAGTTTTTTGTGAGCAGAGATGTTCAATTTATTGAAGAGGAAGCTTGGGATGGAAGCATAGAGAAAACAGTTAATGTTAAAAACTTTTTGTCTCATGATGATGATGATGAGGAGTTGGCTGAAACACATCCCCAAACAGCAGCGCCAACAACAGAACAGCAAAAGACGCCCTTGAGGAGAAATGAGAGTGCTTCTCCAAGCACACCACAAGGAGGAAATTCAAGTGCATCTACAAGCACTTGCACACCGAATGAAAGAGGTAAGAAATTCAGAAATTTAAGTGATATTTATGATGAAGGAATGAATTCCCTATTTGCTTTGTATTTTCATGTTGATGACCCTGTTCATTTCGAAGATGCAATTAAAGATAAGAAATGGATAAAAGCTATGGATGAGGAGATGAATGCCATAGAAAGAAATAAGACATGGGATTTAGTTGATCTACCAAAAGGTAAAGAAGTCATTGGAGTTAAATGGGTCTACAAGACCAAGAGTAACGCTGAAGGCAAGATAGAAAGGCATAAGGCAAGACTTGTTGTCAAGGGATACAAGCAGCAATATGGGAGAGATTATGAGGAGACTTTCGCACCGGTTGCAAGAATGGAAACAGTAAGAGCAGTGCTGTCCATAGCAGCACAAAACAAATGGAAAGTTTACCAAATGGACGTGAAGTCAGCATTCTTGAATGGAGTATTAATGGAAGAGGTTTATATCGAGCAACCTCTAGGCTATGAGAAGAAAGGCCAAGAGCACAAAGTGTGCAGATTGAAGAAAGCTCTTTATGGGCTGAAGCAAGCACCAAGAGCATGGTACAGTAGGATAGATTCCTATCTACTGGAGAACGGATTTGAGAAGTGTGAGGGAAAACCCACTGTTTACATCAAAGAAAAGGACTGTAAAATTTTAATTGTTGTGTTATATGTTGATGATGTGATTTTTACAGGTAATGATGACTACCTCATTGAAAATTTCAAATCAGTCATGAAAGAAGAATTTGAGATGACTGACATGGGTTTGCTGAGATACTTCTTAGGAATAGAAGTAGATCAAAATAAAAATGGAATTTTTATTTCACAGACAAAATATGTAAATGAAGTGTTGAGCAGATTTAACATGCAGGACAGCAAGACAGCAATCACTCCCACAGTGATGGGATTAAAACTCAGCAAAGAGGACAGCAGCAAAGATTTTGACCCTAGTGTGTACAAGAGCATAGTTGGCAGCCTCATGTATTTGACTGCAACTAGGCCAGACATAATGTATGCTGTTAGTTTAATTTCCAGATTCATGGAGAAGCCAAAAGAAACACATTGGCAGGCAGCAAAGAGAATTTTGAGGTATGTTAAAGGTACAAAAAGGTATGGCATATTTTATACTGTTTCAGAATGTTCAGATTTAGTTGGATACACAGATAGTGATTGGGCTGGAAGTGTAGATGACCGGAAAAGCACATCTGGTTACATTTTTCACATAGGTTCAGGAGTCATTTCATGGGCTTCCAAGAAACAGCCAATTGTGGCATTGTCTACAGCAGAAGCAGAGTATGTGGCAGCTACAGCAGCAGCATGTCAAGCGGTTTGGATGAGGAGAATGTTGAGAAGTCTATGCCAGGAGCAGGCAACAGCAACAGTTATTTTTTGTGACAATAGCTCAGCTATTGCATTATCCAAGAACTCTGTATTCCACAAGAGAACAAAACACATAGACACAAAGTTTCACTACATCAGAGAATTGGTGAACAATGGAGAAATCATTTTACAACATTGCAGGACTCAGGAACAGGTTGCAGATATTCTGACAAAGCCATTGGATCAGAAAAGTTTTGAGTTTTTAAGGAAACTTCTGGGTATGACTGATAACCCAGCAGTTGAAATTAAAGGGGAGTGTTGAAATTATAATTTCAACTGCAGTGAACAGAACAGCAGCAGCTACTTTATTCATTTGTCGTGATCCGGCGCCCCACATTTTTTCCCGATCTTTTAAATCACCGCCATTACCATCTTTTCACTCTTTAATTATTTTTGTGTTTCCAGAAGGAAGAAGATCAGATCCAGCGCCACACCGTTACTTTTCAACAACCGTATTAATGAGCAGAACGGCTGAAACAGAAAAAGAACCAGCCTTGAGCCGATGTAGCATTTATCGGTCATAGATTTCATCACCACCGACTCAAGAAATACAGCAAAAGATCAAATCTGTTAATCATGAGCAGCAGAAACTTTATCAGCAAGTTAAGGCGGTGAAGACCCTTTCCCGCACTATAAAATGCAGACACAACAGTTTAGAAATATATAGATGAGATAAATTGAAAGTCCTTTTGTAACACACAGCAGTGTAGAACAAGAGAATTTTTTTTTTGTATTGCACAACAGTGCTGAAATTTTCTGAGATAGTTGTTTTGTGGAATTGAAGCGTTCCTGTTGTAATCCCTCTATCAAGAGGAAGATGCTCTTTAGCATAATATTTTGTGAAGATCCCTCTATGTGAGGAAGACTTATTTTATTAGTTAGTTTATTTTCATAAATAGAAATTTCTTTATGTGCGTTGCTGTTTCACCAAAAGTTATTTTGTCAAAAAATTTCTCGTAAGTCGAAAAATACTTGACGTCAAAAATCCCCGTTGCTGCAACACCACGAACAACAACTGAAAAAATTTACGTTGCTGCAACACCACGAACAGCGTTGCTGCAACACAAGGTACAGCAACTGAAAAAAACTGTGTTGCTGCAACACCGTTTCCAGAGAACGAATTTTTCTGTTTTTCTGAGTTAAAAACAGAGTATGTTTCTGTGTCAAAGACAGAGTATTATTTTGATCAGTTTTTGATCCTGAGGCAAAGTAGAGTATTATTTTATGCTTTGTTCTTGTGTTTTTGAATTATCAGAAAACAGAGTATTACTCTCTGTTCATATTTTTGTTGTTTCGGAATTTATCAGAAAATTCTGAACAGTGGAAACAGAGGATTTTTCCACTGTATTTTGTTTGGAATAACCAGAAATTCCCGACAATATTGGAGTGGCTCGAAGTAATAAATCTAAGGTAATAAATAAATAAATTTATATTTAATTTTAAAATAGTATTTATTATATACTTATATTCATTATCAATATTTTATATACTTTTTTTTTAATATTTAGAAATTTTAAAATAATAAATAAATAAATTTATATTTAATTTTAAAATAATATTTATTATATACCTACACACTCTCATAATTTATATGTCATATTTTTTCTTTTAATTTAGGATAATTATTAGGCTTACGTCAACATTAATGTTAATTTCATAGTATGTTTTCTCTACTAATTAAAATAATTATTTAATGTTTATAGATAAAGACTGAAAAGTTTCTAAGAAGGTGATTTTTCCATTTTGTTTGATTTTCAGTTTTATTTTTTTTTTTTGACAAAATTCAAGTGATACATGTTGTTGTTCATAATGATGATGATGGTGGTTATGGTCCACTTAGACCAAATTTTGGAAAAAAATATAAGAAGTAGTTTGTTAAGAAAAAAATTATTTTAATTTTTTAGTCAGATTCATATTTACATTTGAAGTACAATTCTCTTAAATAAAACATTAAATAGTAACCAAAAAAATTGATTAAAATCTAACCAGTGGAAAAAAAATTAAATAAATATAACAAACAAAAAAACAAAACTAGCCCAAATACAAATTCCTCCGACTTTGATCCACTTTTTACCGGCAGATCGGACCTGATATGAACAATTTGATTTTACCCACTCCTCCTGTCAATGTTCCTTTACACTTCTCACTGAATTGCTAATTATTTCCCAAAACCCACTAATTTAAATATTGCATCATTTTTTAATGGCACCCAGCGAAAGCTTTCGGTCAAGTAATTTTTTAATCAGAGTTCTTTGTACCTATGGGTGCAATTGATAGTTATTTGCCAAAGAATCCACTAATTTTTTAAATATTACATCATTTTCTAATGGCACCCCAGTGAAAGTTTTCCGTTGAGTATTTTTTATGATTTACATGAATATTATATAACACTGAATAATTATGAGTATGTACAAGTCCCACCAATTTCGGATTGCGTACGGCAGATTCTATGTTGCACGGCATAATTGTGTACGGACTGTTAATTTTAAACGACGAACAAGCTTAGGTGGCGTTCCGGATGGAATTTGACGGCAAATTGCTTGTTACAAGGTTATTTTCTTGTCAAATAAAGCTAAAAAATTCTGCCGCCAATCAACATTACGGGTATTAGTGTTAAAAAACCCACAAATTTGACGGACGCTTCCATTCGAAATTCCTGAGTGGTGCTTAAACAAGTGCTATTATTCTTCAATGGATGGACCTGAAACTAGGAACTCTGCGTATGCCAGTGTCTCTGCTGCTTTTATAGATGGTAGTAGATAAGCGGGATATACTGAGAAGCTGGATCAGGCTCTTGATATAGAACAGGATCTGACCCTCGCAGCCTTCATTATCTTATTTGATCTCAATTCTCCACTTCCATATCCATTTCCAGTGGAGATGTCGTAAATAATTTTATTTTTCGCACCGTACTTCATTGGTGTATAATTTATTTTTATATTCTAAAATAATATTTGCGGAATGGGCCTTCTCAAATTTTATCAATTATTTTTATGATAAAGGTAAATTTTATTTTCAATTTCTCATAAAAAATTTACAGAGATTAAATTCCATGGAAATCGATTAATTTACATCACATAAATATCAATTTAAAAAATAAAGAATCTTCATTATCAATATTTTTTTTAATCTCTTTACAAAATATAAATTTATAAAAATAAAGAATCTTCATTATCAATTTTTTTTTTAATCTCTTCAAAAATTAAAGATACAACATTACATAAAACCCCTGCTATGCTTGGTCACATAAAACGGAAACTGAGAATATGCACATAGCTCCCAACCTCGATTTTTAATCCCTCCAAAAATAATAAATCCCTAGTTAAATTAAATCTATATGCGATTTTCCATTCATAACATCCAAAGGGCCAAACATCACAACAAAACCTATTTCAAGATTACAAACATACTTTTAACATTACATGGACCTTTGTTGTTTTTTAGTCAAAAGCTAATCATCAACGTTACCCACACCACATGAAATATGGTGGTAGCCAAATTTAGTGATATTAGGGAGTAAGGCTTATGCTAGGAGAAGCCTTCACCATGAACCCCATGGGATGAATTTGTGCGTCACCATCACCATCATGAAATACATAAGCAACTCCACCATGACTAGTCTTATCCATGCCCGCCATCTCATCATCCCTAGATACCCTTAGAAGGTTGAACTTGTGCAGAATATAAAACACGGGGGCCATGGTGGCAGTGACCCATCCTACGGTGACAGGATTTGTATGACATGGGCAGCTAGGAGTCTCCCACCTCCACCCATGAATAACCCGTAGGGCCTCGAGGAGATCCCATTAGGAGACAGCCCGTACACTTGCAAAACATACTCCTCCTTTGCATAGAGTGCGGTAAAGATGATACCCCAAGCCCCGCAACCACCGTGAAGTTGCGCAGCCTCTAGGGGGTCATCATACTTCATCTTGGCAGCCAATATGTTGAAGCCTATCAACACCCACGCCGAGACAAACCCACAAACAATAGCGGCCCATGGCTCCACCATGGAGCACCCGCCCGTGATTGCCGCAAATCCACCGAGCAACCCATTGCACACGTCCAACACATTCCAGTGCCCTGTTAGAAGTCTTCGACCAAACAACGTTGTCAAAGCCGCAGAGCACCCAGCAAGAATAGTCGTGACAGCTGTCCTGCCAATCGCTGTCCACTGACCGTCCACGTAACTACCCCCACCCGAACTGTAAGGCACTAAGATCTTTGCAAATGACCCTGGATTGAACCCGTACCATCCAAACCAGAACAAAAAGGTTCCCAACACCACCAACGTAGCACTGTGGCCCCTGATCGCGTTTGGCTTTCCCTCGTGGTTATATCGGCCGATCCTCGGCCCTCAATAAGCGCTCCCCATAAACCGGCGACCCCACCGACCATGTGAACGAACCCGCTGCCGGCGAAGTCGTAGACTCCGCTTCCGAAAAGCAAACCGCTGGCTTTCGAAGCGCTGAGCCAACCATCAGGCGACCACACCCAATGCGAAACCACCGGGTAGACGAACCCCGTGAGAATCGAACTGTAGATCAAGTACGCCGCGAACTGCGTCCGCTCAGCGATGGATCCACTGGTGATCCCCGCGGCCGCGATGGCGAAGGCCCACTGGTACAGAAAATATGCATAAACGTACTGGAAGTTCTCATTTGGCACGTCCTTCAGCCCGAAGAAATAATGGCCAATGAAGCCATTGGAGTGCTTTCCCCTTCCGAAGGCGAAGGCGAAGCCAAAGAGATAGTAGCAGATGCCGGCCGCGACCGCGTCGAGAACATTGGTGAGCATGATATTCACGGTGTTCTTGGCCCGCACGGAGCCTGCGCATAGCATGGCAAACCCTAGCTGCATGGCGAAGACGAGGAAGGCCGAGAAGAGCAGGTACGTGGTATCAACGGCGCGGCTCGTCGCCGAGAGTTGGTCGGAAATGGCCTGCAACTTGTTGCAGAATTAGTCACCGGCGGTGCCGTTGAGGAGGTTCTGGAGAACCGCCAGCTCAGGAGCTGTGCAGGTGTAGCTGGAGCTAGACATGGCGGATGAGCGGGGTTTGATCACGCGACCGGGAATTCGAGTCGGCAGAAGTCAAATGCGAGATTTGAGAGGGACAAAACTTGAACAACAAGAATCAGTGAAATTTGAACTTTAAAGAGTACGGAAATGGAGCTGAAGTGAAATACGAGCTTTAAAGGGCAAGGATTCGAGCCTGGAGAAATTAAAGACAACCTCTCAACATGTAAATTTCGGACCGGGAGAACTGATATACGTGTTTCAGAGGGATGGGATCTGAACCGGGAAAAGTGAAATGCGATCTTTAAAGTCTACGAGATCGAATCTGTGAAATACAAATTTAATTTAAAGGTACGGGATTCAAACCGGAAGAAGTGAAGTACGCGGTTTAAATTGACGAAATTGGAACTGGAAGAAGTGAAGCACATGCTTTAAAAGAACGGGATTCAAACATGGAGGAGTATAATACGATCTCTTACAGATAGGATTCGAACGGGGAGAAACATAATATGAGGTCTTACAGGCACCGGATTCGAATTGGAAGAACTGAAATAGGAGCTTTGAGATTTACGTGATTAAAAGAGGGAAAACTTGAAAATTTAGCTTTGAGAAGGACGGGATTCCAATTTTCAGAGCAAGAGAACTGAAATCCGATCTGAGAGCTCCGAACCGGTGAGAGTCGAACATGCCACGCGCAATGCGCACTGGGAGAGCTGAAATGCGAACTTTGAGATGTTTGGATTCGAACCCCCGACCGACTGGGCGAAAAAGAACATGGATTGAGCTTCCACCAGGCTAGATGAGAACTTCCACTGCAGAATTCGAACCGGAATATGGAGCGGTTCGAGACCAGTGATGGAATTCAATGAGAATTCCCGTCTATTATAACCATTATATAGAGATGTATATTTCCTCTGCGATCAAGATTCATAGTACATAGGCCTCGCCATTTTGTCCGAAATGCCGGCTAACATACTTCTGCGGTGAAAGGACGGTGAAACAAAAAAAATATATAATAAGATGACCTAACAGCAAACGCTTGCAAGCGCTTGTTCGGCTTGCAGTATCTCTAGTAAAATAAGAAGAAATCTAAATTACTGCAGCGATTGTACAAGAAATTGTGAGTTTATTAAAATCTTAAAACATACAAAGAGATATTAATATAATGTAAGTAGACATGTTTCTTGAAACCGTTTATTAGATTGCATGGTTTTATGAAACAGTTAAATTTTTTATTATTAAATATTTGTCACATTCTCTCAGTTTTCCTTGTCTGACCTCTTCAATTTATATCGCCATCGCGGTTAACTTTTGCATTATTTTGCTTTTCTTGTAGTCTTTGCGTGGCCGTTAACTTAATTTTCCCACGTCTTATTGCAAGTTGTCTTTTCTGTCATGGCGCGTGAGGGTGCATAACTCATTTTAGTATTGGCCAATTTGCATTTTAGTATTTATTTTATAAAAAATGTTTTTATTAATTTATCATACATGATGACTCATAACCTAATTATTTCGCACTTTTATGGCTTCTGGAATTCGAAAATAGTGACGTGTCACGTCTATCGCCTTTGGCTTTCAAATATATTGATAAAAAGTTACCAGTTGATCTTATTTGATCTTTAGTGTGCCAGAAATAATTTATATAATATTATTTTAAAGCAAACAATAAAAATGATGGTTGAAGTAAATAATGGTGACGTCAATTATTTAAATAAATCATAGGATGCTTATAACGCGCACTTTTATGGCCTTTGGCTTTCAAAAATAATGTCCAATAGTCACTCTTGCACGCGTTATTGTTTCCAAAAATATAATCTAAATAATATTATAAAAAATATTCGTTTTCGAATTTTCTCGAGCGAACAACGAAAATGATTGCTGACGTATATCGTTATTGATATATTATTTACACAAAATATTAATACTTATAATGTATTTTTATCACAGATGTTTTTGTTAATTAATTATTGAAATAAATCATTAAAACCAATAATGCTCAATAGTTGTTATAACTAGCAATTGTCCTGAAAGGTACAAAGAGAGGCCGATAGACTTTAAAAAATACAAGTATTTTTCTAAAAAATATTAAAAATAGAAAATAATGAATTTTGGAAACCACATAACATCTACAGTGTAACTTATTATATATATATATATATTAGTTAAAATCTCAATTGTATTGTCAATTTGGGTATTGGTTAACTTTTACACAAACATATGCTTCCACAATTGTAACTCTTCTCCAACATTGATTCATATTCTTCGTGAAACCTGCCACACTAGTGCAGTGCAATAAGAAATATTTTAAAGAAAGGTTGAGAAATCTTTCTTTATATATAAATATATATTTTTAATATGTTTTGAATTTATTTAAAAATGAGCAGTTTGTATCAAATCTATGTGTGCTTGTCCTAAGTAAGATACAATTTTGATATGTCATTTACTTAATTATTCATAAATCTTTTTAGTATTTCTACTCATTATTTGTTCACAGTGGATAGTGCAGACCATTGTCACTATGAAGCTCTGACAAACTGTATAATTCATACAGTTGGGTAGTACTTCTTAAGCAAACGCTGTGAACTTTGCATGGTCTTTCCATAAAATTGATTGCACCAAAAATGAGATCCATAGATTTAGAGAAGCCTACACCACTGATTGAGAAAATCAAATCATGAAACTCTTCAAGAAATTCCATTTCTAATTTTTCATTTTTCAATTCCAATAGTGACATGTAGCATATTTCCTTCAGGTTGGCATCTCCTCACATATCACCTTAAGAGAGGATTGAGAGAGTCTGAAGTTCAACAATTGTTTTTTGGGAATTAATCTACCTACCACATTTTAGATCACTTAATGAATTTATATATGTGCATTGCAAGATTCACTTCACTTTCATACAAAATTATTTTCATCCTTATCGATGTTATGTCAGGACTAAGTACAAAATTATTGACATCGATATTTTCATCCTTATTGATGTTATCTCAGGACTAAGTATTATGTTCAGTATAGTAAAATTCAATGCATGTTTCAAAAAACATCCTCATCTTTGATGGAGAGGCATAAAGAATGAAATGTAAATTTATTTTTTATTAAATGTAGTTCCAATTTTGAGGAAAGAGCTCTGGTATGAAATGATACCAACATTTACCAGACCTACATATCTACTTAAAGCGAAAGCGTCGACCCTCTCACTGGTAAGCAGCAATGACTAGTCATCATTTAAATTTTCTCTAAAATAATAAATATCAATTGCAATGAGACTTTGTACCAGACCCACTAATTAATTTTTGCTTAAAGGCCACCATGATCAAAGATTTTGGTTCTTACAGGAAGGAAGACCCACAGAGGAAATCATTGTGAGCATAAGCAGAAGCCGGGAAAACAGTTAAGGGTTTCGCTTGTGGAATCTGGCCACAAAGACGATTGTTTCTTAGATTCTGTTGATGCCCCGAAAATCGTTGCAACAACATTGGGGAAACCACCCAGTCCGGACCTTAGTGCAGCTCCTTTTCCGTTTGGAATAGTGGTTCCGACTGGGGATAATGGGACCAGTTTCCCAAGAATTATAAGTAAATGGGATGGATGAGTGACTTATGACATAAGATGGTAATAAGCGAACAGCTAAACTATAAGCGAAATGTAATAACTATAATCTGATCCCGGGACTTATCACTTGGCAAAGCGTAGCGTTTGATGATCTGTGCTTTAAGGCAGGCATATAGATGACTCTAACACTTTAGCATAGATGTTTAAACCATTTAAAATTTGCTCTGCATAATTAGTTATGCAGAGCGATTATAGCGAATTACTACACTTAACCATTTATATCATTGATACGTGCATGGGTGAAAGAGATAACAAATCACCAAAACATTCAATAGTGAAACGGAATGAAGATTCGTTGTTATATCGCATACATGCATTCAACAATAGCAAAGATAATAACACAGTAATTCATATAATAAGAAAGAACACAGATACAGATAATAGTACCATGTAAGCTGCTCGATCAATCCAGTATATTAATCACTATGTCGCAGTCCTTCCTTCAAATCAGAAAGCATTCCAAACAACAGACAGTCGTGCGCAATTGTGTAAAACAGCCTTCTAATCAAAATTAAGAACCGTTGGTCGAGTTTCACAAAAGAATATAGACTGAAGCACAATAGTGCAAACTTCAGCCTTTAAGTCTATTACAAAATTTTACGACCCTTTCCAAAACAATGAAAGGGTCTATAAATACTATACTAAAATATCTAAACAACTGAAAAGCTATTAAATTGGCATCAATAAATGTTTTTTCCATCTTTCTTGGTGATCTGGCAGTTGGCGGCAATGCTTCATTCGGTGGGTTCTTTGCCTTTACTCCTTAGCTGACATATCGCTAGCATTGGCTCTACTTCTGGTGGAGTGTTGAGACGCGAAGTTAGCTGGGCGTCATATGTAGCATCTTGAATGTCGGGGATCAGGCATCCGAGGGCATATGCTAAACACTTGAGAGCATACCTTTGAGTATGTGGCTTGACTAGAAAGAGCCAATATGCTTCAGAGGTTAAAGTATTTACTCCGGTAATTAACTTCCTCTGTTCCTCCAAGCCATGATAACTTGCTTGTTCAAGCATATCCGCTGTTGTTATGCTTCCAGGTGTGCACTTGGAGATCCTGTTTGCCAAATAAAATGTATCATTGACTAGGTCGATCATATTGCTGGCAATTATTTTACACCTGGAAGCCGCCCTTTCTGCTTTCATTACCTGAATGTTCCATTCCGTGAAGAGTATGTCCTTGTATGCTTCATGGATTCGGGACAAATTCGCCGCTTTCCATTCTTCAGTGTCTTGCCACTCAAGATAATCGGATATGGCATCTTCGGCCTGATCTAGCTCATTTCTGGCCTTCTCTATTTGCTCACACACTGTTGTAGATATTTCGCATAATGGCTCAGCCTTAGCAAGTTGTTGACATAGAAGTCTGATCTGAGACAGTAATGCGCTATTTATTTGAGTTGCCTCTGCTCTGAAATTTTTCACATTCTGTGTGCTCTTGATACCTTCGAGCTGTGTTGATAGTTGAGCTATACGCTCATCTTTCGATTTCATCATCAGCTCATTTGATGCTTTCAACTGTGACAATGCCTCCGACAATTCTTTTGCCTTCTGCGTTTCACTTTGGTTTATCCTTTGTCTTTCAATTTGCAGTTGCTGGGTTAACAAATTGTTTTCCTGCTGTTGAGCCAGCAACTGCTCTTCCACCTGTGCTGCTTTGTTTTTCGCTTCAATTACCTCTGCCTGTAATGCATATATTTCATGGTCCTTAGTCTTCAACAGAAGACTTACCTCTGATGCTTTGTCGATAGTTGCTGCGGAATAAGCTCCCGCGAATTGAGACAGTTTTGTTAGATCATCGGAGGGATCCAAATCCTCCTTCCAGACCATATTTCCCGTGACTGTTTGCTCAGGCAAGATAGAAGGTTGATCAAGCCTTCGTCTTTTCTTAGAGCGCTTAATAACGGCTCTATGCTTTGGGCTGTAGAAAATATCCAGGGGAGGAATTTCTTCCACCTGGAGAACAATTTGATCGGAAGGGTCCTTATTGATTACCTCGACATCCTATGAAATGGGTGGGCCGCTGGTTCCTCCTAGAACCTGAGAAGAAGTGGTATCGGGCGCATCGCTTGTTTTAGAGGCGTCTGTGTCTTTGGAGCCTTCTTTACCACTGATAATGGAATCGAATTGGTTCCATTGTTTAATCAATTCAGGATCGATGGAGGTTTGCTTATGTTGCTCTGTATGGGCTTTGCTCCGTTCTTTTTCTTGTTCTAACTTCTGCTGTTCTTCAAGTGCTTTTCGTTGTTGCTCCTCTTGTGTTTTCCGCTGCTGCTCCTCCTGCGTTTTCCACTGCTGCTCCTCCAATTCCTTTTTCTGCCTATCTGCTAGTTCTTTCTTCAGTTTTTCTTCTTCCTTCTTCTTCCTCTGCTCTTCTTCCTTCTGTGCCTTTTGCTGCCTTTCTGCTTGCTCTTTTCTTTGCTTCTCAGCCTGCAGCTTCTTCTGTCTTTCCTCCTGTTGTTTATCCTGTTCTTTAGTTGTAACAGGAGGTGGATGTATCTGTTGCCGACCAGGCTCGCTTGAGGAAGACGCTGGGGTTGTGGATAATAACTCTAGAGGCAGAGTTTGCAACCTCTGCTCCCTAAGTTTATTAAACTCTGTCAACGCCTCATCATTGTATTTCATTGTGGCAAGATGTTTGGTTTGGCTTATTGTATCGGCACCTACGAACAGGTCATCAAACATATCCTCTTGATGATCAAGTTTTGTTAATTTTGCTTGTTCTAGGGCAGTGTAGGCAGTTTGCTTTGGATCATAGAGTCTGTTTGGGATAGTGGCCAGGGATAAAGTTTGGAGTTTTGTCGCTTCTTTTTCTGCATGCTTGTAATTAAGCAGAGTAAAAACCCCAATTCTTAAAGGAAAAGAGGGCCAACCTTTCTTCTTCTCCTCTTTGAGAGTCTGTGTGACACTCTCGGCCATAATCTGGTAGCAGATTTCCCGGGCTAACAGCTTGTCTGGGATATATAAAGGGAGGACATGTGGCCTAGCCTTACTCCCAAAAACTCTGATATAGGTGAAATACTCTTCCCCGAACCAACTTGCTACGGCTGGTAAGTCAAAAGAAGCTTCATAGGAAATTCTGGAAATGGGTTTGTCATAAATAGAATAGTAAATGGGCACCATGAAACCATTACAAATTTGGTACAAATGGTCCTTGTAAGAGGACTTCCACAATTTCTGATGGTATAAATGAATGGGTGTTGGATCTTGGGTGGTCCATCTCCAACCGAGGACAGGAAACTCAGAATTAAAACACAGGGTATCCATAATGTAAGCAGTATAATAAAATGGCGGGATTTTCCTTTCGGTGACTATAGTTTTGGCTCTAAATTCACGAACAGCTACGACCAACTTATCAGAAAGAATAGTGGCCCAATCCATAATTATACTATTGATAGCCGCTTGCATTAGGGGAACCATGTCAATATTGATATTAACGGAGTCATGTAATCCCCACAATCTACACATCATAATCCCCACATAGCAATAGGGAGAATCCAAAGAAACGTTGGAGTACTTACCCGAACTTTCATGCTTGTGTTTGGCTGGGTTCTGCCTCCAATCTCGGAGGGGTTCGGATGGTGATTCATTTTCTTTTGCGAATTTCTCCACGAAGGCTCTGTTATAGACTAGCTTCGGTTCAGGCAGATGATACATTCGCCTGAGGTCATCAGGCTTGAATGACCCGAAAATCCTTCCATCCCTTGTATGAAAAGTTCTATCAGTGATGGGGATTTCTTCAATTGCCCAGCGCACCACATCTGTGTAAGGGAGAACCTGCTCTCTGGCCGCTATTCTGTGTAAAAAGGAGTCGGCCAAGTCTTTGAGAGTTGCATCAGACTTCCTTAGTACATCTACACTAGCCGTTCTCACTGTCACTTTTGGTTGCTCGGCCTCCAACAGATTATATGTGCCCTGCCATGTGGTCCTAGCAAGACCAGTGCACGTAGTGTCCGAGATTAGGCCTTTCTTCGAAATTGTAGCAGCTTGACCTGCAACAGGTGTTGTAGTGGAACCAGAAGACCTCTTATTTTTCTTCCCCATCATGTTCAGGCTTTTCTCAACAAACGAACTCTACACAAATGCAAGAGAAATCGTAACACGAGGAATAATGAAGACAAAGCATAATGGGAAAGATATATATCACTTGAAGCGTGGCGCTATTAATTTTCAAAAAGTGGCTGCGGATCCAATCACTGGTAAGAGATCGCATATGCATTAATGGTGTTTTTAAGGCCTGCTACCCATTAAATGACCTTTACACTGTTATTCAGTTGAATGACCTTCTAACGCGTGCAACAGATATGATAATGCCTTAGACGCAAGTATTCGTTAATCGAAGGGGCAAAGTTATTAAATACGCATGTATTACCTTATCCCTGCATTTAACGGTATTTTGAAATCTGCGCTTTATCAACCGGATTTAAATATAATTTTAAGGCTCAAAGCAATCACTTTCTGAGAATGCCGATCACCAATGAACAATATCGCATCGCATCGGGGGAAAGAGTTACACTATCGTTTGAAAGTAGTCCTGGCGAACGCCGATTGCGACATCGCATCGGACTAGCATGTGAACACATTACCAGATGCATATTAGGTGATTTGCCGACTTCCGATAGCGATATCGCATCGCATCGGGGGAAGAGTTGAGCGCCTTATGAGAGTGCATGGGATACCACCGACGGCCGATAGCGATATCGCATCGGGTCGGGGTTTATAACTTAAAGTGTTTTCCCACAAGAGGCAGTGCCGATAGCCGATCGCCGATATAGCGTCGCATCGGGGTATAAGATATGTGCTCCTTTTGTGTATGCATTGAATACCGCCGATCGCCGATAGCGATATCGCATCGGCAAAGACCGAAGTGCCGTTTAAATGCGTCTCTCTTGTTATTGCGATATGCGATCTTGCGATCGCTTTATCGCAATAACAAAAGATTGTTTTATTTTGGGAACATTGTTATTCGAAAAAGGCTTCAATTCACAAACCCATTTGATTATCATACCTTTTTCGAACAAATTCATTAATACCAATTAATTTTTTAAAAGGGACCCATTTCATATGTTGATTGTTTATAAATACAGATGATATGAAATGGGGGGTTGTTGTAGGGCACAACAAATTCATATGCTTCAAATGCTTCAGACCCAACATATGCCTTGGAATTTTCCCTTTGAAACTGTTCCATGACAGATCCAACCATCTCAGCTCCTTCAGCTCGCCCATGGGCCTTGGTATCTTGTCCACCATCTGATTTCTTGAGAAATCCAGGCGCTCAATTTTCTTTAACATGGAGATCGAAGTTGGAACATTGCCCTTCAAATGATTAACTGATAAGTCCAGCCACTTGATGATGCGCTCGCCATTGATCTCCGAGATCCTGCCTGTGATCTCGTTGTTGGCCAAATTGATGAACTCTAGGCATCCCCCTTGGGATGGGCAAGAATATGAGATATTGTCACTGAAGAGTTTCTCTATAGACCCATACAATTTATTTGAATGAAGATCAATTTATTTGAATGAAGATCAAGAACTGAGATGGAATCAGGCAAGGAAACCTTAGAGAGATACATTCATCTTCTCTCTGCATCTAGCAGCGGGGGCAAAGTAACATCGAGGTCTTCCTCTCAGAGTGATAAATTCAGCATTCAGTGTTTTCTCTGCATCTAGCAGCGAGGGCAAAGTAACATCGAGGTCTTCCTCTCAGAGTGATAAATTCAGGGAGCTTGCTAACAGCTACCCGTGCCCTCTCAGCACGCTTCAAGGTAAGGTGTGCACCCCTGCTTGCATTGTACCAGTTTTCATCCTGTCAAAGTTATCAATATCCACATGCTTGTGTCACAATGAGGAAAATTTTGACAACAAAATTCCACTATCTCTAGTTCTTGTCTTCCTTACCTTGTTATAATCTTCAAGCCAGCTCTCTTCTTCACAGGCAGCTAACCATTTTTCAATTCTTTCCAAGATTTCTTTCTTGCTAAATGCTTCTTCTTTAGTCTTTGCAATTTTCTCTTCAATGCTCTCAAGAAGCTCGGAAGGGTCAACTAACCCTGTGAACAAATAAAAGGAAAGCAAATAAGTATCACCTAACAGATAGGAATTACTCCAATAATTTTATCAAAGATATGTTCTCCCTACAATAAATTATTATTGTTTAAGTATATACCATGAAAAGAGATTACCAGAATTGAGCAGTAAAAGAAACAATACCCAAGAGAACTTACCAGAATCCATGGAGGCAATTGACTTGTCCAACGTAGTATTACTTTCAGCAATGAGATGTGTTCTCCTGCAAATTTCTTCTAACTCTGTTCGCTTCTTAAGAACAAGCTCCTTCATCTTACTTCCTTTTAGCTCCTCAAGTCTTGAAACCTCTGCTTCAACCTGTATCATCATAATTTGACTAAGAATCTAAACAAACAAGTTGGCTCGCACCACATCAATATGCATAAATACTGCATGCATGCATGCAGAGGATCATCCAAATTTCTCAAGCCTACATGGTTAATAAATTCCATAGACAGGGCATTGGGAGAACATATTTCATGCTCTGAAGCTGCAATGTTGCAGGTGACATTCTGGAACATCTGTTGCTCTTCCATAGGGGTGTCCATTAGATTCCAAAGCTCCAGCATAGTCGTGGCCAAATCTTGAAGCTGGAGATATGAAAAAATCAAAAGAATTAGCCCAATGCACCCCATTATGCTGCAATACAGATCAAGGTAATAGCAACCAACAAAACAAGGGGTAAACAAATTGCATGGGCAATCTCATGAAAATAACCTTTTGCATTCGTTTCTTTTTTTCTTCTCGCAATGTTTGAATTGTTGCAGCCAACCTATCAACAGTGTCATTACTAATGCTCTTGGATTGTTCAGACTCATCCAAGCTTGGATGCACATCTGTTACTGTACGTACAAAATCCAAGCCAAGGACAGAGCATAATCCATGGATTGTGTTGACAAATTCGATGACTTTGTAGAGACGCTCACTCTACATCAAAAACGAATGGCAAAAGAACAGATCAGATACACAAAAATACATAAAAAACAAAGGCGAAAGGACAGATCACAAATTCAAAGACATATCCACAGATTACAAATAAACAAGGGGTTTAGACACTTGAATTAATTGAGAAAATTAAAAGTATTTAAAAATTAAAGGAACTATGATAGATTTGTTAGCAAAACTCAAACCCCATTAAAATCATAAATGTGTAAAATTGGGTCCTCATGAATTTCGGCTCTATGCATGAGACGAAACCCATCCCACAGTGATACAACACGCTGCACTGGCTCCATCAAGCTTGATCTTTTCAAAGCAATTTATACAACAATACACATCTTATCACTATTTTCTTACCAATTTTTTGTAAGCTTGAACTTGTTTTCTTGCTATAATTTTTTGGTTTTTTGGAACATAGCTAATACGGTTAAACCCATAAAATACCCTAATAGACTCGGTAAATCCTAACTCTCTTTAGGGTTATCCCACATTGCAGCTATTAGCAAAAGCATAAGACAAAATAAAATAGTGAAGCAGTAGTAATTCTTACCTTTTCTCTTTGAAGCGATTGAAGTTGCTTCTGGTATTCTTCAAAATTCCTAAGAGATAGATCATTTTCGTCCACTGAAATGGCAGACGGACTAAGCTCTACACGTCCCAAAATTTCATTTGAAATCTTCTAAATCTGCATTTTAACATCCCAAATTTGCTGAATCCGTTCCTCTTTTCTCCGACGCATTTCTTCCAACAGAGGAGTTATCGCTTCCAGCTGCTCCTTCAGGCTCCCTGCTCTTCTGTCTCCCTAAAATGGAGCAGGTAAAACCAATATCAGAGTCTTGTAAGATTTAAAATTCAAAATGAAACCATGATATAAACTGCAAAGGCATATTTTCGGTCTTGTTATTTTAACCTGTTTAGGCATGGTAGGGCAAACTCCGAGGGCAGAATAAATGGATGCGAGCTCTGCTTCGAAATCGGCAGTAGCCTGATGAAGCTGAGCCTGTGATCGATTTCATTGATCTACTTTCCGTGTGTAAATGTTGGGTCCCTATAATACTAGTAATTACCCCATTACTATTGTAGTTATACCCCTTATTTATATTGTTGTGCCCCTATTACCCCCATATTGTTATTTCTGTGCCCCATAGAATCCCTCTATTGTTATTTTTGTGGCTTTATATTATTATTGTTAGGTCGGCTCGATTATATTGTGACTCCTTAGACTCCTATATATAGAAAGGAGGTTTTGTCATTTGTATCATCCAAGAATTGTTCATTTATGTAATGTAAAGGAGGTTGCCCCCTCGAAGAGGCTGAATTCTAAGGCGTGGATCTCTCTTTTCTATCTTTTTGTGAGCTGGTTTCATAACATTTGGTATCAGAGCTTTGGATTCTAGGGTTTCGCTGCTCCAAACAGGTCATTGTGGCATTTTCGCTATAACTTTTTTTTGTGACGTTTCAGAAGTCGCAAAAACAACCCATTTGAGAAGAAATCGTGTTGAACCTTGGGTCCGAATTTCAGAGCTTTTCGCGTGATATTTTCGGAGATATGATCTGAGGAAGTTGGTCTTTTTGCAGACTCCTGAATTACACTCAAAACAGGTGACCTGGGGAAAATCGTCATAACTTTCTTTCTGAGCATCGGATTGAAATTTCGTAAGAAGGTACAGAAAGAGGACGGATTTTAGTTTTCTTTTATATATTTTTCAGAGTCAAAGGTTGAAACAATGACACGTGGCACTTCATACAAGTTCGCTCTACTAAACTAGTCTATAATCAGGTCACTGCGGGAGATTGTGCATAACTCTTTCTTGGAAAATCCAATTTGGATCAGACTAATGGCATTGGAAAGAGGACATAGAAGGCTACTACAGGTCACAATTTCAGAACTGGATGATTCGAAATTACAGAGATACATCAGATTCAATATCAGGCTTCTACAAAGTAAAAAAAAGGTGTGTAGTTTTTTTTTAATTTTTGCATAAGCTTAGTTTGAAGGAATTCAAAGGGCATAGTAAAGCATTATTATCGGTAACTGATGCCCCGAGGAAAGAAAATGCAAACACCTAGTAAGGAACCTGAAAGCTCTAGCATGACTCATGAAGAAGAGGAAGAAATGCTACATGATATATCAAAATTACAAGAACAAGTGCAACAAATGTCACGCTCACAAAAGCTAACAGAAGCTAAGATAAGTGGCGTGGAATCTAAGATAAATGGCGTGGAATCTAAGATAAATGACGTGGAATCTAAGATAAAGGGCATGGAAGCTAAGATGGAGGATTCGATGGAAGAATTGAAGAAGTTGCTACAAGAAAGGGTCACTAATGGTGAAAAGGTAGTAAAGGAAACTCATGATGAGAACAAAAGAAATGTTAATCATGATTCCATAGACTCTAATGTTGGATCGAAGACTCACCATGTTCAAAAATCGATATGAGGAAGTTTGATGGCAAGGATCCCGCCACATGGATATTACAGATGGAGCAATTCTTCGATCTCAATAATGTGCAAAACACACAAAAGGTACGTATGGCAACTTTATATTTGGAACCAAATCAGTTTGTATGGTATCAATGGCTTTGTTCTCGTAAACAATTTATCACTTGGGCAATTTTTACGGAAGAATTGATAGCACATTATGAGGATACAAAAAGCAACACTTTTTTTAGCCAATTGATAAGTCTCAAACAAAAGGGTTCAATAATGGAGCACATTGAGGAGTTCCAAAAATTGAACATAAGGGTAAAAGATATTCCAGAGGAGCATAGGATTGATGTGTTCATAGGGTCTTTAAAGGATAATATCCAACATGATGTGCGCCTTTGGGAACCTGATTCATTAGAGAAGGCATTCAGGTTAGCAAGAAAAATGGAAAGCAAAATTATGGCAACTAGGAAGCATACCATTCACAACTATAAAGACGGAAGTGTTGTTGCCCATAGTCTTCCACAACCTACAAGGTTGACACCACAACAATTGGAAGAAAAAAGAGCAAAAGGGCTTTGTTACAATTGTGATAGCAAATACACAAAGGGTCATAAGTGTGCTGAGAAGAAATTATTCTACATAGATTGTGAAGAGGAAGAAGAAAAGGAGCAAGAAAGGTCAAAAGAAGAGGATATATTCCAGGAACAAAGCCTAGATGAAGAACAAATAAATCCGACCATATCTTGTAATGCATTGGCGGGAATTACCACTCCTCAAACCATCAAGATAGAAGGACAAATCAAGAAGAAAAAGGTAATAGTGTTGATTGATTCAGGAAGCACCCACAATTTTATTCATTGTAGGGTAGCAAAAGAATTGAATTGCTTCCTATATCCAGCACCAGAGTGTCAAGTGATGATTGCAAATGGAGGAACAATAAATTGTTCTGGAAAGTGCCATAATATCAAGCTATCCATGGGAGAATATGTATTGACTAGCCCAATGCTTTCCATTCCAATGGGAGGTGCTGATGTTGTACTAGGAGTCCAATGGCTACAATCCTTGGGTACAATAGCTTTTAATTTTCAAGAACTTTTCATGAAATTTTCTGTGGAAGGAAAGGAAGTTGAATTAAGGGGTATTGCAGGGAAACCAGGAAAGATAATCAGCTCTAATGGCATGACAAAGCTTCTAAAAAAGGAGCAAAGAGGTGTAATTGCACAATTATGTTCGCTAGATGTTTCCACATTGGAATCATCTATTTCTCCAGATCTCCAAAAAGTCCTGGACAATCATTCCAAGGTATTTGAGACTCCCAAAGGTCTCCCACCTATGCGTGATCATGATCATGCTATTCATCTGATTCCAGGAAGTGTTCCTCCAAACATCAGGCCGTACAGATATCCCTATGTCCAAAAAAGTGAAATTGAACGTATGGTTGCAGAAATGCTAGAGGCTGGTATAATTCAACCGAGTCAAAGTTCTTTCTCAGCTCCAGTAGTATTGGTGCACAAGAAGGATGGATCATGGCGCATGTGTCCAGATTATAGGGAGCTCAACAAGCTCACTATTAAAGATAAGTTCCCCATTCCTGTCATTGATGAATTACTGGATGAATTGCATGGATCAATTTACTTCACCAAGTTGGATCTTCGTTCGGGATATCATCAAATCAGAATGAAGATTGAAGACATTCCAAAAACGACATTTAGAACTCATGAGGGTCATTATGAATTTTTGGTCATGCCTTTTGGCCTTACCAATGCACCTTCAACATTTCAAGGTTTGATGAATTCAATTTTCAAACCATTCCTTAGAAAATTTGTGTTAGTATTTTTTGATGATATACTAATCTACAGCAAGTCTTGGAAGGATCATGTTGAACATGTTGACAAGGTGCTACAACTATTGGAGGAGAAACAATTATATGCAAAAAGATCCAAATGTTTCTTTGGAGTCCAGGAGGTGGAATATTTGGGTCATATTGTATCTCATGAAGGAGTTAAGGTAGACCCTAGCAAAATTAAAGCCATTAAGGAATGGAAAATCCCCACATCCATAAAGCATCTGCGAGGATTTCTTGGGTTGACAGGGTATTATCGCAAGTTTGTTAAGAATTATGGGAGAATAGCAGCACCTCTAACAACATTATTGAAGAAAGATTCATTTTCATGGACTCCGGAAGCAACAAAGGCCTTTGAACATCTTAAAGAGGCAATGTGCCAAGCACCGGTCTTAGCTACACCGGACTTCACAAAAACCTTTATTGTGGAATGTGATGCTTCAGGAAATGGAATTGGTGTTGTTCTAATGCAAGATGAAAGACCCATTGCTTTTGAAAGTCGTCCAATCAAGGGAAAGTTTTTAAGCAAAGCTATTTATGAGAAGGAAATGTTGGCAATACTCCATGCACTTAAGAAATGGCGACCCTACCTAATGGGAAGACACTTCAAGGTAAAAACGGATCATGATAGCCTTAAATACTTTTTAGAACAAAGATTATCCTCTGAAGAGCAACAAAAGTGGGTCACAAAGATGTTGGGTTATGACTTTGAAATCATCTACAAAAAAGGGAAGCAAAATGTGGTGGCAGATGCACTCTCAAGAAAGGATGAGGATGTGGAAGCATTGTTGTGTGCCATTTCTATTATCCAACCAGATTGGATAAACGAAGCAAGGGAGGAATGGAAGAATGACGAAGAAGTGTGGGCACTTATTCGAAAGCTACAACAAGATTCCAGTACTTCTGATACATTTAGCTGGAAAAATGATTCGTTATGGTACAAAGATCGCTTATACCTCTGTAAGAATTCCCAGCTAAAACAAAAGATTCTTATGGAATTGCACACTTCTCCCTTAGGAGGGCACTCAGGATTTTTAAAAACTTACCACAGGGTTAAGAAGGAATTTTTTTGGGATGGCCTTAAATCAGATATTCAAAAGTTTGTGGCGGAATGTTTGGTTTGCCAACAAAATAAAGTTGAAACAATTAAGACACCGGGTCTATTACAACCTTTATCCATTCCAAGCCAACGTTGGGAGGAGGTTTCAATGGATTTTATCACAGGTTTACCCAAGTCTGAGGGAAAGAGTGTCATCATGGTGGTAGTTGACAGACTTACCAAGTATGCACACTTTTGTGCATTATCACATCCATTTAAAGCCAGTACAGTTTCTACTGCATTTATGGAAACAGTTCAAAAGCTACATGGAAACCCAAAGATTATTGTAAGTGACAGAGATCCCATTTTCACTGGAAATTTTTGGACAGAATTATTTTCTTGTCTTGGTACTCAGTTAGCTCATAGCTCATCTTATCATCCTCAATCTGATGGGCAAACTGAGATAGTAAACAAATGTTTGGAAGGATATCTTCGTTGCTTTGTATCTGATAAACAGACACAATGGGTCAAATGGTTGCCTCTGGCTGAATGGTGGTATAACACTTCCTTCCATACAGCAACAAAAATGACCCCATTTATGGCACTTTATGGGTATCAACCACCATCCATCACATCATATTTAAGAGAAAATTCTAAGGTTCAGGCAGTGGAACATCACATCGAACATCAACAACAAGTCCTCCAACTCTTAAAGGATAACCTCGTGTTGGCACAAAATAGAATGAAACAACAGGCAGATCAACATCGCAGTGAAAGAAGTTTTGATGTAGGTGATTGGGTATTCCTACGGCTACAACCATATAAGCAAATGTCCCTAAAGCAAGCTAAGAAGGATAATAAATTATCACCAAAGTATTATGGTCCGTACAAGGTGTTGGAAAAGATTGGTACTATGGCATACAAATTGGAGCTTCCTGCAGCTTCTCGATTGCACCCAGTTTTCCATGTTTCATGTTTAAAGAAGGTTATAGGCGACAAGCTCCCAGTTCAAACAATATTGCCAGAACTTGACGAGGAAGGAAAAATTATATTGGAACCCGAAGCAGTCACAGAAACAAGAACTCGACAGCTACGAAATCGATCAATTTCAGAGTATCTTATCAAGTGGAAGAACTTATCCGCTGAAGATTCCACATGGGAGGATGAGAATTTTATGCAGAAGTATCCAGAACTACTCAAGCGTTGAGGACAACACTTTTTTGAAGGAGAGGGGCATGTTGGGTCCCTATAATACTAGTGATTACCCCATTACTATTGTAGTTATACCCCTTATTTATATTGTTGTGCCCCTATTACCCCCATATTGTTATTTTTGTGCCCCATAGAATCCCTCTATTGTTATTTTTGTGGCTTTATATTATTATTGTTAGGTCGGCTGGATTATATTGTGACTCCTTAGACTCCTATATATAGAAAGGAGGTTTTGTCATTTGTATCATCCAAGAATTGTTCATTTATGTAATGTAAAGGAGGTTGCCCCCTCGAAGAGGCTGAATTCTAAGGCGTGGATCTCTCTTTTCTATCTTTTTGTGAGCTGGTTTCATAACAGTAAACTTCCAAGCATTCTTGTTCAAGCTGGAGCAACATTTTATCTCTTTCCTCGTCTGGCTCGCCCATTTTGTCCCATATTAACTGAAATTGAGCATACTTTTAGCCACCAAACCACTATACAATCCATAGCATCTTTTTAATGGTTAGCTGAAATAAATATAAGAAACATTAAACATTACTTGGAGCTTGTAAAGAAGAGATCCACAAGTTGTCTCCAGTTGCAATAATTGATCGTTCTGCAAGCTCGACATTCTGAACGTATGCCATACACCAGAGACATTTTGATTATGGTAAACAGAACCGTGGAACAAACCATAAATTATGAAATTAACAGAGGATTCCTCTTCCAACAGAAACTGGAAGCATTATGGCAGCAGGTCGTGGAAGAGCCCGGAAACATTATTGCAGCAGGTCGTGGAAGAGAACAGGAAGAGCAGAAAGCGGAAAGAGGAGGAACAAAAATGGAAAGCAGTTTTGGTTAAACCAGATGCCAGTTGGAGTTGGACGTCGTCGTGGAAGAGCCCGGAAACATTGTAGCAGGTCGTGGAAGAGAACAGGAAGAGCAGAAAGCGGAAAGAGGAGGAACAGAAATGGAAAGCAGTTTTGGTTAAACCAGATGCCAGTTGGAGTTGCACGCCAGATGTCAATCATATGCCAGTTGGAGTTGCACGCCAGATGTCAATCATAGAAAGAAAAGGTAGACGAAAAAACTCATTCAAAGGAAGGCCTACAGCCTAAATATTGGTGGATGCACGACAGATTCAAAGATGACTGTGTGTTAGATACATATAATGGTGGCTTCACAACTAGCTATTAGAGTACAATATAACACCAAAAAGGCATCATTGAAGTAACAAATTTGATTTTGGAAATCAATTTATACTAATTTTATTAGTAAGTTTGAAGGTATGATGGGAAGGATTAAGGGTGGAAATAAATTAAATATGGAAAATTAAAATTATTTAAAAAATGTTTAAAGATTCTCACACAATTACCATAATAATATTTTATGAAAATTGTAAAATTCCAATGACAATAAAACAAATTATTATTTCACCCAATATATAAGTATTTTCATCTAATATGTAAATATTTTATTCAGGATATTCCGGATATATTTAAAAATAAAATATAGAAATTTTGATAACCAAAAAGCAGTGGCATTCTGTTAGAAGTGGCATAATGCAGTTGAGCACGGCGTTCCACTTTTTAAGTTTTAGTGCAACAGCTTTTCAGATACGATAACATAAATTACAGAGAAGTATATGCATTATTAAGTAGGATGGAATATCGTAATCAGTGGCATAAAATCAAATTCGTATCGTTATAGTACAAGACGGTATGAATATTCCATATTTTTCATGTTTATGCGTGGTTCTCTTTCTTCTTACTTTATAATGTTTCATGTCCTTGTTGGATATGTAGAAACTTTGAATAATTTAACACATATTCAACAGAGATTATCCTGATCATACAATTTAAGCGGAACATGTATAATACATGATCTCCTCTACGTTGATCAAGAATATAGCAGCATCAATAACAATAAAACATCAAGAGCATTCACACATTAACACAGTATGTATCACGGGGAAAGCATCTCGCTAAAAACCCCACACTATCTGTATATTAATGATTGAGTCATGTAACATTACACAGCATAATACTTCTCACAAGTATCTCCACCTCTGTTACACACAATACAGCTCAGATCTGATCTCCAAATCTCTTCCACTGCTTTCCTGCCTCCCCTGCTCAATACCTGCTCAAGAACTGATGAGAATGGCTTCCCAAACTCGATTTTCACCTGCAAAATAGTCACTCACTCTTTTTGGACGTGAGCAAAGGCTAAAATGCGGGCCAAATACGTGAGCAAACTCATTGGCATACTCAATCCCTTGATTGTGCAAGATCTGGTGCACAACTATAGTCACAACTGATAGCAATCTGATTCTCTACCACCTGTCCCTGTTGAACTGAACATGCACTGACATGCAACTGAGTTAACTGATGTATTCTTTAGTTGTATTATGAGTTAATAATTAGTTTAACAACTCATCATTAGTCTATCTGCAGTTAGACTAACTACAACCAGTTTAACTAAGTTAAACTGAACACAACTCCATCAACTGTACCTCCAGTCCACTAAACTCAACTCACTTGAGTTCTAACTGAAGTCATGCATGCAAAGATCCGTCCCTGGTACTCCGCATGATCTCCTCCTGCACAAGATCTGACCATAGTCTTTCCCATCCTGGCAACTTCTCCCGACCATTGACAGAGTCCTGATAGGAATGCCAACTCTTCGGAAGACCAACGAGAGCCAAGCTCACCAAGTGCTCATCATCGACAGTAACCCCCACACTTCCCAGCTCATCTCGACACTGAGTGAACTTCGTGAGATACTTGGGAATACTGTCTCCCTTCTCGCATTTGATGTTTCTGAGTTTATCTTTGAGCGCCAGCTTCCTCTGATCGCTCTTGCTTTGGAATAATTCTGTTAATGATTTCCACATCAAATATGGAGTAGCCTTTCCATGGAGGCTGGACACAATGTGATCCTTCACGCCCTCCAACAGAATTCTTCGACATTTTGCGATCTTCTTTTGCCAAGCATCAGCTTGAGTAGCATCAGTAGGCTTTGGGATATCCGTATCTATGAATTCCTTCAGCCCGTTATCATCCAATACTGCCTCCATCTTGTCCTTCCATGCAATATAGTTTGAGCTGCCCTCAAGAGCATACTCCAATCGCAATCCGTTGAAAGACATTGCTGCGTTGTCACCAAGAAAACACTGCTGCAAATTCGAATTCCACCAGCAACCAACTCAATTGCTTCCGATCAACCCTCGCTTGATATCCTGTAAAAATCTCTTCTACAAATCAAGCTGCTCCGATACCATGTAGAAACTTTTTCTACAATTATCTAGCTCTGATACCATGTAGAAACTTTGAATAATTTAACACATATTCAACAGAGATTATCCTGATCATACAATTTAAGCGGAACATGTATAATACATAATCTCCTCTACGTTGATCAAGAATATAGTAGCATCAATAACAATAAAACATCAAGAGCATTCACACATTAACACAGTATGTATCACGGGGAAAGCATCTCGCTAAAAACCCCACACTATCTGTATATTAATGATTGAGTCATGTAACATTACACAGCATAATACTTCTCACAAGTATCTCCACCTCTGTTACACACAATACAGCTCAGATCTGATCTCCAAATCTCTTCCACTGCTTGCCAGCCTCCCCTGCTCAATACCTGCTCAAGAACTGATGAGAATGGCTTCCCAAACTCGATTTTCACCTGCAAAATAGTCACTCACTCTTTTTGGACGTGAGAAAAGGCTAAAATGCGGGCCAAATACGTGAGCAAACTCATTGGCATACTCAATCCCTTGATTGTGCAAGATCTGGTGCACAACTATAGTCACAACTGATAGCAATCTGATTCTCTACCACCTGTCCCTGTTGAACTGAACATGCACTGACATGCAACTGAGTTAATCGATGTATTCTTTAGTTGTATTATGAGTTAATAATTAGTTTAACAACTCATCATTAGTCTATCTGCAGTTAGACTAACTACAACCAGTTTAACTAAGTTAAACTGAACACAACTCCATCAACTGTACCTCCAGTCCACTAAACTCAACTCACTTGAGTTCTAACTGAAGTCATGCATGCAACAACTCAACTGACTCATAAGAAAAACGAATTTCCTTCTGACAGCTGCATGTGCCACTTCCGTAGCTCAAACTGAAGTGCTCCAAGAGAATAAGATTAAGTTTATAGTCCAAATATTATTGTGAGATAATAATATTTGACTTTTCTATTTTTGACAGCCAGTCTAAAAATAGACTTGATCACTCACACTGTGATCACTCACACTTTCATCAAAAATAGAAGTCCATCTATTTTTCCCAACTTGATCAATCATCCATAAACATAGACATGATCCATATGTCTAAAAATAGACATAGTCTAAAAATAGACTTGCGCCAAAAATAGCCTGCGGGCCCACTTAGTGAAGGCGACTCTTTTCACTAAGCTCCATCATCTTGTTGCAATCTCAACACTCCCTCTCGACAAGATATGGATTATCAAAAACCCCTATCCTGCCCGGCGGTACTCGAATTTTCTCTTGGTGAGAGCCTTCGTCAGAATATCAGCATCCTGATCCTCCGTTGGAATGTACGAAAGTAACATGATCCTCCGCTGCACACAATCTCTAATATGATGGTACCTGATGTGCTTGGACCCGAAAAACCCGACCAGAATCATCCTCATCCACACAGATCTCTGCTTCCTGCTGTACCAAGAAACTACTGTCGATCCGATACTGAAGACCCCTCCTGATGTGCTCTTTCTGTCCGTTGGGCTCCCTGCCCAATCTGCATCCGTGAAGCCACATAGCTTCACCTCATCCTCCTGTCTGTACCAAGATCCATATCCCGATGTGCCTCTCAAATGGCTCAATACATGCTTGCCCGCCTTCCAGAAGAGCTTGGTAGGCTTAACCATAGCTTGTGAAAGCTGGTTAACTACATAGCATATATCAGGTCGTGTATTGACCAAATACATCAGCGACCCCACCAACTGTCGATAAATAGTGGCATCCACTTCTTCTCCCGAAGTGGCATCCTCCTTCCTCCAACCTCCAGGAAGAGGAGTATCAACAGGCTTGCAGCCATGCATGTTGAACTTCTCCAGTATCTCCCGAGCATACTTGCCCTGAGAAACAAACAGTCCACCACTGCGCTGCCATATTTCCAATCCTAGGAAATAGTGAAGGAGGCCCAAATCCTTCATCTCAAACTCTGTAGCAAGATCCTTCTTGCATGACAGTATCAACAGCTCATCACCCGTTAGAATCAAATCATCAACATACAGTACAATGATAAGCAACTTACCCTCCACCACAATCTGGTATAGGTTCGGATCCGCCTCGCTCTTGGAGAATCCAAGTCCTGTGAAATAGCTGTCTATCCGTGTGTACCAAGCACGTGGTGCTTTCTTCAACCCATATAGCGCTCTCTTGAGCCTGCACACATGCGACTCGCTGCTGAAGACTTCAAAGCCTTCGGGTTGCTCAATGTACACCTCCTCCTCAATGACTCCGTTGAGGAACGCAGTCTTCACATCCATCTGATGAATGTGCCATCCCATCTACGCTGAGAGAGCAAGAATCGTCCGTATGGAAGAATACCTTGCGACAGGTGCAAAGGTCTCCTCATAATCGATCCCCTCAATCTGTGAAAAGCCTCGGGCAACAAATCTTGCCTTGTACTTCTCCACACTCCCGTCAGCTGCCTGCTTAACTTTGCAGATCCATCTCGAACCCACCACTGATTTCCCTTCCGGTCTAGGAACAATCTCCCATGCACTGTTTCTGACAATAGAATCATACTCTTCCACCATGGCGTCTACCCATGCGGGATCCTCCACAGCTTCCTCGAAAGAGGATGGCTCAGTCACAACACACTTGCTCATAAGAGCCATGTATCCAGTGTACCGATGAGGTGACTGTCTCTGCCTGCGTTGGGCTGTAGGTGGTCCTACAACTTTCTCTGCATCTTGAGCCAGTCGCTCAGCTTCTGTCAAGCGCTTTCGCCCTCTGATGGTTGGCGCTGCATGAGTGGTCTCTTCCACTCCATGAACCTCGTCCTGTGGCTGATCCACGTCCTGAAGCTCATCCTTAGGAACTAATAGCTCCTCATCTGCATGCAAGTGTAGCTCCCTCTCAAGCGAACACTTCATGGCTTTCTCCTCCTGAAATTTTATATCCCGTCGCACAACAGTTTTACCACTGTCTGGCAAATACACACGATAGTTGTGGGGCGTATCAGTGTACCCCACAAATATCCCAACCTCTGCAGTCGGCTCCAACTTCTTTCTGGCATCCTTCGTCACATGCATGTAAACGTTAGCACCAAAAATCCTCAAATGAGAAAGATCAGGCTTCTTACCAGAATAAGCCTCCTCGGGTGTACTCATGCCAAGTATCCTATGAGGACAACAGTTTTGCACATAAACTGCTGTATTGCATGCTTCTGCCCACAAGTGAAGGGGTAGGCCCTGATCATGCAACATTGCCCGTGCAGCACCCACAATCGTTCTGTTCTTCCGCTCAGCTACCCCGTTCTGTTGTGGGTTATGGGGAGCTATGAGCTCTCTACGAATCCCTTCTGCCTTGCAGAAATCCTTGAACTCGTCCGAGATGTATTCACCACCATTATCGCTCCTAAGAGCCTTCACCTTCTTCCCCGACTCCTTCTCGACCAGTGCTTTGAATTCACAGAACTTTGAATATGTCTCGCTCTTCTTCTGCATGAAGAAGATCCAGCACTTATGAGAGAAATCATCAACAAAAAACACATAATACCTGTGTTTTGCTGTCGAAGCAACTGAGAAAGGTCCACACATGTCTGTGTGAATTCTCTGAAGGATCGTCGTGGCGCGACTATCCTTCTCGTGAAAGGTGGCTTTCACAAACTTCCCCAAAGTACACCCCTTGCACTGATCTGACTGCGCAAGTGTGCCTTTAGGAAGCCCTGTAGTGATCTGCTGCAGTATCTTCAAGGCTCCATGGTGAAGGTGACCCAATCTCCTGTGCCACAACTCGCCATCATCCTGGCTCACCAATCCTTCTGCCTTGCCTGCCATTGCTGCGCATCCATCTACATGCAACTGATAAAGGTTCCTCACTCGAACCCCTATCTTCCGGGTCTCACCAGTTGTCTTGCTGCGCAGGAAGGCCTTTCCCTCGCTGAAAACAACATCATACCCCTTGTCTTCTAACATCGCCACTGAGATGAGATTCTTCTTCAATCCTGGAACATGCATGACTTCGTTCAATACAAAGGGTTTACCAGACTCCCTCTCAAAGGAAATGGTACCGATACCGGTCGCACTGTATCTACCATCATCGCCCATCTCGATGTGCACTCCAAGATCTTTGTCCTCCAGATCAGAGAACAAATCTCTATCTCCCGTCATGTGAAAAGACGCACCACTGTCCAGGAACCACACTGATCCCATCACACTTGAAACCAAGCATGCGATCAACGAAAAATCAAGCTCAAACTGAGAATCTAAAGCCTCTCCCCCTGCAGATCCAGCAGCTTGCTTGTTCTTCTTCTTCTGCGGACAATTTGTGGCATAGTGTCCATGCTGGTGATAGTGAAAACACTTCACTTTGGACATATCCTGCTTCTTGCCTTTCGCACCAGACTGAGAAGCTTTCTTGCTCTTCCCTTTCTTTGCTTTGGCAGCCAAAGCACAATTCTCTTCATCAGCTCCCTTTGACGAAGATCCGTCCCTGGTACTCCGCCTGATCTCCTCTTGCACAAGATCTGACCATAGTCTTTCCCATCCTGGCAACTTCTCCTGACCATTGACAGAGTCCTGATAGGAAGGCCAACTCTTCGGAAGACCAAGGAGAGCCAAGCTCACCAAGTGCTCATCATCGACAGTAACCCCCACACTTCCCAGCTCATCTCGACACTGAGTGAACTTCGTGAGATACTTGGGAATACTGTCTCCCTTCTCGCATTTGATGTTTCTGAGTTTATCTTTGAGCGCCAGCTTCCTCTGATCGCTCTTGCTTTGGAATAATTCTGTTAATGATTTCCACATCAAATATGGAGTAGCCTTTCCATGGAGGCTGGACACAATGTGATCCTTCACGCCCTCCAACAGAATTCTTCGACATTTTGCAATCTTCTTTTGCCAAGCATCAGCTTGAGTAGCATCAGTAGGCTTTGGGATATCCGTATCTATGAATTCCTTCAGCCCGTTATCATCCAATACTGCCTCCATCCTGTCCTTCCATGCAATATAGTTTGAGATGCCCTCAAGAGCATACTCCAATCGCAATCCGTTGAAAGACATTGCTGCGTTGTCACCAAGAAAATACTGCTGCAAATTCGAATTCCACCAGCAACCAACTCAACTGGTTCCGATCAACCCTCGCTTGATATCCTGTAAAAATCTCTTCTACAAATCAAGCTGCTCCGATACCATGTAGAAACTTTTTCTACAATTATCTAGCTCTGATACCATGTAGAAACTTTGAATAATTTAACACATATTCAACAGAGATTATCCTGATCATACAATTTAAGTGGAACATGTATAATACATAATCTCCTCTACGTTGATCAAGAATATAGTAGCATCAATAACAATAAAACATCAAGAGAATTCACACATTAACACAGTATGTATCACGGGGAAAGCATCTCGCTAAAAACCCCACACTATCTGTATATTAATGATTGAGTCATGTAACATTACACAGCATAATACTTCTCACAAGTATCTCCACCTCTGTTACACACAATACAGCTCAGATCTGATCTCCAAATCTCTTCCACTGCTTGCCAGCCTCCCCTGCTCAAGAACTGATGAGAATGGCTTCCCAAACTCGATTTTCACCTGCAAAATAGTCACTCACTCTTTTTGGACGTGAGCAAAGGCTAAAATGCGGGCCAAATACGTGAGCAAACTCATTGGCATACTCAATCCCTTGATTGTGCAAGATCTGGTGCACAACTATAGTCACAACTGATAGCAATCTGATTCTCTACCACCTGTCCCTGTTGAACTGAACATGCACTGACATGCAACTGAGTTAATCGATGTATTCTTTAGTTGTATTATGAGTTAATAATTAGTTTAACAACTCATCATTAGTCTATCTGCAGTTAGACTAACTACAACCAGTTTAACTAAGTTAAACTGAACACAACTCCATCAACTGTACCTCCAGTCCACTAAACTCAACTCACTTGAGTTCTAACTGAAGTCATGCATGCAACAACTCAACTGACTCATAAGAAAAACGAATTTCCTTCTGACAGCTGCATGTGCCATTTCCGTAGCTCAAACTGAAGTGCTCCAAGAGAATAAGATTAAGTTTATAGTCCAAATATTATTGTGAGATAATAATATTTGACTTTTCTATTTTTGACAGCCAGTCTAAAAATAGACTTGATCACTCACACTGTGATCACTCACACTTTCATCAAAAATAGAAGTCCATCTATTTTTCCCAACTTGATCAATCATCCATAAACATAGACATGATCCATATCTCTAAAAATAGACATAGTCTAAAAATAGACTTGCGCCAAAAATAGCCTGCGGGCCCACTTAGTGAAGGCGACTCTTTTCACTAAGCTCCATCATCTTGTTGCAATCTCAACACTCCCTCTCGACAAGATATGGATTATCAAAAACCCCTATCCTGCCTCGGCGGTACTCGAATTTGCTCTTGGTGAGAGCCTTCGTCAGAATATCAGCATCCTGATCCTCCGCTGCACACAATCTCTAATATGATGGTACCTGATGTGCTTGGACCCGAAAAACCCGACCAGAATCATCCTCATCCACACAGATCTCTGCTTCCTGCTGTACCAAGAAACTACTGTCGATCCGATACTGAAGACCCCTCCTGATGTGCTCTTTCTGTCCGTTGGGCTCCCTGCCCAATCTGCATCCGTGAAGCCACATAGCTTCACCTCATCCTCCTGTCTGTACCAAGATCCATATCCCGATGTGCCTCTCAAGTGGCTCAATACATGCTTGCCCGCCTTCCAGAAGAGCTTGGTAGGCTTAACCATAGCTTGTGAAAGCTGGTTAACTACATAGCATATATCAGGTCGTGTATTGACCAAATACATCAGCGACCCCACCAACTGTCGATAAATAGTGGCATCCACTTCTTCTCCCGAAGTGGCATCCTCCTTCCTCCAACCTCCAGGAAGAGGAGTATCAACAGGCTTGCAGCCATGCATGTTGAACTTCTCCAGTATCTCCCGAGCATACTTGCCCTGAGAAACAAACAGTCCACCACTGCGCTGCCATATTTCCAATCCTAGGAAATAGTGAAGGAGGCCCAAATCCTTCATCTCAAACTCTGTAGCAAGATCCTTCTTGCATGACAGTATCAACAGCTCATCACCCGTTAGAATCAAATCATCAACATACAATACAATGATAAGCAACTTACCCTCCACCACAATCTGGTATAGGTTCGGATCCGCCTCGCTCTTGGAGAATCCAAGTCCTGTGAAATAGCTGTCTATCCGTGTGTACCAAGCACGTGGTGCTTTCTTCAACCCATATAGCGCTCTCTTGAGCCTGCACACATGCGACTCGCTGCTGAAGACTTCAAAGCCTTCGGGTTGCTCAATGTACACCTCCTCCTCAATGACTCCGTTGAGGAACGCAGTCTTCACATCCATCTGATGAATGTGCCATCCCATCTACGCTGAGAGAGCAAGAATCGTCCGTATGGAAGAATACCTTGCGACAGGTGCAAAGGTCTCCTCATAATCGATCCCCTCAATCTGTGAAAAGCCTCGGGCAACAAATCTTGCCTTGTACTTCTCCACACTCCCGTCAGCTTCCTGCTTAACTTTGTAGATCCATCTCGAACCCACCACTGATTTCCCTTCCGGTCTAGGAACAATCTCTCATGCACTTTTTCTGACAATAGAATCATACTCTTCCACCATGGCGTCTACCCATGCGGGATCCTCCACAGCTTCCTCGAAAGAGGATGGCTCAGTCACAACACACTTTCTCATAAGAGCCATGTATCCAGTGTACCGATGAGGTGACTGTCTCTGCCTGCGTTGGGCTGTAGGTGGTCCTACAACTTTCTCTGCATCTTGAGCCAGTCGCTCAGCTTCTGTCAAGCGCTTTCGCCCTCTGATGGTTGGCGCTGCATGAGTGGTCTCTTCCACTCCATGAACCTCGTCCTGTGGTTGATCCACGTCCTGAAGCTCATCCTTAGGAACTAATAGCTCCTCATCTGCATGCAAGTGTAGCTCCCTCTCAAGCGAACACTTCATGGCTTTCTCCTCCTGAAATTTTATATCCCGTCGCACAACAGTTTTACCACTGTCTGGCAAATACACACGATAGTTGTGGGGCGTATCAGTGTACCCCACAAATATCCCAACCTCTGCAGTCGGCTCCAACTTCTTTCTGGCATCCTTCGTCACATGCATGTAAACGTTAGCACCAAAAATCCTCAAATGAGAAAGATCAGGCTTCTTACCAGAATAAGCCTCCTCGGGTGTACTCATGCCAAGTATCCTATGAGGACAACAGTTTTGCACATAAACTGCTGTATTGCATGCTTCTGCCCACAAGTGAAGGGGTAGGCCCTGATCATGCAACATTGCCCGTGCGTCACCCACAATCGTTCTGTTCTTCCGCTCAGCTACCCCGTTCTGTTGTGGGTTATGGGGAGCTATGAGCTCTCTACGAATCACTTCTGCCTTGCAGAAATCCTTGAACTCGTCCGAGATGTATTCACCACCATTATCGCTCCTAAGAGCCTTCACCTTCTTCCCCGACTCCTTCTCGACCAGTGCTTTGAATTCACAGAACTTTGAATATGTCTCGCTCTTCTTCTGCATGAAGAAGATCCAGCACTTATGAGAGAAATCATCAACAAAAATCACATAATACCTGTGTTTTGTTGTCGAAGCAACTGAGAAAGGTCCACACATGTCTGTGTGAATTCTCTCAAGGATCGTCGTGGCGCAACTATCCTTCTCGTGAAAGGTGGCTTTCACAAACTTCCCCAAAGTACACCCCTTGCACTGATCTGACTGCGCAAGTGTGCCTTTAGGAAGCCCTGTAGTGATCTGCTGCAGTATCTTCAAGGCTCCATGGTGACGGTGACCCAATCTCCTGTGCCACAACTCGCCATCATCCTGGCTCACCAATCCTTCTGCCTTGCCTGCCATTGTTGCGCATCCATCTACATGCAACTGATAAAGGTTCCTCACTCGAACCCCTATCTTCCGGGTCTCACCAGTTGTCTTGCTGCGCAGGAAGGCCTTTCCCTCGCTGAAAACAACATCATACCCCTTGTCTTCTAACATCGCCACTGAGATGAGATTCTTCTTCAATCCTGGAACATGCATGACTTCGTTCAATACAAAGGGTTTACCAGACTCCCTCTCAAAGGAAATGGTACCGATACCGGTCGCACTGTATCTACCATCATCGCCCATCTCGATGTGCACTCCAAGATCTTTGTCCTCCAGATCAGAGAACAAATCTCTATCTCCCGTCATGTGAAAAGACGCACCACTGTCCAGGAACCACACTGATCCCATCACACTTGAAACCAAGCATGCGATCAATGAAAAATCAAGCTCAAACTGAGAAGCTAAAGCCTCTCCCCCTGCAGATCCAGCAGCTTGCTTGTTCTTCTTCTTCTGCGGACAATTTGTGGCATAGTGTCCATGCTGGTGACAGTGAAAACACTTCACTTTGGACATATCCTGCTTCTTGCCTTTCGCACCAGACTGAGAAGCTTTCTTGCTCTTCCCTTTCTTTGCTTTGGCAGCCAAAGCACAATTCTCTTCATCAGCTCCCTTTGACGAAGATCCGTCCCTGGTACTCCGCCTGATCTCCTCCTGCACAAGATCTGACCATAGTCTTTCCCATCCTGGCAACTTCTCCCGACCATTGACAGAGTCCTGATAGGAATGCCAACTCTTCGGAAGACCAACGAGAGCCAAGCTCACCAAGTGCTCATCATCGACAGTAACCCCCACACTTCCCAGCTCATCTCGACACTGAGTGAACTTCGTGAGATACTTGGGAATACTGTCTCCCTTCTCGCATTTGATGTTTCTGAGTTTATCTTTGAGCGCCAGCTTCCTCTGATCGCTCTTGCTTTGGAATAATTCTGTTAATGATTTCCACATCAAATATGGAGTAGCCTTTCCATGGAGGCTGGACACAATGTGATCCTTCACGCCCTCCAACAGAATTCTTCGACATTTTGCGATCTTCTTTTGCCAAGCATCAGCTTGAGTAGCATCAGTAGGCTTTGGGATATCCGTATCTATGAATTCCTTCAGCCCGTTATCATCCAATACTGCCTCCATCCTGTCCTTCCATGCAATATAGTTTGAGCTGCCCTCAAGAGCATACTCCAATCGCAATCCGTTGAAAGACATTGCTGCGTTGTCACCAAGAAAACACTGCTGCAAATTCGAATTCCACCAGCAACCAACTCAACTGCTTCCGATCAACCCTCGCTTGATATCCTGTAAAAATCTCTTCTACAAATCAAGCTGCTCCGATACCATGTAGAAACTTTTTCTACAATTATCTAGCTCTGATACCATGTAGAAACTTTGAATAATTTAACACATATTCAACAGAGATTATCCTGATCATACAATTTAAGCGGAACATGTATAATACATAATCTCCTCTACGTTGATCAAGAATATAGTAGCATCAATAACAATAAAACATCAAGAGCATTCACACATTAACACAGTATGTATCACGGGCAAAGCATCTCGCTAAAAACCCCACACTATCTGTATATTAATGATTGAATCATGTAACATTACACAGCATAATACTTCTCACAAGTATCTCCACCTCTGTTACACACAATACAGCTCAGATCTGATCTCCAAATCTCTTCCACTGCTTGCCAGCCTCCCCTGCTCAATACCTGCTCAAGAACTGATGAGAATGGCTTCCCAAACTCGATTTTCACCTGCAAAATAGTCACTCACTCTTTTTGGACGTGAGCAAAGGCTAAAATGCGGGCCAAATACGTGAGCAAACTCATTGGCATACTCAATCCCTTGATTGTGCAAGATCTGGTGCACAACTATAGTCACAACTGATAGCAATCTGATTCTCTACCACCTGTCCCTGTTGAACTGAACATGCACTGACATGCAACTGAGTTAATCGATGTATTCTTTAGTTGTATTATGAGTTAATAATTAGTTTAACAACTCATCATTAGTCTATCTGCAGTTAGACTAACTACAACCAGTTTAACTAAGTTAAACTGAACACAACTCCATCAACTGTACCTCCAGTCCACTAAACTCAACTCACTTGAGTTCTAACTGAAGTCATGCATGCAACAACTCAACTGACTCATAAGAAAAACGAATTTCCTTCTGACAGCTGCATGTGCCACTTCCGTAGCTCAAACTGAAGTGCTCCAAGAGAATAAGATTAAGTTTATAGTCCAAATATTATTGTGAGATAATAATATTTGACTTTTCTATTTTTGACAGCCAGTCTAAAAATAGACTTGATCACTCACACTTTCATCAAAAATAGAAGTCCATCTATTTTTCCCAACTTGATCAATCATCCATAAACATAGACATGATCCATATGTCTAAAAATAGACATAGTCTAAAAATAGACTTGCGCCAAAAATAGCCTGCGGGCCCACTTAGTGAAGGCGACTCTTTTCACTAAGCTCCATCATCTTGTTGCAATCTCAACAGGATATATGGAATCCACCCTGCGAAACGATATATATATATATATATATATATATATATATATATATATATATATATATATATATTATTTTATTTGATTTTTGGTTTTATGTTATTGATTTGTTAAAGCTTTATTTATTTATTTTTGTCTGGCTTTATTTATTATTGTTGTGATGTTATGGTAATGGTTTTATCTCATTGTTGTTCATCATGACTTGTTTTGATAGAGTTTGGTGTTTGGTTTTGTTTGTGTTTTTGAGAGATTTAGCTAGGGTGTTATGTAGTCTTTACTCTAAAAGTAGTTGATGTTTTGATGTAAACGGTTTTTACAAAGCAATGAAGGTAGGGGTATCGTCAATTTTGTGAGGGTTTTTATTGTTTATTTACTAGGTTTCACATTTGTTGTTGTAACAAAGTTTGTTGTTTTCCGAAGGCTTGGAATCCATTGTTTCCTAGTGTGGTTTGGCCTTTTACCAATTGTTGTGAATGCAATTGGAAATAACTTCTACTACAACTTCTACTGCAATGTCGTTCATCGTGGCTTAAACTAGTGCCATTTGGCATTTGACAAACGCTGGACTCTCCATGTAAGGACGTGCGGTCCTTGGCACGCCCACTGGCACAAGTGCGACGAGTTGGTTCAACAACCGGGCGCGCGAATTGACAAAGTACGAGCTCAAACTTAATGTGCGATGGAGTCATGTGATAATACGCACACGAGGAGGAGAGCGACTTGGTTTTACTGCGTGGGGAGCATGAACGCTCAACCCACGACCGACCTACACTTGGGGCAAGGCCGACATACATTTTGAAGGCGTTTGCGATGAGTAGGGGCATGTAACCATGTGGAGGACGAGTCGGCTTAGGCAGCTCGACTCGCCCTTCCACTCATATATATGCAACGATGTGTTGGAGCGAAAGTTCATCATTCGAACTCAAGCAAATCGAACAAGTTCCTTTGGTAATGCGAAGGAGGAGAGGTGCGAGGCGCAGATTGTGAAGAAGGCGCATGAATAGATGCGCCCACTCTTGGGTGAGGGCACGGGTGAAGGCGCCAGGTGCCCACGGTTGGCACGGGTTCTTGGGTGGCTCGGGTGAGCGCCCGCCCATCATATAAAGTTGTAAACGGTGGAACTCGGGTGAGATTACCGTGCGAAGATTGAACGGTGGAATGGTGAAGCCGGTTGTGCGAAGGGGGTGTCTTGGTGACTTGGTGAAGTCACCCGCCCATCGTGCACGAGAACAAGGTTCGGTTGTGAAGTGCGGAAGGCAGCTCATGTGAGGGCGCGCCCGCCCGCCTTAGGCAAGGAAATCTTGGCTATCACACGGAGGTGTGATAATGTCGTAAATTTGGCTAAGTATGAAACTTGGGGTTTCCAAGTATACTTGTAAAACATTGTAACTTTGTAAAGTTGTATAATATATTATTCGGGCAGACTCATTGTTCAGGGAGTTGCCCCTCCCTTTATACTGTGCAATTGTGTTCTTCATGTATAATTGTTGTTGATAATGAATGTGTATGGGTGTTCATTCGTATAAAGGAACATTTATAATTACTTGGTTGAGAAACACAAACTAAGCAGGATAAGTGGTTAGGCATAGTCCACAAACATAAGTATTGGTGAAAAGAAAGTGTTCGGTGGTATCAAAGCAGCTGATTCGGACATTGAAGGTTGAAGCTGCTACACAACTCCACTGAAGTGAAGGTGGTATCAGAGCTAGTCTGAAGACTTGGAGAAGTCCTGCAGGAAGCTGGTTGAAGATTGGAAAATAGTGACAGTGAAGCAGGCACTTGCAGGTGAAGGAAGTTGTTTCACATACAAGTGGAACAAGGGTTGGTTCAGGTTGCAAGCATCTTGGTGAAGCTGTTGGATGGTGGAAACTAGATTGCAAAGAAGGAAATTGTTAGCAATGGCAGGTGAATCTCAAGTTGGGTCTAGTCACGGTGCGAAGGATGCTGCTATGGCATTCATTGAAAAGGTGTTGGAAAAGATGGAGGATTTAGAAGCTTTCTGGACTAAGAATATGGACTTGATCGAGAAAGATCAAGAGGCCGATTCGAAGATGAAGGAAGAACTCGATGAACTCCGGACTCAACACGAGCACACTGATCTTTTGTGTACACAACTTGAAGTAAGAGTCAACGAGATTGAAGAGGTCAGAGATCGAGGCTTGGCAGAGATCGTGGACTTGCAGAAATCTCTTGACGAGGCCAGAGATGAGATCGCGGTGTTGAAGAAGGCCATGAGGCATAACTCAGGTGGAGGAGTGCCTCATGTGAAAGTCAAAGAACCAGAATCTTATGATGGTACAAGGAGTGCAAAGACTCTTGGAAACTTTCTATGGGACATAGAGCAATACTTGGAACGACTGGGTCTATCTGATGATGAGACGAAGGTGAAGGTAGCTGCTCAGTTCTTGACAAAGGATGCTAAGATGTGGTGGTGAAGGAGGATGGATCAGATTGACAATGGCAGTGCTGGTGACATTACTTCGTGGGATGAAATGAAGAAAGCTTTGCAAACCCATTTTAGTCCTTTGGATGAAACGTGGGAAGCAAGGATGAAGATAAAGTTCATAAAGCAGACAGGGAACCTTTAGACATATCAGCAGGAGTTTTCAAGTGCGGTTCTGGAACTTCCTGACATGGCGGAGAGGGATAAGGTGTTCAACTTCATTATTGGATTGAAGCCTTGGGCACGCAATGAAGTGAAGAGGTAGAAGATTAAAACACTTGAGGAAGCTTTTGCTACTGTGGACAGGTTGGTGGAGCATTATGATGAGACTTCTGATGATAGGAAGAAGAAGTCCGATAAGCCGAAAGAGAAGAAGAAGGATGATGCTTCGAAATCGGATGATAAGTCGAAGACGAAGAAAACCTTGAAGTGTTGGATATATGCTGAACCACATATGGTGAAGAATTGTCCTTATAGACCGAAAGTGGCTGCGATTACACAATCTAATGCGAAGAATGAAGAAGCTTCTATGGGGATGATGCAGATACTTGGTGTTGCTGCTGCTACAGAGGTGATCTCTTGGAGGGATCCTAAGAGGAACAAGTTGGAGTATGTTCGGATGAATATTGGGAGTGCTGATATACTCACTATGGTGGATAGTGGGGCTACTCACAACTTCATGAGTGAAGATATTGCGAGAAGGATTGGGCTGAAGTTTGTACCGGTGAAGGCACAAATGAAGACAGTCAATTCTCCTCCTAATTGTGTTCTTGGTGTAGCTGAAAAAGTGGACATAACACTAGGTGAGTGGACAGGGAAGGTCGACTTCACTATAGTGCGGATAGATGACTATGAAGTTGTGCTGGGAATGGAATTCTTGAAACAATTCGATGCTATGATTGTTCCACATTTGAAGAGGATGTACATTTACGATGGAAGGGAGGATGTACCCATTAGTGTGCCAAACATTGGAGTAACAAAGCCTGATTGTAAGTTGGCAGTAATGCAAATGGAGGATGAGAAGCAGATGGAAGATATGAGTAAGTGGTTGTCTATGGTTGAGACAAAGCTTACCAAGCAGTCATTGGTCATCAGGACTCTTTCTGATAGTATCTTGGATGTGTCAAGAAGGCTAGAAGTGGTTGAGGATGATGATGATGATGAGGCTTATGTGAGGCTGAATGTCCGAGAGGAGGATCGAGTCACTTATCTACAGAGGATGGAGATAGAAAATCCTGACAGATGGATTGAGATGATTAGTGAGGGTGAGCCTTCAGGCTCTACTCCCTCCACATCTTCTTCGATGGGAAAGAAGATGGGGCTCATTGTTAGCTACTCATGGCAGTGAGTCCTTAAAACAGGTTGAGCAGGTATGATAGGTGGTGCAGGGATGGTTCGGCATCAAGCATCATGACATGTTGCAGATGGGATGGAGTTTCCATGGACTTGAGCATGGGAGAGGTTCTCGGTGAGTCCAGGATGTGGCAGAATCCGAGATAGGCTGGTGAAGGCATAAGAATGGACAATCTTATGATTTGAGCATGGCAGTTGGATTGATCACCCGACTAGTTCGAGTCAAGGGGGCTAGCAGTGTACTAGAGAGATGTTGGCATCAGGCAGACGAGGAGGACAGTTCACAGGATGGAACGACACATGATGGAGATGGCAGTTCTACATATGTTGCAGGGATGTTTGCAGTATGTGGAGGAGTTGATATCATGGATCGAGAATGAGACTATTGTTGATGATGATCTTGGTGGATGGCTACCAAGATGATATGTTGTCGGGGATGACAATGATTTCAGGTGGAGGAGGATGTAAGGACATGCGGTCCTTGGCATGCCCACCGGCACAAGTGCGACGAGTGGGTTCAACAACCGGGTGCGCGAATTGACAAAGTACGAGCTCAGACTTAATGTGCGATGGAGTCGTGTGATAATATGCACACGAGGAGGAGAGTGACTTGGTTTTATAGCGTGGGGAGCATGAACCGTCAACCCACGGCTGACCTACACTTGGGGCAAGGCCGACATACGTTTTGAAGGCGTTTGTGATGAGTAGGGGCATGTAACCATGTGGAGGACGAGTTGGCTTGGGCAGCTCGACTCGCCCTTCCACTCATATATATGCAATGATGTGTTGGAGCGAAAGTTCATCATTCGAAATCAAGCAAATTGAACAAGTTCCTTTGGTAATGCGAAGGAGGAGAGGTGCGAGGTGCAGATTATGAAGAAGACGTAGGAATAGATGTGCCCACTCTTAGGGAAAGCGCACGGTAGCACAAGTTGGTATCTTGGGTGACAGTGCAGGTGAAGGCGTCGGGCGCCCACGGTTGGCACAGATTGTTGGGTGGCTCGAGTGAGCCCTCACCCGTCGTATAAAGTTGTAAACGGTGGAACTCGGGTGAGACTACCGTGCGAAGATTGAATGGTGGAACGGTGAAGCCAGTTGTGCGAAGGGGGTGTCTTGGTGACTTGGTGAAGTCACCCGCTCGTCGTGCACGAGAACAAGGTTCGGTTGTGAAGTGCAGAAGGCAGCTCGTGTGAGGGCGCGCCCGCCCGCCTTGGGCAAGGAAACCTTGGCTATTACACGAAGGTGTGATGATGTCGTAAATTTGGCTAAGTATGAAACTTGGGGTTTCCAAGTATACTTGTAAAACATTGTAACTTTGTAAAGCTGTATAATATATTGTTCGGGCAGACTCATTGTTCAGGGAGTTGCCCCTCCCTTTATACTGTGCAATTGTGTTCTTCATGTATAATTTCTATTGATAATGAATGTGTATGGGTGTTCATTGGTATAAAGGAACATTAATAATTACTTGGTTGAGAAACAAAAACTAAGTAGGATAAGTGGTTAGGCGTAGTCCACGAACATAAGTATTGGTGAAAAGAAAGTGTTCGGTGGTGCCACACCTTGCCAAGCGCAGTTGAAAGACTACCGCCGGCCTGGGGGCATGACACTCCATGTTCTGGTGCCTTTTCCTTTCAATTGTTGTTGTGGATCAATGAGTTTTACATAATTGTTATTCAAGGTCTTTAGGGTATCAAACCTTATATATGTCAATGCAATTCTTTTCATCCATAAAACTTGGTATTTTATGTTGGTAACTCCATTGTTAGCAAGGTTTGTGTTGGTGTGACAATGTTGGATTTCAATGTATTGTTGTTCGCAATTGTCTAACAGTGCTAGGTTCTATTCTATTAGTTACATGCACATAGATATTTAGTGCAATAATGCATATGAAAAACATTATTGGGCTTGTTTAGACTTGTGTTGTTATTCATTATTTGAAATATTGGAAGGAATAATATCTTCCAAAATGCATGTGCTTTATGGATTGCGATATCTAACAAATTATGTTAGGGATAAATAGTAAATTAGAAATCTAATTGTTGTTACCACTCCCTTCAAGCAATATAGATAGAGAACTATACTCATTCGTTAGATAACAAATTCAAGAAATGTTGAAGACAAGTTCACAATGTTTTATAATGAATGTCAATATTAAAAAGAGCTAATTGAAACTACTTGTTCTTTACAATTTAATTGTCCATGGTTGCTTTTGTTGTTGTGACAATAGGCCCTTTAGTATATCAATTCAATGATTCGTGTACGTTTGCAATTACATTTCTCTTCTTAGATATAAGGGTAGTTTTTCAATTATTGAAAACTAATATTCTTTTAAATAAATCTAAGATTAGTAACTTGATGTACATTTAGATTTCTATTATAGTTATATCTTTGTGCCAAAAAAAATAGTGTTTTGTAAACCCATGGCGGTAGTGTTTCTTTCATGGTGTCAAAAAACCATATTTAGGAATGCTTTTGTGTTAAGCAAATTGAAAATATTAGCATAGATGTTAGCAATGTTTAGTATAACAAAGGATATATTGTTTTCATTGTTTCCTTTATGCAGTGCAATAGAAGTCTATAAATGTTTGTCTAAATTTTTTCACATATCACTTCATTCAACAAGAAAACAACGACAACATAAAAAAAAAATGATGAAAGATAATCACAATTTTTTTTAACTAAAATCCTAGCGATTTTGGATATGCAACTCCTCAACATTGCGGTGGCTATGCTACATTTTTGTGTTACATGCCTCTTCCCACAAATGCAGTGGTAGGTAGTAGTGTTTCTTTCATGGTGTCAAAAAAATAATATTTAATCTATACGACATTATACATGACCGAGGCCTACCACTGCATTTGTGGGAAGAGGCATGTAACACAACAATCTACTTGCAGAACCGAAGTACTCGTCAAATTCTTGGTATGACTACACAAGAGGAGGCTTTCTTGGGGAGAAAGTTGAATGTGTCTCACTTCAACATTTTTGGAGCCTCTGTCCACTTCCATGTATCCAAAGATTCGAGGAAGAAGCTTGAGCTGACTAAAAATTTGGGAGTTTTTGTGGGTTACATTGAAACTCCACAAAATTATTGTGTGTACTTACCTTCCCTCATAATTAAAATTGTGCGAAGGGATGTAAATTTTGATGAGGAGAAAGCGATGTGGTGCTCTCTTGAGAGGGAGATTCATATCTCACAAGAAGAGGAACTTTTAGCTCCAAAGGAGGAACCTCATGAGGAGCCTTAGGTAGTTCTGGAGCAAACACAAATTGAGGATTAGAGAGGAGGTAGCGTGGAGACATCCACTCAAGTAGAAACATCTAGAGAAGGAAGGAAAAGAACCAGGGAACTTTATAGACTTGTGTAGGATGCGAGGGAGAATGTGGGCGCTTCTTTAAATTTGCGTAGGAAAATCAAGTCACCTGAGAGGTACACTGACTACATGGATCTAATGACTGATCTTTTAGAGACTGAGCCATCCTATTTCGAGGAATCAATAGAGAAAACTATTTGGGTTGATGCAATGGTGGAATAATACAAATCCATCATGAAGAATAATGTTAGGGAAGTGGTCCCAAGACCAACAAATAAATTAGTTGTGGGTTTGAGATGGATCTTCAAGGTTAAGCATGCGGAAGACGGAATCATAGAGAAGTATAAGGCCATATTTGTGGCTAATGGATTCTCTCAAGTTGAGGGAATTGGTTATGAGGAAACCTTTGCTCCTGTAGCAAGGTATTCATCCATTAGATCAATTCTTGCACTAGTTGCAAAGATGGGGTGGAAGATCTACCATATGGATGTAATAACAACATTTATCAATGGTATTATTGAGGAGGAGTTGTACATCAAGAAACCAGAAGGTTTTGAGACATTTGATCAAAAGTCTCATGTTTTCAGACTCAAGGGAGAGTTGTACAGTCTCAAAAAAGCACCCTGTGCTTGGTACATCAGGATCGACAATTATCTCATTGGTTTAGGCTCCACCAAAAGTGAAGCAGATGTGGACCTCTATCATATCTTGGTAGAAGGTAAATTATTATCATTGTTTTATATGTTGATGATTTAATATTGATTGGTGATGAGTAGGTGATCAACTCTTGCAAGGAGGACCTTGCAAGGGAATTCGAAATGAAGGACATGGGTCTCATGCACTATTTCCTCAGGTTGGAAGTATGGAAAGGTGACGGGGAATTGTTTATGTCTCAAGGCAAGTCTGCCAACGAGATATTTCAAATATTCTACATGGAGAGTTCTAAACCCATGGAAAGACCTCTAGAGATCAACTAGAGGAAGGAGATCACCACTTCAGGTAAAGAGGTGGATGCTACCATTTATCGGTAGCTAGTGGGTTCACTAATGTATCTTGTGAACACCTGACCAGATATGTGCTATGTAGTCAACTAGTTAAGCTAATCTATGGTTAGGATGAGCAAATTGTGTTAGAAGGTAGCTAAGCATGTTCTATGGTACCTCGGAGGCACTACCTAGTATGGAATATGGTGCAGACAGACATAGGGAGTGAAGATATGTGGCTTCACAGATGTAGATTGGGCAAGGAGTCCATCCAGCCGAAAGTGTACATCAGGTGGAGTTTTTAGTGTTGGCTCCATAGTAGTTTCTTGTACAACATAAAGCAAAGATCTGTGGCACTCAACTCAACAAAAGCATAATACATGGTTGTAAGTCAAGCAACATGTGAGGCGATCTGGATGAGAAAGATACTTTTTGGATTTTTTGGTCAGATGATGGATCCAACTATGATCTATTCTGATAATTACAATTGCATTAAGTTATAAAAGGATCTAGTATTTCATGTTTGATTTAAGTATATAGATATCTGGTACCATCACTTACGGGATTGTGTGCAGAGGCAGATAATGTTGCTATAATACCTTTCGACAGAGGAACAAGATGTTGACATCTTGACAAAGGCCTTGTCAAGAGGGAAATTTGAGTTATATAGGTGCAAGAAAGGGGTGGTTGATAATATCTTTCTTGCAAAGAGGGAGCGTTGAAAAATGAAACAAGAAAGTCACAATTTGACTTTGCTTTGGTCAAATTGAGAAAATTCAAATTTCCACATCAACATACAACTTGGAGGAAGTTAACTTGTGTGAAATGGCTCTTGTCCCTTAGTTAGCTCAATAAATTTGAGTTAGAGGGTTTGGAGCTTAGTTAAGCATGTGTGATTTCTAATTTGTAGCAATCAAGGTCAGTTATTTCAAGCTGTTTTCAGTTAAACCAGTTCCAACTATTGATGTAACTAGTGGAAGGTTAGTTTTTCAATGGGATAACAGTCAAACTCAATGATCATCCAGTTAACTAATCAACCAGTCCAAAATAGCTAGTGCATGCAGAGAACTTGAGTTCCCCAACTGAGGTGGGGATTCCAAGGCAATGTAACATTAGTTATAGACTAGTCTTGAGTGTACATGCATTGCATGCAGTCAGAGGATCAACCTTGGGAATTGTGCAATATTGTGGAGGAAAATTTCTATATAATAGAGGCCTAATTCATGAGGTTTTACGCAAGGAAATAGGGGCTCAAGATGAGGTAAAATTTGACTAAGTCTTGGATAGAGCTTCTCAGTGAGTAGAGAGATAGGTTATTCACTTGTAGGTTGAGCTTAAAGCGAGATATCAATTGCAATACATCTCTATTATTTTGATTTAATGCAAGTAGGCTTCAAGGGGTTTCAGAAGTTATTTTACCCTAGAAACATATTGTGCATGTGTGTTATTTCTTATTGCATGTCCGAAATTGATTTTCTAAATTGTGCATTAATTTATACAAAGCAGTAGAGTAGGATTGTATCTCATGATTTAGATTAAAAATCCTTGAGAAGTTGCAATTCTAAACCACATTTCCACATGGTGTAAGAGGAGGATTCACATTAGAATAGGAATTTCGAAGTTGTTTCCCAAGAGGTTCGAGTTTTCAGCTTCAATGTAGCAGGATCTCTTTAGAGTTGGGAAAATGACCTTCAATGTGTTGCGACTTGAGTATGGCTTGGAAGGAAACTAAAATTTCATTGCACGGAAGGATCACATGGATGCAGTGCTCTATGACAATGGATTGCTAGAATATGTCAATGCAAATATTGCAAAACCAGGATCAACTGATGCCCATAACCTAGCTCAATGGAAGAAAGATGTAGCTAAGGCGGGGAGGATAATCTTGGAGGGAGTGTGAGACCACACTGTCTCAAATCTCCAAGGGAAAGAAAATCCATTCACAATGTGGAAGGAACTGAATTTTTTTTTTGAGAATAACAGTGATCATAGAAAATTGGCCCTCAAAGACAAACTTCAAAACATCTTATGCAACTAGTTCACAAAATAGAAGAAAAGATAGATCAACGACTTCAAAATTATCCTCTTCAAGTGGGAAACCTCCTTTACATTACACAAATGAATAATTATTTGATGATACAAATGATAAGACATCCTTTCTATATATAGGAGTCTAAGGGGTCACAATAAAATCAGAGCCTACATAACAATAATATTGTAAGGGCACAACAATAAGAATAGTGGGATTCTATGAGGCACAATAATAATATGGGGACTACATGGGCACAACAATACAATAAGGGGGTTGCAATAATAATAATAAGGGGCTACACTAGTATTGTGGGGACCTAACAAAACATCAATATGCAAAATAATGATACTATCCCGTTGTATCTCAACAGATTTACATAAATTCGTGATGAGCTTGGAAGGATTGGTGTGAATGTTATAGAAGATGACCTGGTAAGACTAACTATTCTAGGCCTTCCAAAAAGTTGGCATAACTACTAGGACTCTGTGAATGGCAGGGAGAAATTAACGAATTGGGAATGCTTACGGACTAATTTGGGACATGAATAAATAAGGTAGAATGCCATAGATGAAACTTCATCCAAGGGTGAGGATGAAGAAAACATTGCACTGGTTTGAAAGGTAAATAAGGGGAAATGGAAGAAATCTCAAACAAAACAAGAATCCAGCCAAGGGGGAAAGAAGAAATACTTGTCCAAAATCAAATGCTTCAATTTTCATGAATTCAGGCACTATGCTACGAAGTGTCCACACAAAAATTCAAGCAATAAGAACTCAGGAGGAGTAGTAGGTGAAGCTTTGGCTTCACAGTTCTAGCTTGAATTCACCCTTATAATATGCATGGCCAACACAGTGATGGGGAGTGTGTGGTACTTGGACTCTAGAGAATTTTCTAGTGACAAGGATGAGAAAGATCTCCAAATGCATAGTGAGGGTGGGGATGATGGAAGGTATAGTGCTACCATAATTGGTACAATAACCTTTCATAGGGAGTCGAGATCCCCTCTTCACCTAAAAAATGTAATGTTTGTTCCAGGCCTAAAGAAGAATCTCATCTCTGAAGTAGTTTTGGAAGGTCATGGTTATGATGTGATCTTTAGTAAAGGGAAAGAATTCCTAAGACACATAGTCACTGGACAAGTGAAGAAAATCGGGGTTCGTGTGAAGAACCTATATAAAATTGATGTGGAAGTCCGTGTAGCATTAAGTCGTAAGCCGAGAAAGTGCGGAGCCACGATGGCGCATCGAAAATTATGTAGAAAATAACTAGTAGCCTCCCTAAAGGAGAACTTGAGAAACATGATATCTGTAAAGGTTGTACTTTGGGGAAGTATGTAAAATCCACATTCTATGATCAAGACTGCAAAGCACATGCAGTATTGGAAAGATTCGACTCTGTTGTTTTTGGACCTTTCTCGACAACGTCCACTGCTAAACACAAATATTTTGTTATTTTTATTGATGATATCTCAAGGAAGTGTTGGATCTTATTCATGCAGAAGAAGAATGAGACATTCTCTAGGTTTTTATAATTCAAGGCACTAGTTGAGAAAGAAACCAGCAAGAAGGTGAAGGCTCTTAGGAGCGAAAATGGAGGTAAGTATGTTTTGAATGAATTCAAGAATTTATGTGCAAAAGAAGGCATTTGAAGAGAGTTGAAAACACCCCATAACCCATAACAGAATGGGGAAGATGAGGGAAATAACCATAGCATTGTTGGAGTTACAAGAGCTATGCTACATGACCAAGGCCTACCATTGCATTTGTGAGTAGAGGCATGTAACACAATAACCTACTTGCAGAACTAGAGTCCTCATGAGATTATTGGTATGATTACATGAGAGGAGGATTTATTGGATAAAAAGTCATTTGTGTCCCACTTCAGGATATTCAGAGCCTCTATTTACTTCCATGTCTCCAAATGTTCAAGGAAAAAGCTTGAGACAACAACAGTGGTGGGATTTTTTGCGGGTTACACCGAAACTCCACACAATTATCGTGTTTACTTACCTTCCCTTAGAATGATAGTTGTGCAAAGGGATGTAAAGTTCGATGAGGAGAAAGCGATGTGGTGCTCTCTTGAGAGGGAGCTTCAAATCCCACTAGAAGAGGATATTTTATCTCCAAAGGAGGAGCCTCATGAGGAGCCTGAGGTAGTTGTGGAGCAGCCAGAAATTGAGGATCAAACAGGAGGTAGAGTGGAGGAATCCACTCAATTAGAACCATCCAAAGAAGAAAGAAAAAGAACCATCGAAGCTTATATACTTTTGTAGGATGCAAGGGAGAATGAAAATTTGTGTAGGAAAAGGAGCTCACCTGAAAGGTACACTGACTACATGGCTCTAATGACTGAGCTTGTAGAGAATGAGCCATCCTCTTTCGAGGAAGTGGTTGAGTAGCTTGTTTGGGTTGATGCAATGGTGGAAGAATACAAATCCATCATGAAGAATAGTGTTTGGGAAGTGGTCCCAATATCAACAAAGAAATCAATTATGGGTTCAAGATGGATATTCAAGATTAAGCATGCGACAGATGGAAGCATAGAGAATTATAAGCCCAAATTTGTGGCCAAAGGATTCTATGAAGTTGAGGGAATTGACTATGATGAACCCTTTGCTAATGTATCAAGGTATTCGTTCATTAGATAATTTGTTGCACTGGCTACACATTTGGGGTGGAAGATCTACCATATGGATGTAAACATTTCTCAATGGTGTTATTGAGGAGGAGGTGTACATCAAGTAACCAGAATATTTTGATACATTTGATCAAGATTCTCATTTCTTTAGACTCAAGGGAGCATTGTACGGTCTCAAATAAGCACCTCGTGTTTGGTACACCAGGATCGACAGTTATCTCACTGGTTTGGGCTTCACCAAAAGTGAAGCGGATGTGAACCTCTATCATATCTTAGTAGAAGGTAAATTGCTTAGCATTGTTTTATATGTTGATGATCTAATATTTACTGGTGATGAGTAGTTGATCATGTCTTGCAAGGAGGGCCTTGCAAGGGAATTTGAAATGAAGGACATGGGTTTCATCCACTATTTCCTCAGGTTGGAAGAATGGCAAGGCGATGGGGAACTGTTTATGTTTGAAGGCTAGTATGTTAGGTCCCTATAATACTAGTGTATTCCCATTATTGTTATTAGTGAATCCCCCTATTGTTATTTTTGTGCCTATGTATCCCCCATGTTGTTACTTTTGTGCCCCATATAAGCCCACTATTGTTAATTTTGTGCCATTACATTATTATTGTTATGTAAGCTCTGATTATATTGTGACCCCTTAGACTCCTCTATATACCAAGGAGGTCTTATCATTTGAATCATCCAATAATTGTTCATTTATGTAATGTAAAGGAGGTTTCCCCCTCAAAGAGGATATTTTTTAAATCGTTGATCTATCTTTTCTGGTATTAGAGAATTGGATTTGAGGGTTTCGCTTCTTCAAACAATTCATCTTGACATTTTTTATATAATGTTTTTTTCGATTAGGCTTCAAAAGCTGAAAATTTGACAATGTGGATCCAAAATCTTAGTGAACTTTGTGTAAAAATATCATAGTTTTTTTGTTATATTTTTGGAGTATGATCTGAGGATATTAGGGTTTTTGCAGGCTCCAGAATTCAATCTCAAACGTGTGACCTAAGGAAAATCATCATCATTTTCTCTCCGAACATCATATTTGAATTGCGTAAAAAATTATTGAAAGTGCATGGACTCTAGTTTCCGGTGTATCATTTTCAAGGCCGAATGTCAAAACAATGACACGTGGCACTTCGTACAAGTTTTCTCTACTGAATTAGTCCATAATCAGGTCAGCGTGGGAAATCTGGCATAAATTACTTGGTCAAATTTTACATAGGAAATGATATCACATTATGAGGATACAAAGAGGAACACCTTTAGCTAATTGATAAATCTCAAACAAAAGGGTTCAATGGTAGAATACATTGAGGAATTCCAAAAATTGAATATTAGGGTAAATGAGATTCCATAGGAGAAAGGGATTGTTGTATTCATAGGGACTTTGAAGGATAACATCCAACATGAGGTTCATCTTTGAGAACCTGATTCATTAGAGAAGACATTCAAGGTAGCACGAAAAGTTGAAAGAAAAATTATGGCAACAAGGAAGCCTACCACTCACAACTATACATATGGAAGTGTTACTACTACTAACCTTCCACAACCTACAAGGTTGACACCACAAAAATGGGAGGAAAAAGGAGAAAAAGGGATTTGTTACAATTGTGATAGCAAATACACTAATGGTCATAAGTGTGTTGAGATGAAACTACATAGATTGTGAAGAGGAGGAAGAATAGGTACAAGAAACATCAAAAGATGAGGATATACACCAGGAACCAACCCTGGAGAAAGAAGAAATGAATCCAACCATATCTTGCACTACATTGGCAGTAATTACCACTCCTAAAACTCTCAAGATAGAAGGATATATCAAGAAGAAAAAGATAATAATGCTAATTTATTCAGGTAGTACTCAAAATTTTATTCATTGTAAGATAGTTAAAGAATTGAATTGCTTCCTATATCCATCACCCGAGTGTCAAGTGATGGTTGCAAATGGAGGAACTATAAATTTCTCTGGAAAGTGCCATAATATCAAGCTAACGATGGGGCGATATGTATTTAGTATTCCATTGCTTTCCATTCCAATGGGTAGTGCTAATGTTGTACTAAAATTCCAATGTTACTATCTTTGGGGACAATAGATTTTAATTGTTAAGAACTTTTCTTGAAATTTTTTTGGGAAGAAAAGGAAGTTGAATTAAGGGGTATTGCAAGGAAACCATGAAGGATAATGAGCTCTAATGGAATGACAAAGCTTCTGAAGAAAGAAAAATGATGTGTAATTGCACAATTATGCTCACTAGAGGTTCAAACATCAAAATCATTTTTCTCCAAATCTCCAAAAAGTCTTGGACGATCATTCCGAGGTATTTTAGACTCCCAAAGGCCTCCCACCTATGTGATCATAAGCATGCTATTCATTTGATTCAGGAAGTGTTCTTCCAAACATAATACAGACATCCCTGTTCCCAAAAGAGTGAAATTGAACGTATGGTTGCAGAAATGTTAAAGGCTGGTATAATCCAAACTAGTCAAAGTTCTTGCTGTGCTCCAGTAGTATTGGTGCACAAGAAGGATGGATCATGGTGTATGTTTCCAGATTATAGGGATCTCAACAAGCTCACTATTAAATATAAATTCCCCATTCCTGTCATTGATGAATTGTTGGATGAATTAGATGGAGCAGTTTACTTCACCAAGTTGGATCTTATTTAGGATAACATTAAATTAGCATGAAGACTAAAGACATTCCCAAAACATAATTTAGAAATCATGAGGGTCATTATGAATTTTTGGTCATGACTTTTGGCCTTACTAATGCACCTTCAACATTTCAAGGTATGCCGAATTCCATTTTCAAACCCACCCTTAGAAAATTTGTGTTAGTATTTTTTGATGATATACTAATCTACAACAAGTATTGGAAGGATCATGTTCAACATGTTGACAAGGTGATAACATTATTGGAGGAGAAACAATTATATGAAAAAACATCCAAAATGTTTCTTTGGAGTATAAGAGGTGGAATATTTGTGATCTAGTGGATCAAAATAGTGCTCAAAATTCAAAGAGTGCAATAGAGCTTGAACCTAAATGACTGGATAGATTTCGATGATATAAACCCAATGTAATTTGTTTCACTCAAAACCGGTATTGGATTCTCCCGATATCATGTTCTGATCGAATTGACAAACAACAAAAACAAATTGAAATTTGGGTTGCAGGGATGCTCAATCAGTAGTCCGTACGTTGACTGGGCCATGACTTGAAAGGTTGACTAGTCCTCCATCAACCAATGAATGGCCGACACTTGGCACAACATGGTTGGTTCCATTTGGTGATTTTTATTGGTTGATGATTTGGTGTGGTGGCCCAATGAGGGAGTGCCATGTGGGCCAACCAGTCGCTGCCACGTGGCCTCTTCATGGCCGACAATTTTTTTTTATGAGGCCACACTGCCTCTATGGGGATTGAAACCGAAACCTCACACATATTAACCATGGCCTGCACCAATGCGTCATATATGTTCCTTGTTAAAACATTATTTAAAAATTATATCTAAATTTTGGTATATGAGGATATGGGGAAGGGGCCGAGCTAAGCCCTAGCCCCTCACCACCCGAGTGCCACGAGACTATAGGTAGCGCTCAAGACCGGAGGCTAGCGGAGTTAAGAGCCAGCCCATCTTATTTATATGTCATATTTTCTCTTTTAATTTAGTATAATTATGAGGCTCACGTCAACATTAATGTTAATTTCATATTTCATCGTATGTTTTCTCTACTAATTAAAATAATTATTTAATGCTTATAGATAAAGACCGAAAGTTTCTAATAATAAGGTGGTCTTTCCATTTTGTTTGGAAATTCCAGTGTTATATTTTTTTTGGAACAAAATTCAAGCGATGCATATTATTGTTCATAGAAAGGGGAAAAATATAGGAAGTAGTTTGTTGGGAAAAAAATGTTTTTATTTTTATTTTTTAAATTTATATTTAACACTTTTCTTTTTGAGGTAAATTTTTTAAATTAAAATTTAAATAATGAAAAAAATGGATTAAAATCTAAGATGTTGAAAAAAATTGGGTAAATATAGCAAACAAAAAACAAAACCAGCCAAAATGCAAATTCCGACTTTGATTCTCTTTTTACCGCAGCAGATCTAAACCATTTTTTTTCTACCCACTCTTCCTTTACACTTCTCACTGAATTGCTAATTATCTCCCAAAAAACCCATTAATTTAAATATTGCATCATTTTTAATGGCACCCAGCGAAAGCTTTCGGTCAAGTAATTTTTTTATTATTTACATAAAGATTATATATCACTGTTTTTTTTATGATTTACATAAAGATTATATATCACTGTTTTTTATATGATTCTCCAATATGAACAATCCTCATTTTACCCACTCCAATCAGAGTACCTATGGGCGCAATTGCTAGTTATTTGCCAAAGGACCCACTAATTTTTAAATATTACATCATTTTCTAATGGCACGCCAGGTGAAAGTTTTCTGTCGAGTATTTTTTTATGATTTACATGAATATTATATAACACTGAATAATTATGAGTATGTACAAGTCCCACCAAATTCAGATTGCGTACGACAGATTCTATGTTGCACGGCATAATTGTGTACGGACTTTCAATTCTAAACGACGAACAAGGTTAGGTGGGGTTCCGGATGGAATTTGATGGCAAATTGCTGGTTACAAGGTTATTTTCTTGTCAAATAAAGCTAAAAAATTCTGTGGCCAATCAACATTACGGGTATTCACCAATTTGGCCAATCAAGTTAAAAAACCCACAAATTTGACGGACGCTTCCATTCGAAATTCCTGAGTGGTGCTTAAACAAGTGCTATTATTCTTCAATGGATGGACCCGAAACTACGAACTATTATTCTCATTTAGCACGTCCTTCAGCCCGAAGAAATAATGGCCAATGAAGCCATTGGAGTGCTTTCCCCTTCCGAAGGCGAAGGCGAAGCCAAAGAGATAGTAGAAGATGCCGCCCGCGGCCGCGTCGAGAACATTGGTGAGCATGATATTCACGGTGTTCTTGGCCCGCACGGACCCTGCGCATAGCATGGCAAACCCTAGCTGCATGGCGAAAACGAGGAAGGCCGAGAAGAGCAGGTACGTGGTATCAACGGCGCGGCTCGTCGCCGAGAGTTGGTCGGAAATGGCCTGCAACTTGTTGCATAAAAAGTCGCCGGCCGTGCCGTTGAGGAGGTTCTGGAGAGCCGCCAGCTCAGAAGCTGTGCAGGTGTAGCTGGAACTAGACATGGCGGATGAGCGGGGTTTGATCAGGCGACGAGGAATTCGAGATGGCAGAAGTCAAATGCGAGATTTGAGAGGGACAAAACTTGAACAACAAGAATCAGTGAAATTTGAACTTTAAAGAGTACGGAAATGGAGCCGAAGTGAAATACGAGCTTTAAAGGGCAAGGATTCGAGCGTGGAGAAATTAAAGACAACCTCTCAACATGTAAATTTCGGACCGGGAGAACTGATATACGTGTTTCAGAGGGATGGGATCTGAACCGGGAAAAGTGAAATGCGGCTTTAAAGTCTACGAGATCGAATCTGTGAAATACAAATTTAATTTAAAGGGACGGGATTCAAACCGGAAGAAGTGAAGTACGCGGTTTCAATTGACGAAATTGGAACTGGAAGAAGTGAAGCACATGCTTTAAAAGAACGGGATTCAAACATGGAGGAGTATAATACGATCTCTTACAGATAGGATTCGAACAGGGAGAAACATAATATGAGGTCTTACAGGCACCGGATTCGAATTGGAAGAACTGAAATAGGAGCTTTGAGATTTACGTGATTAAAAGAGGGAAAACTTCAAAATTTAGCTTTGAGAAGGACGGGATTCCAATTTTCAGAGCAAGAGAACTGAAATCCGATCTGAGAGCTCCGAACCGGTGAGAGTCGAACATGCGACGCGCAATGCGCACTGGGAGAGCTGAAATGCGAACTTTGAGATGTTTGGATTCGAACCCCCGACCGACTGGGCGAAAAAGAACATGGATTGAGCTTCCACCAGGCTAGATGAGAACTTCCACTGCAGAATTCGAACCGGAATATGGAGCGGTTCGAGACCAGTGATGGAATTCGATGAGAATTCCCGTCTATTACAACCATTATATATAGATGTATATTTCCTCTGCGATCAAGATTCATAGTACATAGGCCTCGCCATTTTGTCCGAAATGCCGGCTAACATACTCATTTCTGCGGTGAAAGGACGGGGAAACAAAAAAATATAATAACATGAGCTAACAGGAAACGCTTGCAAGCGCTTGTTCGGTTTGCAGTATCTCTAGTAAAATAAGAAGGAATCTAAATTACTGCAGCGTTGGACAAGAAATTGTCGAGTTTTGTTGGTCAACTGTAATTATTAAAATCTTAAAACATACAAAGAGATATTAATATAATGTAAGTAGACATGTTTCTTGAAACGGTTTATGAGACTGCATGGTTTTATGAAACAGTTAAATTTTTTATTATTAAATATTTGTCACATTCTCTCAGTTTTCCTTGTCTGACCTCTTCAATTTATATCGCCATCGCGGTTAACTTTTGCATTATTTTGCTTTTCTTGTAGTCTTTGCGTGGCCGTTAACTTCATTTTCCCACGTCTTTTTGCAAGTTGTCTTTTCTGTCATGGCGCGTGAGGGTGCATAACTCATTTTAGTATTGGCCAATTTGCATTTTAGTATTTATTTTATAAAAAATGTTTTTATTAATTTATCATACATGATGACTCATAACCTAATTATTTCGCACTTTTATGGCTTCTGGAATTCGAAAATAATGACGTGTCACGTCTATCGCCTTTGGCTTTCAAATATATTGATAAAAAGTTACCAGTTGATCTCATTTGATCTTTAGTGTGCCAGAAATAATTTATATAATATTATTTTAAAGCAAACAATAAAAATGATGGTTGAAGTAAATAATGGTGACTTTAACGCGACTTTTTGAAAGCTTTTTCGGCGATTTTTTCCGGTGAAAATCCGGCAGTAATTTATTGAAATCCAAGTTTGATAACTAATTTCTGCACAATGAAAGCGTCCCAGGGGTTTTTCAGGGTGCTGAATCCGAATATGCAGTTAAAAAACCATTTTAACTGCAACAAATCATGATTTCATCTCAATTTCTTCCACCGGATTCCGTCACCGGAATCTCAAAAAGTCGCATTATAGACAACTCCATTTAAATAAATCATAGGATGCTTATAACGCGCACTTTTATACCTTTGGCTTTCAAAAATAATGTCCAATAGTCACTCTTGCACGCGTTATTGTTTCCAAAAATATAATCTAAATAATATTATAAAAAATATTCGTTTTCGAATTTTCTCGAGCGAACAACGAAAATGATTGCTGACGTATATCATTATTGATATATTATTTATACAAATTATTAATACTTATAATGTATTTTTATCAGAGATGTTTTTGTTAATTAATTATTGAAATAAATCATTAAAACTAATAATGTTCCATAGTTGTTATAACTAGCAATTGTCTCGAAAAGTACAAAGAGAGGCCGATAGACTTATGAAATTGGAATTATTGAATTGCTATAAAAGATTAGTATTTTTCTAAAAAATGTTAAAAATAGAAAATAATGAATTTTGGAAACCACATAACATCTACAGTGTAAATATATATATATATATATTAGTTAAAATCTCAATTGTATTGTCAATTTGGGTATTGGTTAACTTTTACACAAACATATGCTTCCACAATTGTAACTCTTATCCAACATTGGTTCATATTCTTCGTGAACCCTGCCACATTAGTGCAGTTCATTAAGAAATATTTTAAAGAAAGGTTGAGAAATCTTTCTTTATATATAAATATATATTTTTAATATGTTTTGAAGTTATTTAAAAATGAACAGTTTGTATCAAATCTATGTGTGCTTGTCCCAAGTAACATACAATTTTGATATGTCATTTACTTAATTATTCATAAATCTTTTTAGTAATTCTACTCATTATTTGTTCACAGTGGATAGTGGATAGTGCAGACCATTGTCACTATGAAGTTTTGACAAACTGTATAATTCATACAGTTGGGTAGTACTTCTTAAGCAAACGTTGTGAATTTTGCATGGTCTTTCCATAAAATTGACTGCACCAAAAATGAGATCCATAGATTTAGAGAAGCCTACACCATTGATTGAGAAAATCAAATCATGAAACTCTTCAGGAAATTCCATTTCTAATTTTTCATTTTTCAATTCCAGCAGTGACATGTAGCATATTTCCTTCAAGTTGGCATCTCCTCACATATCACCTTAAGAGAGGATTGAGAGAGTCTGAAGTTCAACAATTGTTTTTGTGGAATTAATCTACCTACCACATTTTAGATCACTTAATGGCTCTATATATGCGCATTGCAAGATTCACTTCACTTTCATACAAAATTATTTACATCAATATTTTCATCCTTATCAATGTTATCTCAGGACTAAGTACAAAATTATTGACATCGATATTTTCATCCTTATCGATGTTATCTCAGGACTAAGTACTATGGTCAGTATAGTAAAATTCAGTGCATGTTTCAAAAAACATCCTCACCTCTGATGGAGAGGCATAAACAATGAAATATAAATTTAATTTTTATTAAATGCAGTTCCAATTTTGAGGAAAGGGCTCTGGTATGAAATGCTACCAACATTTACCAGACCTACATATCTACTTAAAGCGAAAGCGTCGACCCTCTCACTGGCAAGCAGCAATGACTATTCATCATTTAAATTTTCTCTAAAATAATGAATATCAATTGCAATGAGACGTTGTACCAGACCCACTAATTAATTTTTGCTTAAAGGCCACCATGATCAAAGCTTTTGGTTCTTGCAGGAAGGAAGACCCACAGAGGCAATCATTGTGAGCATAAGCAGAAGCCGGGAAAACAGTTAAGGGTTTCGCTTGTGGAATCTGGCCACAGAGACGATTGTTTCTTAGATTCATATGCTTCAAATGCTTCAGACCCAACATATGCCCTGGAATTTTCCCTTTGAAACCGTTCCATGACAGATCCAACCATCTCAGCTCCTTCAGCTCGCCCATGGGCCTTGGTATCTTGTCCACCATCCGATTTCTTGAGAAATCCAGGCACTCAATTTTCTTTAACATGGAGATCGAAGTTGGAACGCTGCCCTTCAAATGATTAACTGATAAGTCCAGCCACTTGATGATGCGCTTGCCATTGATCTCCGAGATCCTGCCTGTGATCTCGTTGTTGGCCAAATTGATGAACTCCAGGCATCCCTCTAGGGATGGGCAAGAATATGAGATATTGTCACTGAAGAGTTTCTCTATAGACCCATACAATTTATTTGAATGAAGATCAAGAACTGAGATGGAATCAGGCAAGGAAACCTTAGAGAGATACATTCATCTTCTCTCTGCATCTAGTAGCGAGGGCAAAGTAACTTCAAGGTCTTCCTCTCAAAGTGATAAATTCAGCATTCAGTGTTTTCTCTGCATCTAGCAGTGATGGCAAAGTAACATCGAGGTCTTCCTCTCAGAGTGATAAATTCACGGAGCTTGCTAACATCTGCCCGCGCCCTCTCATCACGCTTCAAGGTAAGGTGTGCACCCCTGCTTGCATTGTACCAATTTTCATCCTGTCAAAGTTATCAATATCCACACGCTTGTGTCACAATGAGGAAAATTTTGACAACAAAATTCCACTATCTCTAGTTCTTGTCTTCCTTACCTTGTTATAATCTTCAAGCCAGCTCTCTTCTTCAGAGACAGCTAACCATTTTTCAATTCTTTCCAAGATTTATTTCCTGCTAAATGCTTCTTCTTTAGTCTTTGTAATTTTCTCTTCAATGCTCTCAAGAAGCTCGGAAGGGTCAACGAACCCTGTGAACAAATAAAAGGAAAGCAAATAAGTATCACCTAACAGATAGGAATTAATCCAATAATTTTATCAAAGATATGTTCTCCCTACAACAAATTATCATTGTTTAAGTATATACCATGAAAAGAGACTACCAGAATTGAGCAGTAAAAGAAACAATACCCAAGAGAACTTACCAGAATCCATGGAGAAAATTGACTTATCCAACGTAGTATTACTTTCAGCAATGAGATGTGTTCTCTCGCAAATTTCTTCTAACTCTGTTCGCTTCTTACGAACAAGCTCCTTCATCTTACTTCCTTTTAGCTCCTCAAGTCTTGAAACCTTTGCTTCAACCTGTATCATCATAATTTGACTAAGAATCTAAAAAAACAAGCTGGCTTGCACCACATCAATATGCATAAATATTGCATGCACGCATGTAGAGGATCATCCAAATTTCTCAAGCCTACATGGTTAATAAATTCCATAGACAGGGCATTGGGAGAACATATTTCATGCTCTGAAGCTGCAATGTTGCAGGTGACATTCTGGAACATCTGTTGCTCTTCCATAGGGGTGTCCATTAGATTCCAAAGCTCCAGCATAGTCGTGGCCAAATCTTGAAGCTGGAGATATGAAAAAATCAAAAGAATCAGCCCAATGCACCACATTATGTTGCAATACAGATCAGGGTAATAGCAACCAACAAAACAAGGGGTAAACAAATTGCATGGGCAATCTCATGAAAATAACCTTTTGCATTCGTTTCTTTTTTTCTTCTCGCAATGTTTGAATTGTCGCAGCCAACCTATCAACAGTGTCATTACTAATGCTCTTGGATTGTTCAGACTCATCCAAGCTTGGATGCACATCTGTTACCGTACGTACAAAATCCAAGCCAAGGACAGAGCATAATCCATTGATTGTGTTGACAAATTCGATGAATCTGGAGAGACGTTCACTCTACATCAAAAACGAATGGTAAAAGAACATATCAGATACACAAAAATACATAAAAAAAACAAAGGCGAAAGGACAGATCACAAATTCAAAAGACATATCCACAGATTACAAATAAACAAGGGGTTTAGACACTTGAATTAATTGAGAAAATTAAAAGTATTTAAAAATTAAAGGAACTATGATAGATTTGTTAGCAAAACTCAAACCCCATTAAAATCATAAATGTGTAAAATTGGGTCCTCATGAATTTCGGCTCTATGCATGAGACGAAACCCATCCCACAGTGATACAACACGCTGCACTGGCTCCATCAAGCTTGATCTTTTCAAAGCAATTTATACAACAATACACATCTTATCACTATTTTCTTACCAATTTTTTGTAAGCTTGAACTTGTTTTCTTGCTATAAATTTTTGGTTTTTTGGAACATAGCTAATACGGTTAAACCCATAAAATACCCTAATTGACTCGGTAAATCCTAACTCTCTTTAGGGTTATCCCACATTGCAGCTATTAGCAAAAGCATAAGACAAAATAAAATAGTGAAGTAGTAGTAATTCTCACCTTTTCTCTTTGAAGCGATTGAAGTTGCTTCTGGTATTCTTCAAAATTCCCAAGAGATAGATCATTTTCGTCCACTAAATGGCAGACAGACTAAGCTCTACACGTTCCAAAATTTCATTTGAAATCTTCTAAATCTGCATTTTAACATCCCAAATTTATTGAATCCATTCCTCTTTTCTCCGATGCATTTCTTCCAACAGAGGAGTTATCGCTTACAGCTGCTCCTTCAGGCTCCCTGCTCTTCTGTCTCCCTAAAATGGAGCAGGTAAAACCAATATCAGAGTCTTGTAAGATTTAGAATTCCAAATGAAACCATGATATAAACTGCAAAGGCATATTTTCGGTCTTGTTATTTTAACCTGTTTAGGCATGGTAGGGCAAACTCTGAGGGCAGAATAAATGGATGCGAGCTCTGCTTCGAAATCGGCAATAGCCTAGTGAAGCTGAGCCCGTGATCGATTTGATTGATCTACTTTCCGTCTGTAAACTTCCAAGCATTCTTGTTCAAGCTGGAGCAACATTTTATCTCTTTCCTCGTCCGGCTCGCCCATTTCGTCCCATATTAACTGAAATTGAGCAGATTTTTAGCCACCAAACCACTATACAATCCATAGCATATTTTTCATGGTTAGCTGAAATAAATATAAGAAACATTAAACATTACCTGGAGCTCGTAAAGAAGAGATCCACAAGTTGTCTCCAGTTGCAATAATTGATCGTTCTGCAAGCTCGACATTCTGAACGTATGCCCTACACCAGAGACATTTTGATTATGGTAAACAGAACCGTGGAACAAACCATAAATTATGAAATTAACAGAGGATTCCTCTTCCAGCAGAAACCGGAAGCATTATGGCAGCAGGTCGTGGAAGAGCCCGGAAACATTATTGCAGCAGGTCGTGGAAGAGAACAAGAAGAGTAGAAAGCGGAAGGAGGAACAGAAATGGAAAGCAATTTTGGTTAAAGCAAATGCCAGTTGGAGTTGGACTCCGTTGTAGAAGAGCCCAGAAACATTGCAGCAGGTCGTGGAAGAGAATATGAAGAGCAAAAAGTGGAAAGAGGATGAACAGAAATGGAAAATGGTTAAACCAGATGCCAGTTGGAGTTGCATGCCAGATGTCAATCATATGCTAGTCGGAGTTGCACGCCAGATGTCAATCATAGAAAGAAAAGATAGACGAAAAAACTCATTCAAAGGAAGGTCTACGGCCTAAATATTGGTGAATGCACGACAGATTCAAAGATGACAGTGTGTTAGATACATATAATGGTGACTTCACAACTAGTTATTAGAGTACAATATAACACCAAAAAGGCATCATTGAAGTAACAAATTTGATTTTGGAAATCAATTTATACTAATTTTATTAGTAAGTTTGAAGGTATGATCGGAAGGATTAAAGGTGGAAATAAATTAAATATGGAAAATTAAAATTATTTAAAAAATGTTTAAAGATTCTCACACAATTACCATAATAATATTTTATGAAAATTGTAAAATTCCAATGACAGTAAAACAAATTATTATTTCACCCAATATATAAGTATTTTCATCTAATATGTAAATATTTTACCATAATAATATTTTATGAAAATTGTAAAATTCCAATGACAGTAAAACAAATTATTATTTCACCCAATATATAAGTATTTTCATCTAATATGTAAATATTTTATTCAGTATATTCCGGATATATTTAAAAATAAAATATAGAAATTTTGATAACCAAAAAGCAGTGGCATTCTATTAGAAGTGGCATAATGCAGTTGAGCACGGCGTTCCACTTTTTAAGTTTTAGTGCAACAACTTTTCAGATACGATACGATAAGTTACAGAGAAGTGTGTATATATATATATGCATTATTAAGTAGGATGGAATATCGTAATCAGTGGCATAAAATCAAGACGGTACGAATATTCATGTTTTTCATGTTTATGCGTGGTTCACTTTCTTCTTACTTTATAATGTTTCATGTCCTTGTTGGATATATGGAATCCACCCTGTGAAACTATATATATATATAATTTGATTTTTGGTTTTATGTTATTGATTTGTTAAATATTTATTTATTTATTTATTTATTTTTGTCTAGCTTTATTTATTATTGTTATAATGTTATAGTAATGGTTTTATCTCATTGTTGTTCATCATGACTTGTTTTGATAGAGTTTGGTGTTTGGTTTTGTTTGTGTTCTTGAGAGATTTAGCTAGGGTGTTATGTAGTCTTTACTCTAAGAGTAGTTGATGTTTTGATGTAAACAATTTTTACAAAGCAATGAAGGTAGGCGTATTGTCAATTTTGTGAGGGTTTTTATTGTTTATTTACTAGGTTTCATATTTGTTGTTGTAACAAAGTTTGTTGTTTTCCGAAGGCTTGGAATCCATTGTTTCCTAGTGTGGTTTGGCTTTTTACCAATTGTTGTGGATGCAATTGGAAATAACTTCTACTACAACTTCTACTGCAATGTCGTTCATCGTGGCTTAAACTAGTGGCATTTGGCATTTGACGAAGGCTTGACTCTCCATGTAAGGACGTGCGGTCCTTGGCATGCCCACTGGCACAAGTGCGACGAGTTGGTTCAACAACCGGGCGCGCGAATTGACAAAGTACGAGCTCAGACTTAATGTGCTATGGAGTCATGTGATAATACGCACACGAGGAGGAGAGCGACTTGGTTTTACTGCGTGGGGAGCATGAACGCTCAACCCATGGCCGACCTACACTTGGGGCAAGGCCGATATACGTTTTGAAGGCGTTTGCGATGAGTAGGGGCATGTAACCATGTGGAGGATGAGTTGGCTTAGGCAGCTCGACTCGCCCTTCCACTCATATATATGCAATGATGTGTTGGAGTGAAAGTTCATCATTCGAACTCAAGCAAATCAAACAAGTTCCTTTGGTAATGCGAAGGAGGAGAGGTGCGAGGCGCAAATTGTGAAGAAGGCGCATGAATAGATGCGCCCACTCTTGGGTGAGGGCCCGGGTGAAGGCACCAGGTGCCCACGATTGGCACAGGTCCTTGGGTGGCTCGGGTGAGCGTCCGCTCGTTGTATAAAGTTATAAACGGTGGAACTCGGGTGAGACTACCGTGCGAAGATTGAACGGTGGAACGGTGAAGCCGATTGTGCGAAGGGGGTGTCTTGGTGACTTGGTGAAGTCACCCGCCCATCGTGCACGAGAACAAGGTTTGGTTGGGAAGTGCGGAAGGCAGCTCATGTGAGTGCACGCCTGCCCGCCTTGGGCAAGGAAATCTTGGCTATCACACGGAGGTGTGATGATGTCGTAAATTTGGCTAAGTATGAAACTTGGGGTTTCCAAGTATACTTGTAAAACATTGTAACTTTGTAAAGCTGTATAATATATTATTCGGGCAGACTCATTGTTCAGGGAGTTGCCCCTCCCCTTATACTGTGAAATTGTGTTCTTCATGTATAATTGTTGTTGATAATGAATGTGTATGGGTGTTCATTCATATAAAGGAACATTTATAATTACTTGGTTGAGAAACACAAACTAAGTAGGATAAGTGGTTAGGCATAGTGCACGAACATAAGTATTGGTGAAAAGAAAGTGTTCGGTGGTACCAGAGCAGCTGATTCGGGCATTGAAGGTTGAAGCTGCTACACAACTCCACTGAAGTGAAGGTTGTATCAGAGCTAGTCTGAAGACTTGGAGAAGTCTTGCAGAAAGCTGGTTGAAGATTGGAAAATAGTGACAGTGAAGCAGGTACTTGCAGGTGAAGGAAGATGTTTCACATACAAGTGGAACAAGGGCTGGTTCAGGTTGCAGGCATCTTGGTGAAGCTGTTGGATGGTGGAAACTAGATTGCAAAGAAGGAAATTGTTAGCAATTGCAGGTGAATCTCAAGCTTGGTCTAGTCACGGTTTGAAGGATGCTACTATGGCATTCATTGAAAAGGTGTTGGAAAAGATGGAGGATTTAGAAGCTTTCTGGACTAAGAATATGGACTTGATTGAGAAAGATCAAGAGGCCGATTCGAAGATGAAGGAAGAACTCGATGAAATCGGACTCAACATGAGCACACTGATCTTTTGTGTACACAACTTGAAGTAAGAGTCAAGGAGATTGAAGAGGTAAGAGGTTGAGGCTTGGCAGAGATCGTGGACTTGCAGAAATCTCTTGACGAGGCCAGAGATGAGATCGCGGTGTTGAAGAAGGCCATGAGGCATAACTCAGGTGGAGGAGTGCCTCATGTGAAAGTCAAAGAACCGGAATCTTATGATGGTACAAGGAGTGCGAAGACTCTTGGCAACTTTCTATGGGACATGGAGAAATACTTGGAACGACTGGGTCTATCTGATGATGAGACGAAGATGAAGGTAGCTGCTCAGTTCTTGACAAAGGATGCTAAGATGTGGTGGTGAAGGAGGATGGATCAGATTGCTAATGGCAGTGCTGGTGACATTACTTCGTGGGATGAAATGAAGAAAGCTTTGCAGACCCATTTTAGTCCTTTGGATGAAACGTGGGAAGCAAGGATGAAGATAAAGTTCATAAAGCAGACAAGGAACCTTTAGACATATCAGCGGGAGTTTGTAAGTGCGGTTCTGGAACTTCCTGACATGGCGGAGAGGGATAAGGTGTTCAACTTCATTATTGGATTGAAGCCTTGGGTACGCAATGAAGTGAAGAGGCAGAAGATTAAAACACTTGAGGAAGCTTTTGCTGTTGTGGACAGGTTGGTGGAGCATTATGATGAGACTTCTGATGATAGGAAGAAGAAGTCTGATAAGCCGAAAGAGAAGAAGAAGGATGATGCTTCGAAATCGGATGATAAGTCGAAGACGAAGAAAACCTTGAAGTGTTGGATATGTGCTGAACCACATATGGTGAAGAATTGTCCTTCTAGACCAAAAGTGGCTGCGATTGCACAATCTAATGCGAAGAATGAAGAAGCTTCTGTGGGGATGATACAGATACTTGGTGCTGCTGCTACTACAGAGGTGATCTCTCGGAGGGATCCTAAGAGGAACAAGTTGGAGTATGTTCGGATGAATATTGGGAGTGCTGATATACTCACTATGGTGGATAGTGGGGCTACTCACAACTTCATGAGTGAAGATACTGCGAGAAGGATTGGGCTGAAGTTTGTACCGGTGAAGGCACAAATGAAGACAGTCAATTCTCCTATTGATTGTGTTCTTGGTGTAACTGGAAAAGTGGACATAACACTAGGTGAGTGGACAGGGAAGGTCGACTTCACTATAGTGCAGATAGATGACTATGAAGCTGTGCTTGGAATGGAATTATTGAAACAATTCGATGCTATGATTGTTCCACATTTGAAGAGGTTGTACATTTACGATGGAAGGGAGGATGTACCCATTAGTGTGCCAAACATTGGAGTGACAAAGCTTGATTGTAAGTTGGCAGTAATGCAAATGGAGGATGAGAAGCGGATGGAAGATATGAGTAAGCGGTTGTCTATGGTTGAGACAAAGCTTACCGAGCAGTCATTGGTCATCAGGACTCTTTTTGATAGTATCTTGGATGTGTCAAGAAGGCTAGAAGTGGTTGAGGATGATGATGATGATGAGGCTTATGTGAGGCCGAATGTCTGAGAGGAGGATCGGGTCACTTATCTACAGAGGATGGAGATAGAAAATCCTGACAGATGGATTCAGATGATTAGTGAGGGTGAGCCTTCATGCTCTACTCCCTCCACATCTTCTTAGATGGGAAAGAAGATGGGGCTCATTGTTAGCTGCTCATGGCAGTGAGTCCTTAAAACAGGTTGAGCAGGTATGACAGGTGGTGCAGGGATGGTTCAGCATCAAGCATCATGACATGTTGCAGATGGGATGGAGTTTCCATGGACCTGAGCATGGGAGAGATTCTCGGTCAGTCCAGGATGTGGCAGAATCCGAGATAGGCTGGTGAAGGCATAAGAATGGACATTCTCATGATTTGAGCGTGGCAGTTGGATTGATCACCCGACTAGTTCGAGTCAAGGGGGCTAGCAGTGTACCAGAGAGATGTTGGCATCAGGTAGACGAGGAGGACATTTCACAGATGGAACGACACGTGATGGAGATGGCAGTTCTACATATGTTGCAGGGATGTTTGTAGTATGTGGAGGAGTTGATATCATGGACCGAGAATGAGACAATTGTTGATGATGATCTTGGTGGATGGCTACCAGGATGGTATGTTGTCGAGGATGACAATGATTTCAGGTGGAGGAGGATGTAAGGACATGCGGTCCTTGGCATGCCCACCGACACAAGTGCGACGAGTGGGTTCAACAACTGGGTGTGCGAATTGACAAAGTACGAGCTCAGACTTAATGTGCGATGGAGTCGTGTGATAATATGCACATGAGGAGGAGAGTGACTTGGTTTTATAGCATGGGGAGCATGAATGCTCAACCCACGGCCGACCTACACTTGGGGCAAGGCCGACATACGTTTTGAAGGCGTTTGCGATGAGTAGGGGCATGTAACCATGTGGAGGACGAGTTGGCTTGGGCAGCTGAACTCAGCCTTCCACTCATATATATGCAACGATGTGTTGGAGCGAAAGTTCATCATTCGAACTCAAGAAAATCGAACAAGTTCCTTTGGTAATGCGAAGGAGGAGAGGTGCGAGGCGCAGATTGTGAAGAAGGTGCAGGAATAGATGTGCCCACTCTTGGGGAAAGCGCATGGCAGCACAAGTTGGTATCTTGGGTGATGGTGCAGGTGAAGGCGTCGGGCGCCCACGGTTGGCACAGATTCTTGGGTGGCTCGAGTGAGCGCCCGCCTATCGTATAAAGTTGTAAACGGTGGAACTCGGGTGAGACTACCATGCGAAGATTGAATGGTGGAACGGTGAAACCGGTTGTGTGAAGGGGGTGTCTTGGTGACTTGGTGAAGTCACCCGCCCATCGTGCACAAGAACAAGGTTCGGTTGTGAAGTGCAAAAGGCAGCTCGTGTGAGGGCGCGCCCACCCGCCTTGGGCAAGGAAATCTTGGCTATCACACGGAGGTGTGATGATGTCATAAATTTGGCTAAGTATGAAACTTGGGGTTTCCAAGTATACTTGTAAAACATTGTAACTTTGTAAAGTTGTATAATATATTATTCAGGCAGACTCATTGTTCAGGGAGTTGCCCCTCCCTTTATATTGTGCAATTGTGTTCTTCATGTATAATTGCTATTGATAATGAATGTGTATGGGTGTTCATTGGTATAAAGGAACAATAGTAATTACTTGGTTGAGAAACATAAACTAAGTAGGATAAGTGGTTAGGCGTAGTCCATGAACATAAGTATTGGTGAAAACAAAGTGTTCGGTGGTGCCGCACCTCGCCAAGCACGGTTGAAAGACTACCGCCGGCTTGGGGGCGTGACACTCCATGTTCTTGTGCATTTTCCTTTCAATTGTTGTTGTGGATCAATGAGTTTTACATAATTGTAGTTCAGGGTCTTTAGCGTATCAAACCTTAGATATGTAAATGCAATTTTTTTCATCCATAAAGCTTGGTATTTTATGTTGGTAATTCCATCGTTAGCAAGGTTTGTGTTGGTGTGACAATGTTGGATTTCAATGTATTGTTGTTCGCAATTGTCTAACAGTGCTAGATTCTATTCTCTTAGTTACATGCACATAGATATTTAGTGCAATAATGCATATGAAAAACATTATTGGGCTTGTTTAGACTTGTGTTGTTATTCATTCTTTGAAATGTTGGAAGGGATAATATCTTCCAAAATGCATGTGCTTTATGGATTGCTATATCTAACAAATTATGTTAGGGATAAATAGTAAATTAGAAATCTAATTGTTGTTACCACTCCCTTCAAGCAATATAGATAGAGAACTATACTCATTCGTTAGATAACAAATTCAAGAAATGTTGAAGACAAGTTCACAATGTTTTATAATGAAAGTCAATATTAAAAATAGCTAATTGAAACTACTTGTTCTTTACAATTTAATTGTCCATGGTTGCTTTTGTTGTTGTGAAAATAGGCCCTTTAGTATATCAATTCAATGATTCTTGTACATTTGCAATTACATTTCTCTTCTTAGATATAAGGGTAGTTTTTCAATTATTGAAAACTAATATTCTTTTAAATAAATCTAAGCTTAGTAACTTGATGTACATTTAGATTTCTATTATAGTTATATCTTTGTGCCAAAAAAAATAGTGTTTTGTAAACCCATGGCGGTAGTGTTTCTTTCATCATGTCAAAAAAACCATATTTAGCAATGCTTTTGTGTTAAGCAAATTGAAAATATTAGCATAGATGTTAGCAATGTTTAGTGTAAAAAGGATATATTGTTTTAATTGTTTCCTTTATGCAGTGCAATAGAAGTCTATAAATGTTTGTCTAAATTTTTCACATATTACTTCATTAAACAAGAAAACAACGACAACATAAAAAAAAATGATGAAAGATAATCACAATTTTTTTTTACTAAAATCCTAGCAATTTTGGATAAACAACTCCTCAACATTGCGGTGGCTATTCTACATTGTTGTGTTACATGCCTCTTCCCACAAATGCAGTGGTAGGTAGTAGTGTTTCTTTCATGGTGTCAAAAAAATAATATTTAATCTATACGACATTATACACGACCAAGGCCTACCACTGCATTTGTGGGAAGAGGCATGTAACACAACAATCTACTTGCATAACCGAAGTACTCGTCAAATTCTTGGTATGACTACACAAGAGGAGGCTTTCTTGGGGAGAAAGTCGAATGTGTCTCATTTCAACATTTTTGGAGCCTCTGTTCACTGCCATGTATCCAAAGATTCGAGGAAGAAGCTTGAGCTGACTAAAAATTTGGGAGTTTTTGTGGGTTACATTGAAACTCCACAAAATTATTGTGTGTACTTACCTTCCCTCATAATGAAAATTGTGCGAAGGGATGTAAATTTTGATGAGGAGAAAGCGATGTGGTGCTCTCTTGAGAGGGAGCTTCATATCTCACCAGAAGAGGAACTTTTAGCTCCAAAGGAGGAACCTCATGAGGAGCCTTAGGTAGTTGTGGAGCAACCACAAATTGAGGATTAGAGAGGAGGTAGCGTGGAGACATCCACTCAAGTAGAACCATCTAGAGAAGGAAGGAAAAGAACCAGGGAACTTTATAGACTTGTGTAGGATGTGAGGGAGAATGTGGGCGCTTCTTCAAATTTGCGTAGGAAAATCAAGTCACTTGAGAGGTACACTGACTACATGGATCTAATGACTGATCTTTTAGAGACTGAGCCATCCTATTTCTAGGAATCAATAGAGAAACCTATTTGGGTTGATTCAATGGTGGAATAACACAAAACCATCATGAAGAATAATGTTAGGGAACTGGTCCCAAGACCAACAAATAAATTAGTTGTGGGTTTGAGATGGATCTTCAAGGTTAAACATGCGGAAGACGGAATCATAGAGAAGTATAAGGCCATATTTGTGGCTAATGGATTCTCTCAAGTTGCGGGAATTGGTTATAAGGAAACCTTTGCTCCTGTAGCAAGGTATTCATCCATTAGATCAATTCTTGCACTAGCTGCAAAGATGGGCTGGAAGATCTACCATATGGATGTAAAAACAACATTTATCAATGGTATTATTAAGGAGGAGTTGTACATCAAGAAACCAAAAGGTTTTGAGACATTTGATCAAAAGTCTCATGTGTTCAGACTCAAGGGAGAGTTGTACAGTCTCAAAAAAGCACCCTGTGCTTGGTACATCAGGATCGACAATTATCTCATTGGTTTAGGCTCCACCAAAAGTGAAGTAGATGTGGACCTATATCATATCTTGGTAGAAGGTAAATTATTATAATTGTTTTATATGTTGATGATTTAATATTGATTGGTGATGAGTAGGTGATCAACTCTTGCAAGGAGGACCTTGCAAGGGAATTCGAAATGAAGGACATGGGACTCATGCACTATTTCCTCGGGTTGGAATTATGGAAATGTGATGGGGAATTGTTTATGTCTCAAGGCAAGTCTACCAACGAGATATTTCGAACATTCTACATGGATAGTTCTAAACCCATGGAAATACCTCTAGAGATCAACTAGAGGAAGGAGATCGCCACTTCAGGTAAAGAGGTGGACGCTACCATTTATCGGTAGCTAGTGGGTTCACTAATGTATCTTGTGAACATCTGACCAGATATGTGCTATGTAGTCAACTAGTTAAGCTAATCTACGGTTAGGATGACCAAATTGTGTTAGAAGGTAGCTAAGCATGTTCTATGGTACCTCGGAGGCACTACCTAGTATGGAATATGGTGCAGACAGACATAGGGAGTGAAGATATGTGGCTTCACAGATGTAGATTGGGAAAGGAGTCCATCCAACCGAAAGTGTACATCAGGTGGAGTTTTCAGTGTTGGCTCCATAGTGGTTTCTTGTACAACATAAAGCAAAGATCTGTGGCGCTCAACTCAACAAAAGCATAATACATGGTTGTAAGTCAAGCAACATGTGAGGCGATCTGGATGAGAAAGATACTTTTTGGATTTTTTGGTCAGATGATGGATCCAACTATGATCTATTCTGATAATTACAATTGCATTAAGTTATAAAAGGATCTAGTATTTCATGTTTGATTCAAGTATATAGATATCTGGTACCATCACTTACGAGATTGTGTGCAGAGGCAGATAATGTTGCTATAATACCTTTCGACAGAGGAACAAGATGTTGACATCTTGACAAAGGCCTTGTCAAGAGGGAAAATTGAGTTCTATAGGTGCAAGAAAGGGGTGGTTGATAATCTCTTTCTTGCAAAGAGGGAGCGTTGAAAAATGAAACAAGAGAGTCACAATTTGACTTTGCTTTGGTCAAATTGAGAAAATTCGAATTTCCACATCAACATACAACTTGGAGGAAGTTAACTTGTGTGAAATGGCTCTTGTCCCTTAGTTAGCTCAATAAATTTGAGTTAGAGGGTTTGGAGCTTAGTTAAGCATGTGTGATTTCAGTTAAACTAGTTCCAACTATTGATGTAACTAGTGGAAGGTTAGTTGTGCAATGGGACAACAGTCAAACTCAATGATCATCTAGTTAACTAATCAATCAGTCCAAAATAGCTAGTGCATGCAGAGAACTTGAGTTCCCCAACTGAGGTGGGGATTCCAAGGCAATGTAACATTAGTTATAGACTAGTCTTGAGTGTACATGCATTGCATGCAGTCAGAGGATCAACCTTGGGAATTGTGTAATATTGTGGAGGAAAATTCCTGAGGTTTTGCACAAGGAAATAGGGGCTCAAGTTGAGGCAAAATTTGACTAAGTCTGGGATAGAGCTTCTCAGTGAGTAGAGAGATAGGTTATTCACTTGTAGGTTGAGCTTAAAGCGAGCTATCAATTGCAATACATCTATATTATTTTGATTTAATGCATGCAGGCTTTAAGGGGTTTCATAAGTTATTTTACCCTAGAAACATATTGTGCATGTGTGTTATTTCTTATTGCATGTCTGAAATTGATTTTCTAAATTGTGAATTAATTTATGCAAAGCAGTAGAGTAGGATTGTATATCATGATTTAGATTAAAAATCCTTGAGAAGTTGATATTCTAAACCACATTTCTACATGGTGTAAGAGGAGGATTCACATTAGAATAGGAATTTCGAAGTCGTTTCCCAGGAGGTTTGAGTTTTCAGCTTCAATGTAGCAGGATCTCTTCAGAGTTGGGAAAATTAGCTTCAATGTGTTACGACTTGAGTATGGCTTGGAAGGAAACTAAAATTTAATTGCACGGAAGGATCGCATGGATGCAGTGCTCTATGACAATGGATTGCTAGAATATGTCAAGGCAAATATTGCAAAACCAGGATCAATTGATGCCCATAACCTAGCTCAATGGAAGAAAGATGTAGCTAAGGCGGGGAGGATAATCTTGGAGGGAGTGTGAGACCACACTGTCTCAAATCTCCAAGGGAAAGAAAATCCATTCACAATGTGGAAGGAACTGAAAAAGTTTTTTGAGAATAACAATGATCATAGAAAATTGGCCCTTAAAGACAAACTTCAAAACATCTTATGCAACTAGCTCACAAAATAGAAGAAAAGATAGATCAACGACTTCAAAATTATCCTCTTCGAGTGGGAAACCTCCTTTACATTACATAAATGAATAATTATTTGATGATACAAATGATAAGACATCCTTTCTATATATAGGAGTCTAAGGGGTCACAATAAAATCAGAGCCTACATAACAATAATATTGTAAGGGCACAACAATAAGAATAGTGGGATTCTATGAGGCACAATAATAATATGGGGGCTACATGGGCACAACAATACAATAAGGGGGTTGCAATAATAATAATAAGGAGCTACACTAGTATTGTAGGGACCTAACAAAACATCAATATGCAAAATAATGATACTATCCCGTTGTATCTCAATAGATTTACATAAATTTGTGATGAGTTTGGAAGGATTGGTGTAAATGTTATAGAAGATGACCCGGTAAGCCTAACTATTCTAGGCCTTCCAAAAAGTTGGCATAACTACTAGGACTATGTGAACGACAGGGAGAAATTAACGAATTGGGAATGCTTACGGACTAATTTGGGACATGAATAGATAAGGCAGAATGCCATAGATGAAACTTCATCCAAGGGTGAGGATGAAGAAAATATTGCACTGGTTGGAAAGGTAAATAAGGGGAAATGGAAGAAATCTCAAACAAAACAAGAATCCAGCCAAGGGGGAAAGAAGAAATACTTGTCCAAAATCAAATGCTTCAATTTTCATGAATTGAGGCACTATGCTACGAAGTGTCCACACAAAAATTCAAGCAATAAGAACTCAAGAGAAGTAGCAGGTGAAGCTTTGGCTTCACAGTTCTAGCTTGAATTCACCCTTATATATGCATGGCCAACACAGTGATGGGGAGTGTGTGGTACTTGGACTCCAGAGAATTTTCTAGTGACAAGGATGAGAAAGATCTCCAAATGCATAGTGAGTTGGGGGATGATGGAAGGTATAGTGCTACCATAATTGGTACAATAACCTTTCATAGGGAGTCGAGATCCCCTCTTCACCTAAAAAATGTAATGTTTGTTCCAGGCCTAAAGAAGAATCTCATCTCTGAAGTAGTTTTGGAAGGACATGGTTATGATGTGATCTTTAGTAAAGGGAAAGAATTCCTGAGACACATAGTCACTGGACAAGTGAAGAAAATCGGGGTTCGTGTGAAGAACCTATATAAAATTGATGTGGAAGTCTGTGTTGCATTAAGTCGTAAGCCGAGAAAGTGCGGAGCCATGATGTCGGTGAAATTTGGCACAAGATATTGGGCCATTTGCATCATGGTGCATCGAAAATTATGTAGAAAATAACTAGTAGCCTCCCTAAAGGAGAACTTGAGCAACATGATATCTGTAAAGGTTGTACTTTGGGGAAGTATGTAAAATTCACATTCTATGATCAAGACTGCAAAGCACGTGTAGTATTGGAAATATTCGACTCTGTTGTTTTTGGACCTTTCTCGACAACATCCACTGCTAAACACAAATATTTTGTTATTTTTATTGATGATATCTCAAGGAAATGTTGGATCTTATTCATGCGGAAGAAGAATGAGACATTCTCTAGGTTTTTAGAATTCAAGGCACTAGCTGAGAAAGAAACCGACAAGAAGGTGAAGGCTCTTAGGAGCGAAAATGGAGGTAAGTATGTTTTGAATGAATTCAAGAATTTATGTGCAAAAGAAGGCATTTGAAGAGAGTTGAAAACACCCCATAACCCATAACAGAATGGGGAAGATGAGGGAAATAACCATAGCATTGTTGGAGTTACAAGAGCTATGCTACATGACCAAGGCCTACCATTGCATTTGTGAGTAGAGGCATGTAACACAATAACCTACTTGCAGAACTAGAGTCCTCATGAGATTATTGGTATGATTACATGAGAGGAGGATTTATTGGATAAAAAGTCATTTGTGTCCCACTTCAGGATATTCGGAGCCTCTATTTACTTCCATGTCTCCAAATATTCAAGGAAAAAGCTTGAGACAACAACAGAGGTGGGATATTTTGCGGGTTACACTGAAACTCCACACAATTATCGTGTTTACTTACCTTCCCTTAGAATGATAGTTGTACGAAGGGATGTAAAGTTCGATGAGGAGAAATCGATGCGGTGCTCTCTTGAGAGGGAGCTTCAAATCCCACTAGAAGAGGATATTTTATCTCCAAAGGAGGAGCCTCATGAGAAGCCTGAGGTAGTTGTGGAGCAGCCATAAATTGAGGATCAAACAGGAGGTAGAGTGGAGAAATCCACTCAATTAGAACCATCCAAAGAAGAAAGAAAAAGAACCAGGGAAGTTTATATACTTTTGTAGGATGCAAGGGAGAATGAAACTTTGTGCAGGAAAAGGAGCTCACCTGAAAGGTACACTGACTACATGGCTCTAATGACTGAGCTTGTAGAGAATGAGCCATCCTCTTTCGAGGAAGTAGTTGAGTAGCCTGTTTGGGTTGATGAAATGGTGGAAGAATACAAATCCATCATGAAGAACAATGTTTGGGAAGTGTTCCCAATATTAACAAATAAATCAATTATGGGTTCAAGATGGATATTCAAGATTAAGCATGCGACAGATGGAAGCATAGAGAATTATAAGCCCAAATTTGTGGCCAAAGGATTCTATGAAGTTGAGGGAATTGACTATGATGAACCCTTTGCTAATGTATCAAGGTATTCGTCCATTAGATAAATTGTTGCACTGGCTGCACATTTGGGGTGGAAGATCTACCATATGGATGTAAACATTTCTCAATGGTGTTATTGAGGAGGAGGTGTACATCAAGTAACCAGAAGATTTTGATACATTTGATCAAGATTCTCATTTGTTCAGACTCAAGGGAGCATTGTACAGTCTCAAATAAGCACCTCGTGTTTGGTACACCAGGATCGACAATTATCTCACTGGTTTGGGCTTCACCAAAAGTGAAGCGGATGTGAACCTCTATCATATCTTAGTAGAAGGTAAATTGCTTAGCATTGTTTTATATGTTGATGATCTAATGTTTACTGGTGATGAGTAGTTGATCATCTCTTGCAAGGAGGGCCTTGCAAGGGAATTTGAAATGAAGGACATGGGTTTCATCCACTATTTCCTCAGGTTGGAAGAATGGCAAGGCGATGGGGAACTGTTTATGTTTGAAGGCTAGTATGTCAGGTCCCTATAATACTAGTGTATTCCCATTATTGTTATTAGTGAATCCCCCTATTGTTATTTTTGTGCCTATGTATCCCCCATGTTGTTATTTTTGTGCCCCATATAAGCCCACTATTGTTAATTTTGTGCCACTACATTATTATTGTTATGTAAGTTCTGATTATATTGTGACCCCTTAGACTCCTCTATATACCAAGGAGGTGTTATCATTTGAATCATCCAATAATTGTTCATTTATGTAATGTAAAGGAGGTTTCCCCCTCAAAGAGGATATTTTTTAAATCGTTGATATATCTTTTCTGGTATCAGAGAATTGGATTCGAGGGTTTCACTTCTTCAAACAATTCATCTTGACATTTTTTATATAATGTTTTTTTCGATTAGGCGTCAAAAGCTGAAAATTTGACAACGTGGATCCAAAATCTTAGTGAACTTTATGTAAAAATATCATAGTTTTTTTTGTTATATTTTTGGAGTATGATCTAAGGATATTAGGGTTTTTGCAGGCTCCAGAATTCAATCTCAAACGTGTGACCTAAGGAAAATCATCATCATTTTCTCTCCGAACATCATATTTGAATTGCGTAAAAAATTACTGAAAGTGCATGGACTCTAGTTTCCGGTGTATCATTTTCAAGGCCGAATGTCAAAACAATGACACGTGGCACTTTGTACAAGTTTTCTCTACTGAATTAGTCCATAATCAGGTCAGCGTGGGAAATCTGGCATAAATTACTTGGTCAAATTTTACATAGGAAATGATATCACATTATGAGGATACAAAGAGGAACACCTTTAGCTAATTGATAAATCTCACCAAAAGGGTTCAATGGTAGAATACATTGAGGAATTCCAAAAATTGAATATTAGGGTAAATGATATTCCATAGGAGAAAGGGATTGATGTATTCATAGGGATTTTGAAGGATAACATCCAACATGAGGTTCAACTTTGAGAACCTGATTCATTAGAGAAGACATTCAAGGTAGCAAGAAAAGTTGAAAGAAAAATTATGGCAACAAGGAAGCCTACCACTCACAACTATAAAGATGGAAGTGTTACTACTACTAACCTTCCACAACCTACAAGGTTAACACCACAAAAATGGGAGGAAAAAGGAGAAAAAGGGATTTGTTACAATTGTGATAGAAAATACACTAATGGTCATGAGTGCGTTGAGATGAAACTACATAGATTGTGAAGAGAAGGAAGAATAGGTACAAGAAACATCAAAAGAGGAGGATATACACCAGGAACCAACCCTGTAGAAAGAAGAAATGAATCCAACCATATCTTGCACTACATTGGCAGTAATTACCACTCCTAAAACTCTCAAGATAGAGGGATATATCAAGAAGAAAAAGATTATATTGCTAATTTATTCAGGTAGTACTCAAAATTTTGTTCATTGTAAGATAGTTAAATAATTGAATTGCTTCCTGTATCCATCACCCGAGTGTGAAGAGATGGTTGCAAATGGAGGAACTATAAATTTCTCCGGAAAGTGCCATAATATCAAGCTAATGATGGGGCGATATGTATTTAATATTCTATTGCTTTCCATTCCAATGGGTGGTGCTAATGTTGTACTAAAATTCCAATGGTTACTATCTTTGGGGACAATAGATTTTAATTGTTAAGAACTTTTCTTGAAATTTTTTTGGGAAGAAAAGGAAGTTGAATTAAGGGGTATTGCAAGGAAACCATTAAGGATAATGAGCTCTAATAGAATGACAAAGCTTCTGAAGAAAGAAAAATGATGTGTAATTGCACAATTATGCTCACTAGAGGTTCAAACATCAAAATCATCTTTTTCTCCAAATCTCCAAAAAGTCTTGGACGATCATTCCAAGGTATTTTAGACTCCCAAAGGCCTCCCACCTATGTGATCATAATCATGCTATTCATTTGATTCAGGAAGTGTTCTTCCAAACATAATACAAACATCCCTGTTCCCAAAAGAGTGAAATTGAACGTATGGTTGCAGAAATGTTAAAGGCTGATATGATCCCAACTAGTCAAAGTTCTTGCTATGCTCCAGTAATATTAGTGCACAAGAAGGATGGATCATGATGTATGTTTCTAGATTATAGGGATCTCAACAAGCTCACTATTAAATATAAATTCCCCATTCCTGTCATTGATGAATTGTTGGATGAATTACATGGAGCAGTTTACTTCACCAAGTTGGATCTTATTTAGGATAACATTAAATTAGCATGAAGACTAAAGACATTCCCAAAACATAATTTAGAAATCATGAGCGTCGTTATGAATTTTTGGTCATGCCTTTTGGCCTTACTAATGCACCTTCAACATTTCAAGGTATGCTGAATTCCATTTTCAAACCCACCCTTAGAAAATTTGTGTTAGAATTCCATTTTCAAACCCACCCTTAGAAAATTTGTGTTAGTATTTTTGATGATATGCTAATCTACAACAAGTATTGGAAGGATCATGTTCAACATGTTGACAAGGTGATAACATTATTGGAAGAGAAACAATTATATGAAAAAACATCCAAAATGTTTCTTTGGAGTATAAGAGGCGGAATATTTGTGAAAAATAGAAAAAAAATGATTAAAATATAATATGTAGAAAAAAATTAGGTAAATATAACAAACAAAAAACAAAACCAGCCAAAATACAAATTCCGACTTTGATTCTCTTTTTACGCCGGCAGATCGGACCTGTTATGAACCATTTTTTTTACCCAATCCTATCAATGTTCCTTTACACTTCTCACTGAATTGCTAATTATCTCCCCAAAAAAATCCATTAATTTAAATATTGCATCATTTTTTAATGGCACCCAGCGAAAGCTTTCGGTCAAGTAATTTTTTTATGATTTACATAAAGTTTATATATCACTGTTTTTATATGATTTTCCGATACGAACAATCCTCATTTTACCCACTCGTCCAATCAGAGTTCTTTGTACCTATGGGCGCAATTACTAGTTATTTGCCAAAGGACCCACTATTTTTTAAATATTACATCATTTTCTAATGGCACGCCAGGCGAAAGTTTTCCGTCGAGTATTTTTTTATGATTTACATGAATATTATATAACACTGAATAATTATGAGTATGTACAAGTCCCACCAAATTCGGATTGCGTACGACAGATTCTATGTTGCACGGCATAACTGTGTACGGACTTTTAATTTTAAACTACGAACAAGCTTAGGTGGGGTTCTGGATGGAATTTGACGGCAAATGGCTTGTTACACGGTTATTTTCTTGTCAAATAAAGCTAAAAAATTGTGCCGCCAATCAACATTAGGGGTATTATTGTTAAAAAACCCACAAATTTGATGGACGCTTCCATTCGAAATTCCTGAGTGGTGCTTAAACAAGTGCTATTATTCTTCAACGGATGGACCTGAAACTAGGAACTCTGCGTATGCCAGTGTCTCTGCTGCTTTTATAGATGGTAGTAGATAAGCGGGATATACTGAGAAGCTGGATCAGGCTCTTGATATAGAACAGGATCTGACCCTCGCAGCCTTCATTATCTTATTTGATCTCAATTCTCCACTTCCATATCCATTTCCAGTGGAGATGTCGTAAATAATTTTATTTTTCGCACCGTACTTCATTGGTGTATAATTTATTTTTATATTCTAAAATAATATTTGCGGAATGGGCCTTCTCAAATTTTATCAATTATTTTTATGATAAAGATAAATTTTATTTTCAATTTCTCATAAAAATTTTACAGAGATTAAATTCCATGGAAATCGATTAATTTACATCACATAAATATAAATTTAAAAAAATAAAGAATCTTCATTATCAATATTTTTTTTAATCTCTTTACAAAATATAAATTTATAAAAATAAAGAATCTTCATTATCAATTTTTTTTTTAATCTCTTCAAAAATTAAAGATACAACATTACATAAAACCCTGCTATGCTTGGTCACATAAAACGGAAACTGAGAATATGCACTTAGCTCCCCACCTCGATTTTTAATCCCTCCAAAAATAATAAATCCCTAGTTAAATTAAATCTATCATTCATAACTTCCAATGGGCCAAACATCACAACAAAACCTATTTCAAGATTACAAGCATACTTTTAACATTACATGGACCTTTGTTGTTTTTTTTGAGTCAAAGGCTAATCATCAACGTTACCCACACCACATGAAAGATGGTTGTAGGCAAATTTAGTGATATTAGGGAGTAAGGCTTATGCTAGGAGAAGCCTTCACCATGAACCCCGTGGGATGAATTTGTGCGTCACCGTCACCATCACCATCATGAAATACATAAGCAACTCCACCGTGACTAGTCTTATCCATGCCCGCCATCTCATCATCTCTAGATACCCTTAGAAGGTTGAACTTGTGCAGAATATAAAACACGGGGGCCATGGTGGCAGTGACCCATCCTACGGTGACCAGGATTTTAATGACATGGGCAGCTAGGAGTCTCCCACCTCCACCCATGAATAACCCGTAGGGCCTCGAGGAGGTCCCATTAGGAGACAGCCCGTACACTTGCAAAACATACTCCTCCTTTGCAAAGAGTGCGGTAAAGATGATACCCCAAACCCCGCAACCACCGTGGAGTTGCGCAGCCTCTAGGGGGTCATCATACTTCATCTTGGCAGCCAATATGTTGAAGCCTATCAACACCCACGCCGAGACAAACCCACAAACAATAGCGGCCCATGGCTCCACCATGGAGCACCCGCCCGTGATCGCCGCAAATCCACCGAGCAACCCATTGCACACGTCCAACACATTCCAGTGACCTGTTAGAAGCCTTCGCCCAAACAACGTTGTCAAAGCCGCAGAGCACCCAGCAAGAGTGGTCGTGACAGCTGTCCTGCCAATCGCTGTCCACTGACCGTCCACGTAACTACCCCCACCCGAACTGTAAGGCACTAAGATCTTTGCAAATGACCCTGGATTGAACCCGTACCATCCAAACCATAACAAAAAGGTTCCCAACACCACCAACGTGGCACTGTGGCCCCTGATCGCGTTTGGCTTCCCCTCGTGGTTATATCGGCCGATCCTCGGCCCCTCAATAAGCGCTCCCCATAAACCGGCGACCCCACCGACCATGTGAACGACCCCGCTGCCGGCGAAGTCATAGACTCCGCTTCCGAAAAGCAAACCGCTGGCTTTCGAAGCGCTGAGCCAACCATCAGGCGACCACACCCAATGCGAAACCACCGGGTAGACGAACCCCGTGAGAATCGAACTGTAGATCAAGTAAGCCGCGAACTGCGTGCGCTCAGCGATGGATCCACTGGTGATCCCCGCGGCCGCGATGGCGAAGGCCCACTGGTACAGAAAATATGCATAATCGTACTGGAAGTTCTCATTTGGCACGTCCTTCAGCCCGAAGAAATAATGGCCAATGAAGCCATTGGAGTGCTTTCCCCTTCCGAAGGCGAAGGCGAAGCCAAAGAGATAGTAGAAGATGCCGCCCGCGGCCGCGTCGAGAACATTGGTGAGCATGATATTCACGGTGTTCTTGGTCCGCACGGAGCCTGCGCATAGCATGGCAAAGCCTAGCTGCATGGCGAAGACGAGGAAGGCCGAGAAGAGCAGGTACGTGGTATCCACGGCGCGGCTCGTCGCCATGAGTTGGTCGGAAACGGCCTGCAACTTGTTGCAGAAAAAGTCGCCGGCCGTGCCGTTGAGGAGGTTCTGTAGAGCCGCCAGTTCAGGAGCTGTGCAGGTGTAGCTGGAGCTAGACATGGCGGATGAGCGGGGTTTGATCAGGCGACGAGGAACTCGAGCCGCCAGAAGTCAGATGCGAGATTCGAGAGGGAAAAAACTTGAACAACAAGAATCAGTGAAATTTGAACTTTAAAGAGGACGGAAATGGAGCCGAAGTGAAATTCGAGCTTTAAAGGACAAGGATTCGAGCCTGGAGAAATTAAAGACACACTCTCAACATGTAAATTTCGGACCGGGAGAACTGATATACGTGTTTCAGAGGGATGGGATCTGAACCGGGAAAAGTGAAATGCGATCTTTAAAGTCTACGAGATCGAATCTGTGAAATACGAATTTAATTTGAAGGGACGGGATTCAAACCGGAAGAAGTGAAGTACGCGGTTTAAATTGACAAAATTGGAACTGAAAGAAGTGAAGCACATACTTTAAAAGAACGGGATTCAAACATGGAGAAGCATAATACGGTCTCTTACAGATAGGATTCGAACAGGGAGAAACATAATATGAGGTCTTACAGGCACCAGATTCGAATTAGAAGAACTGAAATAGAAGCTTTGAGATTTACGGGATTAAAAGAGGGAAAATTTCCAAACTTAGCTTTGAGAAGGACGGGATTCCAATTTTCAGAGCAAGAGAACTGAAATCCGATGTGAGAACTCCGGACCGGTGAGAGTCGAACATGCGACGCGCAATGCGGACTGGGAGAACTGAAATCTGAACTTTGAGATGTTTGGATTCGAAACCCCGACCGACTGGGCGAAAAAGAACACAGATTGAGCTTCCACCAGGCTAGATGAGAACCTGCAGTTCAGAATTCGAACCGGAATATGGAGCGGTTCGAGACCAGTGATGGAATTCAATGAGAATTCCCGTCTATTACAACCATTATATATAGTTGTATATTTCCTCTGCGATCAAGATTCATAGTACATAGGCCTCGCCATTTTGTCCGAAATGCCGGCTAACATACTTCTGCGGTGAAAGGACGGTGAAACAAAAAAAATATAATAACATGACCTAACAGGAAACCTTGTTCGGCTTGCAGTATCTCTAGTAAAATAAGAAGAAATCTAAATCACTGCAGCGATTGTACAAGAAATTGTCGAGTTTTGTTGGTCAACTGTAATTATAATAATCTTAAAACATACAGAGAGATATTAATATAATGTAAGTAGACATGTTTCATGAAACCGTTTATGAGATTGGATGGTTTTATGAAACAGTTTATTTTTTATTTTTAAATATTTGTCGCATTCTCTTAGTTTTCCTTGTCTGACCTCTTCAATTTATATCGCCTTCGCGGTTAACTTTTGCACTATTTTGCTTTTCTTGTAGTCTTTGCGTGGCCGTTAACTTAATTTTCCCACATCTTTTTGCAAGTTGTCTTTTCTGTCATGGCGCGTGATGATTCATAACTCATTTTAGTATTCGCCAATTTGCATTTTAGTATTTATTTTTATAAAAAATGTTTTTATTAATTTATCATACATTATGACTCATAACCTAATTATTTCTCACTTTTATGGCTTTTGGAATTCGAAAATAATGACGTGTCACGTCTATGGCCTTTGGCTTTCAAAAATATTGATAAAAAGTTACCAGTTGATCTCATTTGATCTTTAGTGTGCCAGAAATAATTTATTAAAGAGATTCGTTTTCTAGTTTTTTAAAGCAAACAATAAAAATGATGGTTGATGGTGACGTCAATTATTTAAATAAATCATGGGATGCTTATAACGCGCACTTTTATGGCCTTTGGCTTTCAAAAATAATGTCCAATAGTCACTCTTGCACGCGTTATTGTTTCCAAAAATATCATTTAAATAATATTATAAAAAATATTCGTTTTCGATTTTTCTCGACCGAACAATGTTGAATAATTGTTATAAATATTGGTGAATGCACGACGGATTCAAAGATGAGGGTGTGTTAGATACATATAATGGTGATAACCCTGGTGCCTTCGCAACTAGTTATTAGAGTACAATATAACACCACAAAGCCATCATTAAGTAACAAATCTGATTTTAGAAATAATATTTTATGAAAATAGTAAAATTTAAATGACAGTAAAACAAATTATCATTTCACCCAATATATAAGCATTTTCATCTAATATGTAAATATTTTACTTAGTATATTCCGGTGCAGTGGTCTATAACGCGATTTTTTGAAAAAAAAATCGGTGGTTTTTTCCGGTCAAAATCCGGCAGGAATTTATTGAAATCGCAAGTTTGATAGCTAGTTTCTGCACAGTCAAACCGTCCCAGGGGTTTTTCAGGGTGCTGAATCCAAATATGCAGTTAAAAAACCATTTTAACTGCAAGAAATCAAGATTTAACCTCAATTTCTTCCGCCAGATTCCATCACCTAAATCTCCATTTAAGCACGCCGTTCCACTTTTGAAATTTTAGTGCAACAACTCTTCAATACGATAACATAAATTAAGTAGGATGGAATATCGTAATCAGTGTGGCATAAAATCAAATTCGTATCGTTATAGTACAAGCCGGTACGAATATTCCATATGTTTCATGTTTCTGGGTGGTTCTCTTTCTTCTTACCATTCTACCTTATAATGTTTCATGTCCTTGTTGCATATATGGAATCCACCTATATATATATATATATTGATTTTTGGTTTTATATTATTGATTTGTTAAAGATTTATTTATTTATTTTTGGCTTTTTTTATTATTGTTGTGATGTTATGGTAATGGTTTTATCTCATTGTTATTCATTATGATTTGTTTTGATAGAGTTTGGTGTTTGGTTTTGTTTGTGTTTTTGAGAGATTTAGCTAGGGTGTTATGTAGTCTTTACTCTAGAAAATGAAGAGTAGTCGATGTTTTGATGTAAACAGTTTTTACACAGCAATGAAGCTAGGGGTATTGTCAATTTTGTGAGGGTTTTTATTGTTTATTTATTAGGTTTCACATTAGTTGTTGTAACAAAGTTTGTTGTTTTTCGAAGGCTTGGAATCCATTGTTTCCTAGTGTGGTTTGGACTTTTACTGATTGTTGTGGATGCAGTTGGCAATGACTTCTACTGCAATGTCGTTCATTGTGGCTTAAACTAGTGGCATTTGGCATTTGATAAAGGCTTGGCTCTCCATGTTCTGGTGCAATTTTCCTTTCAATTGTTGTTGTGGATATTGCTTACAATGAGTTTTACATAATTGTTATTTAGGGTCTTCAGGGTATCAAACCTTACATATGTCAATGCAACTTTATTCATCCATAGAACTTGGTATTTTACGTTGGTAACTCCATTGTTAGCAAGGTTTGTGTTGGTGTGACAATGTTGAGTTTCAATGTATTGTTGTTCACAATTGTCTAACAGTGCTAGGTTTTATTCCATTAGTTATATGCACATAGATATTTAGTGCAATAATGCATATGAAAAACACTATTAGGCTTGTTTGGACTTGTGTTGTTAGTCATTCTTTGAAATGTTGGAAGGAATAATATCTTCCAAAATGGATGTGCTTTATGGATTGCAATATCTAACAACTTAAGTTAGGAATAAATAGTAAATTAGAAATCTAATTGTTGTTAGCACTCCCTTCAAGCAATACAGATAGAGAACTATATTAATTCGTTAAATAACAAATTTAAGAAATGTTGAAGACAAGTTCACAATGTTTTTATAATGAATGTCAATATTAAAAAGAGCTAATTGAAACTACTTGTTCTTTACAATTTAGATGTCCATGGTTACTTTTGTTGTTGTGACAATAGGCCCTTTCATATATAAATTCAATGATTCTTGTATGTTTGCAATTACATGTAGTTTTCAATTATTGAAAACTAATATTCTTTTAAATAAATCTAGGCTTAGTAACTTGATGTACATTTATATCCCTATTATAGTTATAGCTTTGTGCCAAAAAAAAGTGTTTCATAAACCCATGACAATAGTGTTTCTTTCATGGTGTTAAAAAAATTGTATTTAGCAAGGCTTTTGTGTTAAGCAAATTGAAAAAATTAGCATAGATGCTAGCAATGTTTAGTATAACAGAGGATATATTGTTTTCATTGTTTCCTTTATGCAATGCAATAGAAATCTATAAATGTTTGTCTAATTTTTTTCACATTTCATTTGACATTTAACAAGAAAACAATGACAACATAAAAAAAATTGATGAAATATAATGACAACTTTTTTATTACTAAAATCCTGGCCATTTTGGATATGCAACTCCTCAACATTGTGGTGGCTCTAGTTATCTCTACACCTATGTAGTGCCTTAGATTCAAAGTATGCTTTATTGAAAAACTTCTTGGTCTTCATTTCAAACCCTTTTTTTTGTTAAAGGATATGACACTCATAAACTTGTTATATTGTTCTAGTCTAAATTGACACAATAAATCATTTTGATGATTGCAATGTGAACACAATGATGTCATGAATGTTTGGAATTAATGCATTGTTCGTCATCATCTTCAAGTGGGAAATTATCTTTTCTTATCCTTTTGTTTCATACGATTTGATTTTGCTAGTGTGTTACAATTTGTCATATGTTTTTGCATAATATCTATATAGTTTACGTTCTTATTATTTTCTAATTCCATGTTTATATACAACATTGACTATATTTTCTTCATCGCATATTTATTTTTCTTTATAACAATTTCTATAATTTTGCTTTCCTCTTGTTTATCTAAATTTCTATTATTATGACATGTACAATTATTCATACATGCTTCCTATTAAGAAAATCCAACCTCTGTGATATGGTCCCTATGATATATTGGAAAAGGTGGGAGATAATCCCTATTGACTTAGCTTCCCCTATACATCTGCATTTACTTATTTATGGATGTGGATAATATGAAGCTCTATGAAACTTCCATGCTAGATCGGGCAGAGGATCTGGCCCACATTGGTTCCTACCTTTGGTAGAGGATTTGACACTAGACTCAGGAAAAATTGACAGAAGATGCAATTTTGCAGAAAAGGTCCATAACTACAAGATAAGGACAGTATGACCTTTAGCAAATTGGGTTGAAAGGCCAACTTCCAGGAAAATCTAAATGGTACACCCGAGAGAAGGTGGAGGACAATTTTCCTCACCTCATTCAGTAGAATATTTTGGGGATCAAAACCCTCCCAAGATGGGGAGGTGTGATATGAATTGCATAATTATATTGTTTGTCATCCACTTCGATGCTTTCAAAATGGAAAAAGTGGAGGAATCAACTCATAGGAAAATTTTACCAAGGGGACCAAGTTTGGCAAATTGGGGTTTGAAACCTTTCGAGAGCATTTTGTGGCATCAATTGATTTTTTTGGGGGTAAAAATTCATTACATTGGTGCATCACCTCTTTCTCTTATTCTACACATATAGGCCTTTCCAACCATACTCGTCTCAATCAAAGTATGTATACAAAAGCTATGCAAATCGATAGTTGACCTTCATATTTTAGCCACCATAATTTGAGAGGATGCCACATCAGCCCCCATTATTTATGGGAAAGGGGCTAGCCATGTGATCATGATGAAGGGGACTCTATAATAGTCTATCTTCTAACTCTGGTAAAGAGTCGAGGGAGTAAAACCTAACCACTAGTAGGCTATCTAGTTATGTTATAACTAAGGAACTAGGAGTATCATGGATTTCATTCTTTTCGAGTGCATTTGTTCCATATATGAGTAGAGTAGCTGAGAGGGATAGGGAGAGAGAAAAAATAGAGGATTTTTTCATTATAGTAACCCACATACCACATACCTTACTTCTTTGTACTCCCAACCATTTTCTATTCAGAGAAAGAGAGAAGAGTGATCTCACCTTCCAAATGGATTTTCTCCCAAAATGGTTTCCCAGTTTATATCATAAGTCAAATCTTTCCATTGTGATTTTTTATTTTACTCTTCTCTATTTTTCATAATTATAATTTGCATGCATACACATTAAACAACAATCTACAGATCCATAAATTTAAAGAGAAATAAACCATCATAGAGTAGATTTCAGACTTTAAAGTATAATTTGTCGAATATGTTGTGATGAAATTTCGAGTGGAATATACACACTAATTTACATATCATAAATGGATCACATTTATTAGAATCAGATGATATGACTTTACACGAATTATTGGCTTGTAACAAACCTTCTATAACATCTCAAGGTAATTGATTGTGATTCTTATGTACATGTTCCAAAGGAGAATAGGGTAAGCTAGATAAGAAAAGCTTAAAAGTGTATCAGTGTTAGATATAGTAGGGGTTGAAAGGTTATACACTTTGGAACCCAGAAACTAAGAAAGTTGTGTATAATCAAGATGTAGTATTTAGAGAAATCAAAGATGTTGTGAAACAAGAAATCCTACCATGGGAGAAAGAATATAGAAGATAGAGTTTGAATTGAAAGATGATGAATCATATTCTACAGAAGAATAGGAATAAGAAGAAGAAGAACCACATACTTTAGTATTGAGAAGATCAAATTAGGAAAGAAGACAAGCAGAAAGGTATATTCCAACTAATTTTGATTCAAATTTTATTTTATTTTATTTATTATTGATAATGATCCTAGAATTGTTAGGGAGGTCTTGGATTCAGAGTATGAAAAACTCTAGAAAAAGTCCATGGTTGAAGCAATGGAAGCCTTATAAAAAATTGAGGCTTGGGATCTAGTGGATTTTCCAGCAAGAAGAAATCTCATTGCTAGGAAATGGGTGTTTAAGAAGAAGTTGAATGTAAAAGGAAAAGTGGAGAAATACAAAGCTTGGTTAGCAATAAACAAAGTTGATGGAATTGACTTTGGTGATATCTTTTCTAATATGGCCAAGTTAACTTCCATTAGATTTACTTTATTTGATGATGTTTCTCTTTAGTTTAAAGTAGAACAAAAGGACATAAAGACAATATTCCTACATGGGGATTTGGAAGAATAAATCTACATGAAGCAACCATAATGCTTTTCATTAAAGAGAAAGAAAAAGTTATTATGTAGGTCGAAAAGTCTATATATAGGTTAAATCCACCAAGTATGTGGCATCAAAAATTGATACTTATATATTGGGACTTGGCTTCGTAAGGAGAAAAGAGAATCACTAAGTGTATTTCAAATAGTAGGTGATTATCTTATTTCTTTGGTCTTCTATGTGGACGACATGCTACTAAATGGAGATGACAAGGAAATCATCCAAGAAGTGAAAACTCAATAGTCCTATAAATTTGACAAAGAAACTTGGTATTGCGAATTTCATTTTGGGCATGGAACTTGAAAGAGACTGACCAAACAAGACACTATAGTTAAATAAGAAGAAATATGTCGAGACATTATTGCATAGGTTTAATATGTAGGAAAGTAAAAGCGTAAAGGTCTTTATTATTGTAGATGTAAATTTATCTATAGAACAATCTCCCAAGGCATAGGAAGAGGAAGAGGACACACCATATGTTCCATATGCTAGTGCAGTTGGAAGTTTGGTGTATGCAATGGCCTATACTATACTAGAAATTACACATGTGTTGGGAGTATTGAGTAGGTATATGTCAAAATTAGGGAAGGAACATTAAACAATAATATAGAGGACTCTCAATTCTTTGTGTGACACTACTAGTTATGGATTGTGATACCAAGGAAGACCAAGATTAGATAGAATGTTTGACACGCATGGATTTTTTGATGCAGACTAGGTTGGAGATCTAGATCATACAATATTTATAAGTGGGTATGTATTTAACCTGTTTATAGGAGCAATTAGTTGGATGAGAAAGAGAGAGCCTATGGTGGAACTCTCAACTACAAAATTTGAATACATTGCAACTACTCATGCAAGTGGGGATGCAATATTATTACATAGATTGTGTTCAACTATTGGGTTGGTACATCCAAAAGTGTGGATAAATTGTGATAGTCATAATGCAATATTCCTAGAGAAGAACCCAACATATCATTCTAAGACAAAGCATATTGATGTTCAGTACCACTTTGTGAAAGATGTGATTGAAGGAAAGAAGGTGTTATTAGTGAAGGTGGACACTTTGAAGAATGTTGTCAATTCATTAAAAAACATGTGAACATTGAGAAGTTTTCTTGGTGGACATAAGCAATGGGCATTATTGCCTTGGATTGTTATCCATGTAGACTTGTGATCCCATTGTACGCAAAGAAAAAAAAAAGTGGGAGCATGTTGGGTATGTGTTATATTTAGAGATTATCCTTCTTGATCCATCACATTAGGATTTATTCCTATCGTTAATGTTTCGAACTAACTAATGTGGTTCATCATCAGGAAAAAATGATGATGAATATCTAAACAGATCTCCTCATAAAAGCCTCAGTTCACAAATATGTGCTATATTCTTTACACGAATAATGTCATGCACTGAACATTGCACCAAGCGTAATGGGGTGTTCGCAAGGGTGACGATAGCTCCCCCTATTGGGGGGGGGGGGGAGGGGATGGTGTGGGGGTTTTAAGGGGGGTGACATCATCCCTTATATGAGAATTTTGTAGGGGGGTAGAAGCCCCCCTATGTGGGTGTTTAGGTTTAGCTTCTCCAAAAAAAATTGGGCATTTTTTGGCATCTATTTTCAGTAGTTTTGGACACACAACTTTTGATTTTATTGATTTTGTGGTGCATGGTGTTTTACCGCGTGATTTTCAAGTTTTAATTAAGGAACTATGATTGTCTTCTAATCCCTGGTAAATGGATTGGTCGTTCATGGATGCCGCATGACGTGTGTGTGTGCGCGCGCGTGTGTGTGTTAGCCATTACATCTTTTTATTTTATTAATAATCTATATGAAACAATTAATTGTACATGATGGTTAAAACATATAAATATAAAACATGGATATTGGAAATCAAGAGTCACTTCCAACCAACATGGGGTTAGAAGGAGCCAATAGCCATAATATTTTTGGCAAATTTTATCTTTTGTAAAAAAAATCAATTTTTTGGTAAGATTATATATATGCAAGAAATGATGGGACGTATTGTCTAAGACATTTACATGCTCTATTTCGACATATAAGAGTTGCCCATTTTTTCTTGGAAACTCATTATTAATAATTTTTGTAATCTTGTTGCTTAGTTGATGTGTAGTTTTTGAGTCACTCCATTTTTGTTGACCCGTGATCTGAATTGGATCCATGGAAAATTATCAGAGTTCTATGACTGTATCAAATCATGACATACTTCAAAAACTTGTGAACAAAGAGCTATGAGGAAGGACCTCTGGACAGTGGCAGTTTGTAAACAGCAACGAACAACAAGGACCTCGGTCAAAGCACGCTGACCGAGGCCCATGGAGACCGCGCAGGACGTAAACTAGCAGTTAGGAAATCCAGATCAGAAAAAGGAAGCCGTTTCTGATGCGCGATTAGCTAATCGCGCATCGCTGGGCAAAACCCCTCGAGAAGGAATAGCCCCGAGCGCTCGGTCAAAAGGAAAGCCGAAAACCGTGGGAAAATCGCTAAAACGATAGGCGGGTCCCGCGCTCCAAAAAGCGGCGGAATATCATAGGCATTTTGGGCGGTAAGCGGAATTTTCAGGAGACCCAACGATACCATACAGCGAACGATGCGTGTCCGACGAATGAAAGAGAAAACCGCTCTCATCGCGGGTTAACGTCTGAGCAAGTCAACCGCACGATAAGAGCGAACACCATAGGATCTGGGGGCTCTAGATCTAACGATGAAGATTGCGTCCAATGAATGACCGGATCTGGAGGGAGAATTAAGCTGCGGCATATAAAAGTCTGAAGTCTGATTTGACCGCTGAGTTGGCGGATGAATCATTACACAGAGTAACCGAAATACCGAACCGTTTGAGGAAGAGCTGGCGCAGTTCGTGAGAGGAAAAGTGGCCACTTCCCTGTGAGACGTTACACAGTGGCGATGATGCAGAGGTAGGGAATTCCAAGCAAACAACAACAGGTGATCCGAAGAGGCGAAAGAGGAAACGAACAGTCATGAGGCGAATTGGCTTTAAGCTATGATCAAACAGAGAACAGAGGATGGGGAAAAGAGAGAAGGAGACAGTGAGCCAGAGAAACCGAACAGAAAGTGAAGCAGAGATCAGAGAGTCGAGCTGACCTACGAAGCTAAGGCAGAATCGAGCAGACAGAAGGCTTCAGAGGTTCAAGCAACCCCTATGAGGATATCTGTCGGGAACGAAGTACCAAATTGGACTCATCCCATTAAGACCAGTTGAGGTCGAGACTTGGTAAGGAAGATTCTGTGCACTCTAGTGGCTTGGGGAATCCAAGAACCACCCTACTAAGCATCATCTGTTCCAGGAGACTCAAATTGAGCTCCTCATTGTAAAACTCTGCTTAAAGACACAATAAAAGAAGGCCACCACTAAAAGTTGGACCGGAGACGTAGCCCTGGAGGATAGGGTGAACTCCTTATTAATTTGTTGTGTTCTTGTATTTGCTTACTGTGTTTCTCTTACTATTTTCCATTTTCTAGTGTCTGTGTATTTTGCAATCTGATCAATCCGTTGCCTAAGATAACATAGACACACACCAGCACATGAGTCTGTAATACCTTAATTAATTAATTAACTGAGATCACTCACAGGTGATTTTAAAATCAAGTGGTATCAGAGCTTTAGGCTGTTAAGGTTAGACAAGCTTGTGTTGGTTTTAGTTGTTGAATGCTAACTAGATCAAAGCTCAAATTAGGAGAAGGAGAGTTGGTCAAAACTAATCCTGAGATTGGAAGAGTCTATCCTCAGAAGAAAATGTCAGAGGAAGGTTCTATGGGGCAAGATCCTCAATTCATAGATAGTTTCCTAGCCATAAGGTCCATGGTAGAGGAAATGTATAAGGACTTTAGAAAACATAAAGATGAAGACTCATCAAGCTCCAAACAAGATAAAGGAGAAGAAGAGCCTCACTTCCATGACCACTCAAAAGGCAAAGGGAAAGAGGAAAGCTTTCTCACACCTCCTAATAGCCCTGAACATAAGAAGAAGACATCTTTCATTAAACTAGATGTTAAATTTGACCTACCTATATATGATGGAGAGTTGAATGCAGAAAAGTTGGACAATTGGATTAGACAAATTTATGTTTATTACAGAGTGCAAAGTATCGACTTAGACAAGAGCAAGATTCAGCTGGCAAGCCTATGCCTTGGAGGCACTATCTTGGTTTGGTGGGAAGGCAGGACCCAAGCTGACATGAAAATACATGGTAAGACTATCTCTGTCTAGATTGAATTTGTTTCTGCAATCAAAAAATAGTTCTATCCATTGGCCTACATGCAGTAAGCCACGATGAGCTGGCAAACTCTTCGACAATTGACAGGGCAAAGTGTACAAGGATACACCCAAGAATTTAGAAAGAGAGCATTGATTCTAGGAATCTCATTAGACTCACCTGAGACTCTGTTGAATTACATTGGTGGTCTACACAGCTACATGAGGCACACTATCCTCATGTTTAATCCCACTAGTATAGATGAGGTATCTGTACAAGCCACTCATCTAGAAGCTAGAGGAAAGAATGGAAATCCAGAAGTTGGGGGATCATCCCAACCCACTACAAGCAAGAATAAGGAGAAAAGAAAACAAAAATGGAAAGCAAGGAAGGCTAACACTGCACAGAAAAGCAAGGCTTCATGCACTCACTGTAAGAAGGATGGGCATGATGATGAGTACTATTGGATTATGCATCCGGAGCTGAGACCTAAGAAGTTTGAGGGCAAGAAGAAGAAGAATGTTGCAGTTATTCAGAAAGATTTGGGGTCAGACTTAGGAGATGAAACAACCATTGCAACCACAGGTATAAAAGGTAAGAATTCTGAAGCTTCTACTAGTAATTCTGCACAATCTACTATTGATGAAGAAAATGAGAGAAAAAGCCATGAGCTTTTCCATATTCAAGTTATTTCCAAACATCAAAAGATTGATACTTTATTTGATAGTGGCTCACAAGTAAATTTAATTTCTGAAGCAATTGTCAAGAAATTGGGATTACTGACTACACCTCACAAGAAACCATACCCATTAGGATGGTTAAATGATAAAGCACAACTACAAGTGACTAGACAATGCAAACTCAAGTTTTCTTTTGGGTTAGCATTTGTAGATGAGATTGAGTTAGACATAATTCCTTTGGATATATGTGGAATTGTTTTGGGAAGCCCTTACTTGTATGACAGAAAAGCTATTTTCTATAGAGCTGAGAACAACTATCTACTTGTTAAATATGGAATCAAATACTTTGTAAGAGCTCATAAGCTCAAGAATAATTATACTCTCATAAACTCAGGGTAGATGAAACGAATGATAAACTCATGCAAACAATTTTTACTAATGGTTGTAAAGGAAAAGAAACCTGATAAAACCAATGTATTTGAAGGCTGTAATGCTAAACAACAAGCTTATTTAGAAAAGGTTGTTTCAGAGTATGATATCTTGTTTCAAGAACCTAAAGGTCTCCCACCCAAAAAGGAAATAGTGCATGATATTATTTTGCAGCAAGATGCTCCATTGCCTAACATTGGAATGTACAAGTTGTCTGCTTTAGAGAACACAAAAATCAAGAAGCAGGTGCAAGAGTTGCTCGAGAAGGGGTTCATCAAACCTAGCACATCACCATGTGGGTCACCAATTGTTTTGGTGAGAAAGAAAGATGGCTCGTGGAGAATGTGAATTGATTACCGAGCACTGAATAAGATAACAATAAAAAATTGTTATCCCCTTCCTCGCATAGATGATCTGTTAGATCAATTAAAAGAAGCTGTTTATTTTTCGAAACTAGACTTGCATAGTGGATATCACCAGGTTAGAGTTGCAGAACAAGGTGCATGGAAGACTGCTTTCAAAACAAAGCAGGGATTGTATGAGTGGTTGGTTATGCCTTTTGGCTTAACTAATGCTCCTGCTATTTTCATGAGATTAATGAATGATGTACTCAGACCTTTTCTTATTGTGTATTTGGATGACATTCTGATATTTAGTAAAACATGGGAAGAACATTTAAAGCATGTTAAGCAGACACTAGATGTTTTGAAAAGAGAAAAACTTTATGGTAAACTCTCAGAATGTGAATTTGGCAAAACATCTTTGAATTATTTGGGACATATAGTAGGGGGTGGTGAATTGAAGATAGATCCCTCTAAGGTGGTAGTCATTGTAAACTGGCCTAAGCCCAAATCTGCTACAGAAGTTAGGAGCTTCTTAGGGGTAGCACAATATTGGAGAAAGTTCATTTCTAACTTTTCCTTAATTGCAACTCCCTTACATGCTTTAACATGATTGAACAAGGTGTTTCAATGGGGAGGCAAACAACAGAAGCCTTCGACACCTTGAAAGAAAAGATTATTACAGCACCTGTACTAGCACTACCTGATCTTCAAAGACCATTTGAGATACAAACGGATGTCAGAGACTATGCCATGGGAGCAGTGTTGACACAGCGCGATAAACCGATATGTTATCATTCTGAAACATTTAATTCCGCAGTATTTAACTATCCTACATATGATAAAGAATTGTATGCATTAGTACAAAGTGTGAAAAAGTGGAAACATTACTTAATGGGAAAAGAGACAGTAATACATACTAATCATCAACCACTTCAATATCTACACTCCCAAACTAAGTTGCAACAATCAAGACACTATAGATGGATGGGTTTTCTACAACAGTTTCATTTAGTCTTCAGATAGAAAAAGGGCATACACAATAAAGCTGCAGATATGTTATCTAGACCCATTATAAATGCATCTACTATACTTAAGCATAATTCTATGTTACATGAGAGTTACATTGAACAATATGCTCAAGATATATATTTCAAAGATGTATATGCAACTTTAAGTCAAGGTAAACGAGTAGAAGAATAGGATTATCATGTAAAGGACAGACTCTTATACTATTGTGGGAAGTTATGTATTCCAAAAACTGAAAGAGTAAAGATAATTCGATAAGCACACACTTCTCTAATATCAGGTCACTTTGGGGTAAGTAAAATAGTTGCATAACTACAAAGATTTTGTTATTGGCAAAAAATGAATGAGACAGTTTCTATATATGTAAGATGGTGTACTGTGTGTGCTAAAAGCAAGCCCAACAATAGAAAACTAGGCTTGTAAACTCCATTGCCAGTTCCTTCTCACCCTTGGGAAAGTGTTTCCATGGATTTTGTTGGAGAACTGCCTAAATATAGGAAAGGTCATCATTGTCTGTATGTTGTTGTGGATAGGTTCAACAAAATGTGTATTTTGATACCTTGTAATAAACAGATTACAGCTGAACAAACTGCAAAACTGTTCTTTCAACATGTATGGGTTCATTTTGGATTACCCACTTCCATTGTATCTGATCGAGACACCCGATTTGTGGGGAAGTTTTGGTCAAGTCTGTGGGAACTGATGGACACCAAACTGAAGAAAAGCACAACTTTCCATCCACAAATTGATGGCCAAACAAAAGTAGTCAACAGGACAGTGATCCAGTTGCTCAGGGGATATTGCAGCAAACATCCTAAGATTTGGGATGAACATTTTTGTTATGTGCAGCGTGCTTACAACCGAGCCAAACATTCTTCTATACAGAGATCTCCTTTTGAGACCTGTTTTGGTTTTACACTCAGGTCTCCTTTGGATTTTGTCTTTGGTAAGGACACAATAGTTGAGGGACACAGTGATGTGGACAGGGCAACTAGGTTCATTGAACAAATCCAAGAGATCCACCATGCAATACAGGAACAACTGGAAAAGAGCCAGGCCAAATACAAGGCAAGGCATGACAAGCATCGGATGGAACATAGTTTCCAAGTTGGTGACCAAGTTTGGCTGTATATCAGCAAGGAAAAGATGCAAGGTGAAGGTAAAAAGCTAAAGCCTATCAGGTATGGACCTTTCAAGATACTTGAGAAAATTGGTGAGAATGCTTTTCACCTTGATTTACCAGCTTACATGCACATCGACTCAGTTGTGAATGCAGATTGCTTGATATTGTTTGAACCTTCACTAATTGAGGATCCTGAAGAGCAGAGTCAATTGCCTTCTATTGATGACCTGTTACCTGAATATCTTAATGAATTGCAGGAAGACAGAGTTCTGGACAGGAAGGTAAGAATGACACGCAGGGGAGATGTTGAGTACCTCAGAGTTGGGCTCAAGGGTTCAAAGCTGAGCAGTGCAAAATGGATAGAGATTGGACAAGTGAGACAGTTGTATCCTCACTTAGTTGATGCTTGAAAATCAATTTTTTTGGTGGTCCAAAAGCTTTTTCAGTGGGAAGGCCATGATCCAAATTGGATCCATGGAAATTTATCAGAGTTCTATGACTGTATCAAACAATGACAGACTTCAAAAACTTGTGAACAAAGAGCTATCAGGAAGGACCTCTGTATATTGGCAGTTTGTAGCCAACAAGGAATGACGAGGACCTCGGTCAAAGCACGCTGATTGAGGCCCATGGAGACCGCGCAAGATGCAAACTAGCAGTTAGGAAGTCTGAATCAGAAAACGGAGGTCGTTTCTGATGCGCGATTAGCACTAATCGCGCATCGCTGGGCAAAACCCCTCAAGGAGGAATAGCCCCGAGCGCTCGGTCACAAGGAAAGCCAAAAACTGTGGGAAAAGCGCTAAAATGACAGGCGGGTCTCGCGCTCCAAAAACTGGCAGAATATTAGAGGCGTTTTGGGCGGTAAGCAGAATTGTCAGGAGACCCAGTGATGCCATACAACGAACGACGCGTGTCTGACGGATGAAAGAGAAAACTGATCTCATCGCAGGCTAACGTCTCTTACTGTTTTCCATTTTCCAGTGTCTGTGTATTTTGCAATCTGATCGATCCGTTGCCTAAGATAACATAGACACACACCAGCACATGAGTCTGTAATACCTTCATTAATTAATTAAATGAGATCACTCACAGGTGATTTTCATATCAACCCACAACAATTTTTTAATGTTATTGGTATACTAGAATAGGATGTTGCTATCATAGAGGAGCATTCTTCATTGTTGTAGAATCACTCTTAGGATATTGATTCTTTTCGTAAAATATAATAGCTCATTTGTTCTAAATTGGTCTATAGAACCAAATATACAATGGATGTTGAAAAATGCAGCAAGGAAGTCTCAATTTGACTTTGCCTTGGTAAAATTAAGAAAATTTGAATTTCCACAACAAACAACTTGGAGGCAATTAAATTGTGTGGCATGGATCTTGTCACTAGGTTAGCTTAGTAAATTTGAGTTAGAGGGCTTGGAGTTTAGTTAAGCATGTGTGATTGCTAATTTGTAGCAATTAAGGTTAGTTATTTCAAGTTGTTTTTAGTTAAACTAGTTTTAATTGTTGATGAAACTAATGGAAGGTTGGTTGTGCAATGGGACAACAATTTAACACAGTGATCATCCAGTTAACTGAGCAAGCGTCCCAAAATAGCTAGTGCATGTAGAGAATTTGAGTTCCCCAGCTGTGGTGTAGATTCCAAGGAAATGTAACATCCGTTGTAGACTAGTATTGAGTGTACAGGTGTTGCATGCGGTCAAAGGATCAACCTTGGGAATTATGCAATCAATTGGAGGACAATTCCTAAATAATAAGGGCCTAATTCATCAAGATTTTCATAAGGAAATAGGGGCTCAAGCTGAGGAAAAATTTGGCTAACTCTGGGTCAGAGCTTCTCAGTGAGAAGAGAGATAGGTTATTCACTTGCAGGTTGATCTCAAAGCTAGCTAGCAATTGTAATACATCTCTATTATTTTGATTTAATGCAAACAGGATTTAAGGGGTTTTTAGCAGTTTCTTTCCCCTAGAAAATATTGTGCATGTGTGTTATTTCTTATTGCATGTTTGAGATTTATGTTCTAAATTGTGAATTAATTTCCATAGAGCAGTAGACTATGATTGTGTCTCATGATTTAGATTAAAACTTCTTGAGCAGTTGCGATTTTACACCATATTTATACATGGAATCAGAGTAGGATTCACATTAGAATAGGAATTTCGAAGTTGTTTCTCAGGAGGTTCGAATTTTCAGCTTCAATGTAGGAGGATCTCTTTAGAGTTGGGAAAACGACCTTAAACGGGTTGAGACTTGAGTATGTCATGGAAGGAAACTCAAATTTCATTGTATGGAAGTCCAAAAATTTCCATACAAAAATATGTAAATCCAGGAAGTCCAATTGTGAAAACACATATCAGGAGTTGAAATTCTGAATACATTGATTGATTTAGGAGCAGTTATAAACATCATGAGCAAACAAACGATGGAACAGCTCAAGCTTCTTATTCTTCTTTATACACCTACATTACTACAATTAACAGATAGATCCATAATCAAACCAAATGGTGTGTTAGAAGATATTTCAATGTCCTTAGATTCTTGGGAATATCATGTTAATTTTATGATCTTAACCCCCAAGAACAATCTAAGAGGACATCCACTTATATTAGGAAGACCTTGGCTGGCCACAACTGATGCTTTCATTAGTTGTAGATTTGGTGACATATATATTTCTAATGGGAATTTAACAAAGAAATTCCCTCTATATCCTCCAACAAGAACAATAAAAAAAATAGATGACAAAGAATGGATTGATGATGAAAATGACATTCGGCCTCTCTTTACTATTTCAGATATTAGTGAAGATATTCAAATCTTGAATACAATGGAAAATTTTGAATCATCTCCAGAATATGAACATGATCAATTCTAATAAAAATTCAATATGGAATATTTGTCATCTAGGCAGATGTCTCTTTATTCAATGTAAGAATTTGGTAGCTCTACAATTGAAATCTTTCCAGGGAGAACATTGAACATAAACAATAACTTGGAGAAATTACAACAGGTAAAGCCAATCAAAACATTACAACAACATTTTGCTGCATATGCATGGGAATATATTAACATGAAAGGAATTAGTCCTAAGACTTGTATACATCACATCTACATTGAGGAAAATTGTAAACCTATCAGACAACCTCAAAGAAGGATGAATCCAAATCTTAGGGAAATTGTGAAAGAAGAGCTGCAAAAACTGCTGAATGTAAACTTCATTCTCCCAATTTCATATAGCCAATGGGTTTCCCCTTTAGTGATTATGCCTAAAAAGAATGGTAAATGGAGGGTATGCATTGATTATCGAGCACTAAATAAAACTACCCTTAAAGATCATTTTCCTTTGTCCTTTATAGATCAAGTGTTAGATACATTAGCAGGTAAGAAGTATTTCTCATTCTTGGATGGTTTTAGTGGTTATAATTAGATTGAGGTGGCACCTGAAGATCAAGATAAAACCACATTTACTTATCCATGGGGAACCTATGCCTATCGAGTACTTCCTTTTGGATTATGTAATGCACCTGCAATATTCCAAAGAGCGGTACTAGGGATTTTTTCTGATCTAATACATGATTGTGTAGAGGTTTATATGGATGACTTTACAGTCTATGGGAATACATTTGAAGAAGCTTTGGAAAATTTGGAAAAAGTTCTTAAAATATGTAAGGAAGCAAACATTTCACTAAGCCATGAAAAATGTTTTATGATGTTTACAGAAGGGATTGTTTTAGGACATCACATTTCAGGAGATGGAATTAAAGTTGATAAATCTAAAGTTGAAGTCATCTCTAAATTATAAATTCCAAATTGTCAAAAGGATATTAGAAGTTTTCTAAGATTTACAGGATATGATAGACGATTTATAGAAAATTTCACTAAAATAGCATCCCCACTCTTCAAATTACTCACCAAGGATTGTGAATTCAATTGGAATCCTGATTGCCAGTTAGCATTTGAGACTTTAAAAGCAAGAATTTCTAAAGCACCCATCTTGAGAGGTCCAAATTGGAAACTACCTTTTCACATTTCAACAAATGCTTCAGATACAACTCTGGGAGCTATATTAAGACAAAAAGATTTGATTCCATATTCCATCTACTATACAAGTAAGAATTTGACTCCCACTGAGTTAAATTATACTATAACTGAAAAGGAATTCTTAGTTGTTGTTCATGCCATCAATAAGTTCAGACGTTACATAACAGGCTATGAAACCTTTGTTCATACAGATCACTTTGCAATTAGACACTTAATGAATAAATCTATTACTAATGGCAGAGCTACAACATGGCTATTACTCTTTCAAGAATTCAATATTACTGTGCTAGATAGACGTGGAAAAAAAAACAAAGTTGTTGATTTCTTGTCCAGAATTCAAAATATCAAAGATGACACTTCGGTTGAAGATAAGTTTCCAGATGAATATTTTTTTGCAGTGATTACTCAAACCTCTTGGTTTGTAGATATTACGAATTATTTAGTCACAAGGAAATTGCCTTCACATTTGTTTCCTAGAGAGAAAAGAAAAATCATTCAAATAAGTGCAAGATACTCATGGATCACTAATGAATTGTATAAAACAGGTCCAGATCTCATGATCAAAAGATGTGTTAAGGAAGATGAAATGCCTGAGATTCTTAAGGCATATCATGATGAACCGTGTGGTGAACACTTTTCTGACAAGAGGACAACATATTTCGCTAGGATATTAATGGCCATCCATATTCAAAGATGCCAAAGAATATGTCAAGAGATGTGAAAATTTCCAAAGGGTAGGAAAACCCGCTCCTTCAAATGAAATGCCACTACAAATTCAGGTACTCATTGAACCTTTTGAAAAATGGGCCTTGGCTTTTGTTGGACCAATTAATCCCCCATCTAAGCAAAAGAAGTATATATTGGTATGCATTGATTATGCCACTAAATGGGTAGAGGCTAAAGCATTACCTCTTACTAATGAAAAATCTGTAGTTAATTTTCTTTTTGAGGACATCTTCATTCGTTTTGGTGTTCCAAGAGAAATTGTGACAGATCATGGATCTCAATTTACATATAAAATGGTGAAGGGTCTTGTGGAAGCTTCCAAGATCAAACATAGGAAATCTACCCCGTATCATCCATAAGCAAATGGTCAAGTTGAATATACAAATAAGGTGATTGAAGGAATTCTCACTAAGACTGTGCATATATATAGAAGAGATTGGGCAGAAAGGCTTCTTGAAGCCTTATGGGCTTATAGAACTACATGGAGGAACGCAACGGGACACACACCCTATGAACTTGTTTATGGGAAATAAGTCATGTTCCCTATAGAGTTTCAAATCAAAACCTTTAAGATGGCAGTCTAATTGGGACTGGATTTATCAGAGGCATAGAAACATAGATTGGAGCAACTCAATGAGCTTGATGAAATCAGGTAAGATGCAGTTCAAAGAACCAGTATAGTCCAACAGCAAAGGGCTAAATGGCATGATAAATATATCAAGAGTAAAAAGTTTGAAGTCGAAGATTGGGCACTTTTGTTCAATTCAGAATTCAAAGATTTTCAAGGAAAGTTTCAGACTCATTGGCTTGGGCCATATGAGATTGAATAAGTCTTTAGTAACGGAGAAATAAGGATAAGGACAATAGATGGAAGCAAAATACCTCTTCTTGTGAATGGTCATCGGTGGAAGATATATCAGAAGCCAATTTCAAGAGAGGAGTTCATTAAGATTTTCCATAATAACTTTGAAATAAAGCTAGTGAAGAAGAATTCTTCTTCTCCACTAACTTAGCCTTTATTTTTCCTAAAAATAATAATAATAAAAATAAAAATAAAAAATAAATTGTATGAGTTTGAAAACCAATCACTGATTGGCATACTTATACAGAAAATACAGGGTGAAAATCAGAGGTTTCTTGTAGGAATTTACAGGGTAAGTTCCTTAGACAGAACACCAAAGGAAACCGCTCACAAACAGATCGCAGATCAATACACTAGTACTTTTGACGTGGTTAAAACCCTCAAAGAGGGAAACAGTCCACGGCCTGAGCCAACGCGGCCACTTCAGGCAATTTATTAATAAAAGAATGAAAATTTACATAAGCTTCTCTCATGAACGGTTAACCTACAAATGACCCTCCATGCTCTTTAAATAGAGATCATGGAGCAATCGGGTGTTAAGCCACGGATCAAGTGTCGGTAATACCGAGGAGAGAATGAACCATCGGATCACTACATATCGTGACCGTCAGATTGTAAGTTACAAAATGTACATAGTAAAGAAACACACTTTACCTAACTCTATACTAGACCAAGTTGTACTTAACTATTTCCTATGTGTCGGAATATCCTAACATCCACCCTTAAGAACAACTTGGGATAGGATTGAAGGATTTACAAATATGACACAATAGGAGAAGGAAGGAGGCACTAGAGCCTATCCCCCCTTAGTGACAACTTCCTGAACTCCAACCATAAATCGAAGTTTAGTGAACTTCGCCTCTGTGAGAGCCTTTGTAAAGATGTCTGCAACTTGATCATCTGTTGAACAATATTGCACTTCAAGAACATGGTCATGAATGAGCTTTCTGATGAAGTGCATGTGCAGTTCAATGTGTTTGCTGCGCTGATGCTGGACTGGATCTTTGCATAGTTGAGTGGCACTTTGATTATCACACCAAAGTGTAGCCAGATGCTGCTGCTGAAAGCCAAACTCTGACAGGATCTGATGGAGCCACAAGGCTTTCTTACTAGCTTCTATGGCACCACGATTCTCTGCTTCTGTTGAAGAAAGAGAAATGGAACCTTGTTTCTTGCAAGCCCATGTAATAGGTCCTGAACCAAGAGTGAACACATAACCTGCAGTAGACTTCCGATCATCAGGGTCACCATCCCAATCGGAATCAGTGAAACCAACCAATAGAGGAGATGCTTCGGCACTGTAATGAATCCCAAACTGAATTGTACCTCGAACATAATGAAGTATTCTTTTAGCTGCTTTCCAATGAATTTCACGTGGGTTTTGCATAAACCGAGTAACAAGGCCAACAGCAAAGGAAAGGTTAGGACGAGTATGGGTTAGATACAAAAGTTTTCCTACAAGTTGACGGTATAAGGTAGCATCAACTTCAGGAGAAGTACAAGTGACTGAAAGTTTGACTCCAGACTGAAAGGGAGAAGGGGCTGGCTTATAGTCTTCCATGTGAAAATGGCGTAGAATATCACAGGCATACTTGGATTGGGAAAGGGAAATACCTTCCTTGGATTGCAAGACTTGAAGGCCAAGAAAATAATGTAAGTGTCCTAAGTCTGTCATTTCAAACTTCCTTTTAAGGCTAGACTTCACATGGTTTATAAGGTTGGGATCACTACTATTCAGGATAAGATCATCAACATAAAGAACAAGAATGATAAGAGACTTGCCCACTTTCTTGGTGTAGACAGTATTGTCAGAATGACACCTAGAAAAGCCATTTTCTAAAAGAAAGTTATCCATTTTGGCATACCAAGCTCGAGGAGCTTGCTTGAGACCATAAAGGGATTTCTTAAGCCGACATACAAGGCTGGAGTCTGTTTGTATAAAGCCAATAGGTTGTTCCATATAGATTTCTTCATGTAAGTCCCCATGCAAGAAGGCGGATTTAACATCCATCTGATGGACTTCCCATTTGAAAGAGGTAGCAAGGGAAAGAACAAGGCGAATAGAGTTCATTTTGGCAACAGGGGAGAAGGTTTCAGTATAGTCAATGCCTTCAACTTGTGAAAAACCCTTAGCAACAAGACGAGCTTTATGTTTATCAACTTTCCCCTCTGGTCCATACTTGGTTCTGTAAACCCATTTGCATCTAACAAGTTTTCGTCCCTTTGGTAGAGGAACAAGATCCCATGTATCATTTGCCAATAATGAATGATATTCTTCATTCATAGCTGCTTCCCAATCTAGATGGCCTGAATCTTCTGCAAAGGTGTCAGGATCATAATTCACTGAAGCTTGAGCCAGTAAAGAAGAGGCTCTCTCGAACTGAGAACGTGTACGTCGCTGATCTGTAGGATCACTGGCAAGATCACCTGCTGCATCCCGAGTAGCACGGACCCATTTTGGAAGCTGAGGAGCTGAAGGAGGATCCTGAGAAGGTGGGGGAGGATTTTCATCCTCGCTTTCATCATCTAAAGAAGAAATATTTTCAAAAGTAGAAGAGATAGGGAGAGGTGGCACATCCACTGAACTAGGCTTGCAAGCCGATATATTTTCAGCAAACTTTACATCTCTTCTAATGATAACATTTTTGGACTTAAGTGGAATAAGTCTATATCCTTTGACATCTTCAGAATATCCAACAAAAATACATTTTTCACTCTTAGGTTCTAAAGCTTTATGTTTCTCATCTGGAATATGGGCCCATGCTTCACTTCCAAAAACACGAAAGTGACTTACATCTGGTTTGATTGAGCTCCATGCTTCTACTGGAGTGATATTCTTTAAAACCTTAGTAGGAGTGCGATTTATTATGTAATTTGCACAGTTAATTTGCTTCTGCCCAATAATTAAGACTTAGTCCTTTAGATTGAAGCATATGTTGGTCGCTCTAATTGTTTTCACAATTCGAGCTCCACATAAATTGTCAACCCGAGAAGGTCTTTTTATTTCAAAGGTAATGGCGCACTGGATATGCTCAATTTAAAAAGCGGGATCAATGTTGTAGTGAAAGGAAGACACACACCTGTTAAATTCATTAATCTACTAATTCACACTTTACTTAATTAAAGCTGAAGTCATTTAAATTATAGCAGAAACGATTTCTCTGTTACAGCAAAGGAAAATCAATCTACAAGAAAAGAAATCATTCAACCATAGCAGGAACAGGACCCTATTCCCTGGTGAGGAACTTCAGCACCTGCTGCCTGGCACTAATCACACTGTAAGAAAAGTAACTTCAAGAGATCAAGACCCTATTCCCAGGAACAGGAACCTTCAGCACTTGTCCTCTTGTTTCTAATCACACTGCAGGCAAAGGAAAGCAATCAATGGGAGCAAGACCCTATCCCTTTATGCAGGGATCTTCAGCACATGCTCTCAACATCATTCACTCGTGCATTCAATACGTGTAGCGCTAAGAAACAGAGTATTGCAAACCATGTAACTAGTGTTTCAACAACAGAATTAAGGGAAGTGCAAACACATAAAGAAATAAACAAACTACAGGAACCAAAAGGGTGAATCTTGTGAGGAAGGCGGGCCCTTTACTTCTCACAAGATTCCCCAAGAGAAAGGATTAAATTGAAACGCTCAAAAGAAGTTTTTATTCATCTGTCAAAGTAACTGATACATTACAGAAGGAGACTAGCTCCAGTTCTCCACAATATTGTCCTGTAACTTACAATTCAATCCCCCTCTAATGATGATGTCTCCTCTTTTTAAAGAGGAGACATCATTTACAATTTACATGAGAGCGAATATCTCGATTCTGTTTTCTTCTCCAAGACAGGACTATTCTGTTCTTTTAAAAAGAGATACTGTTACAACCGAGACAACAGAAATGCTATCTTCAGGATAATCCAGGTAACCGTATCTTCGGGCTGCTGCTACTATTCCACAAAAAGTTCTTCCAGAATCGCAAATTACGCATAACGGGATTTGCGTGCTTGACGGCTGTTTCAGCAACTGAGTTAGCTGTTTCAGCAACGGGGTCAGCTGTTTCAGCAACGGAGTTGGTTGTTTCAGCAACGGAGTCAGCTGTTTCAGCAACGGCCGCTCGTTCCCAACAAGGCATATAACTTATCTGCGATCTTTGACTTGAGTTAGCAACAATGCACTTCAATTAATGATAAAATATAAGAGTATTGCGGAATTAAATGTAAGACAGATTAATCATATAATAAAGAAGAGGTTTCTATATACCTTGGGATAAAGTGGATGAAAAGGACATTGAAGTTCATAGTTTAAGAGTAGAGTGGTGTCAAAATATATAGCAAAAATGGTACATAGTGGAGTCCTAACATCCCCCCCAGCTAAAAATGTTGCATGTCCTCAGGCAACCCCTAGTCTGAATCAGAGTCTGAGTACTGGGACTGAGCATGCAAATTACTCAAGCAGTAGCTGGAGAAGGTGGCATCTGTAGGAGCTTGGAATCCGTTGTTGGTCTGCAACTGTTGCCATGCCAAGGCTTCCTCTCTGTCAGTCAACTGGTAATGACATTGATATTTGTCTGAAGGCAGCCATAAAATTGGAAAACGGAAATTATACCCAATCCAGTTTACTCCACAATGTTGAATGCAATCAATGTACTTAGGGACCCTGGATAATGCAGCTTGAAGATTGAGAGGGTTAAAAGGATGATAATCCTGTCTTTCCTTACATGACTGCTGCCAAAAGATATCATTGGCCTTCAACGCAGCAGTACCCTTCATTCTAATGTGCTCTTGACACTTAAAAAGTATTGAAGCCTGTAATTGCTGTATGTGCTCCTTCATTCCTGGCTTCTGCAAGAATTCATAATATTGTGCTATAAACGTGGCTGGGCCTACAGGCTCTGGTCTAATCCACAGGAGTTTATTCTCCTCATTATGACTGCTTGCAGTGAACGCAGTCTGCCAAGTGAGCTGGTTAGACAAAAATGAAGCAAATGCCCTGATTTGTATATCGCCTGCAATTGGAATAAGATTAACTCTCCTATCTTCGGGAATGGCCTCATTATGAAGGTAGAGTTCGCACAGCAGATGCTGGTCACTTTCAGGGGCCTCCTTAAAGGTCTCAACAAATTTCTCTGAAGTCATTAATTCATATGGTCTGCCATTTGCTATTGCTTTTAATTGAAAATAAACTAATCGTTCAGAAAGAAAGAGAGAGTAATTTACAGAGGGTTTACGTGTAACCATCAATTTCCGCACTAATGAAAACATCAAGGCTATCCGTGCCTTAGACTGTCTGGCTTCCTTCTTATACTCCCTGTGCTCTTGCAGTATTTGGTCCCAGCTATCCCAGTTAGCATATACATGGTTCTGCCATTGCAACTTATGCTGTCGTAATATTATATCTTGTTCTTCAGCATATTGCTTCTTCCATCTGTTCATCTGTTCCAATGGATTCCATGGCAGAGTCTGTGTCTTGGCAGAAGTAGTGGGTTGGGACACTGTTTCCTCTGTCTGGATGGCTGCATCAGAAGTAATGTGTTGGGGCATTGTTTCCTCTGTCGGGATGGCTGCATCAGAAGTAATGTGTTGGGGCATTGTTTCTTCTGTCGGGATGGCTGCATCAGCCTGCAAAGGATGGGATATCTGTGGTTTGATTTCTTCTTCTTCTTGCTTTATAGAGGGTCCTACTGGTTCTTGTGGAGCAGTAGGGAATTCCTCTTTTATTCCACCTGTCGTAGATGTTTCAGGGAGCTGAATCTTAACTACTTTGTAGCCTGCATCCTGATAAATGCTGCCACACTCTTTGCACATATATTCTATACATGGCTCCCTATTTTGCATTGAGGCTACGTGTGCTAATGTATGGAGATTGAGTTCTCTTTCAAAAGCCTCTCGAGCCATGGTTAATTCAGTTTTGTAAGCTTCTAATTCAGACTTCAGGAACTCATTTTCCTCCAGTAGAGATGTCATAGTATGTGGACCTTGTGTGCTGATTGGCTCTGTTGGAATATTTTGTTGATGCACAGTAGTAGCTGGTTCTTGCACCACAGTGGGTGGTTCTTGTGTTTCATCCACCGGGCTAGAAATGGATTCTTGTGCTCCAGTGGCTGGTTCTTGTGTTTCAATCACTGGGCTGGTGACTGGTTCTTGTGTTTCAGTCACTGGGCATTTCCCACTATCATCCTGCTTGGTGTATTCTTGTGCCTCAGTGACTGGTTCTTGTGTTTCAGTCACTGGGCTAGTGACTGGTTCTTGTGGGGCAGTCACTTCTTGACCCATAAACAATGTCATATTATCCCGGGGCACTGGTTCTTGTGTGGCAGTGCCTTCGGACGAGACGGGTTGGGAAGTTTGGGATGGGGATAAAGGTTTTAGTAGAATAGTGGCAGGGTCAGGGAAAATGGAGGTGGATTTTGTCTCAACAGTCGTTTTCCTTTTTCTTTTTGGTAGGAAGGCAGCAAAATTGCTGCCCTTCCTTTTCTTTGAAAGGGAGGGCTTTTTTCTGGGGACAGGGTTTTCCGGAGGGGTAAGAATTTGAGATGTGGACCTTGTCCGTGGTCTGGAGCCTGCGACTGCTGAGGTTTTCTTCTTTTTCTTAACGGGTGAAGAAGGGGGTGTTAGAGAATCGTCACTAGGGACTGGAATAGTGGAGGCAGTTGGCTCTGCTAAATGAGGCGAGCTCGGGGTTGGGTTGACTGGGGAATGCGGGATTTCCTCCTGTTGTTCTTCATGAGGAATCTCTGGAATGTCATGAGGACTTTCAGATGGTTGAGGCATTTGGTCCTGCTGAGGAATTTCCGGAATATCCTGAGAATTTTCGGGTGGTTGGGATATTGGGGTTTGTTGAGGGATTTCGGGCGGCTGGGGAATTTCAGGTACTTGTTGAGGAATTTCGGGTGGTTGGGGAATTTCAGGTGGGGCGTGCAGAGGGAGATTTTGCTGAGCAAAACCCCTCTGTATCAGCAACTGGCATAAACGGTGATGGGTAAGGGATGACATTGGAGATTTGGCTCGTTTACAATAATAAGACATGTTTTTAATACAACCAAGCAGATAATAGGGGATATTAATCAATCGTCCATTCCTCAAGTGATTCATCAAAACAAAATCATGATTGTACACTACCTGATAACGCCCCTCACATGTTAAGTAGAGTTTGATGAACTCTGCCACTGATGGCCATGGTTGAGGAAGTGAGTGCAGACTAACCCCGCGGCCTCTGGGTTCCACTTGCTCGTCCGGGCGCAGAAATTCTTGCTGTGCGTTAAGAACGACCTGCTTCCTGCTAAACCAGGGAGTGCCCTCAGCTGGCAACCCTGATACCTGAACTATGTCATCCTCTGTCACTGAAATGCGAACCCCTTGGACCACTGAAAAATTGTCTTCAAGGTTTTGTGCAAATTCTAAGACTTGTTCCTGGTTAAATTCCCCCAACCTTTCGAAATAAACTGTCCATCCCGCTTGTTGGAAGATCTGATAAACTTCAGGAAACAGCTGAAGAAGACTTATGGAGCCGGGCTCATGTCTAACGGCCGACCCACCCATGGCTGTAGCTTTGAGTTTTCCGCAGAGGCACCGACACAGTAAACTCAGACCGTGATCGCACTAGTTGTTGCAACAGAGGCTGCATAGTCTAAATGACGGCAGAAATGGATATGACAACGGGCGGCTGCTTGGTTCATGCGAAATGATTATTCTATTTTCGGAATTCCCCCCCTATGTATGGTGTAATAATGATTGGACGTGTAAAGATATGCAATCATTATGAAATGAAATCCTCTCTTTAATATGATTTAACCGAATTACATTAAAACCTTATACCTTACATTTTACCTTTGATTTAATAATTCGAAGTGTCGGTTGCTTCAAAATAGCTTTAATGTATATGGAAGAATTTGTAGATTTTTAGAACGAAGGTGTAATTAAATCTAGTACATGCTGAATAGTTTTCACCAAAAGGATCTGAAGTATAATCGTGGAGAACCAGAAAGCTCATATGACAGCAAAGAGAGATACTGTTTTGATGATAACAAGTTGCTGAGACTGGTGTTTGAGCAACTGAAAAATGAACGATACGTTGCTGAAACAGGTGTTTCAGCAACGGGAGAAATCAATGATACGTTGCTGAAACAGGTGTTTCAGCAACGGGAAAAGTCAGTGATACGTTGCTGAAACAGGTGTTTCAGCAACGGGAAAAATCAGAGAAATGGGATAACTGACTTAGGTCCGTGAATGATAAGGGATTATTTCAGCAGTAAGGGGTGGGAAATACTGGCTGAAGGAGGATATTTCAGGGGTGGTGGGAGTGGGAATAATAGAAGTAATATGGGTATGGAGGGATATTGCTTTAGGAAAAAAAAGGGTAAAATGATGGGGAGAAGCTTCTTGATTTAAAGCTTCAGATCTTCTCATGATGAATCTGTCCTCCTTATTGCTTTTTCCAGAATCTGCAAAATTCAATTGTAATATGCCAATCCTTGACAGGGATTATTAGTGCTAAATCTAATCTAATACTAAAAATATAGTGCAGAAAATTAAGTACTGTGAGGAGCAGAAGACTCCCCTAGAAAAAGATAATGAATATCAGTCATGCAAGCAGTCTTGAAATCCTCTTTAGAAACAGGGTGCTTATATAGACGGAGTCTATGGCCATTGACTAGTAGAGGTGTTTTAGCATCATCAATTGTTACAAGCCTTACCGTTCCGTTTGGAAAGACATCATCTACTTCATATGGTCCAAGCCAACGTGTACGTAACTTTCCCTGAAAATTTTCAAACCGAGAATCATACAACAAGGCCCAATTACCTTTTTGGAACTGCTTGTGTTTGATAATTTTGTCATGCCACTTCATCCTTTGTTGCTGAATCATGTTTGTTTGATGAATGGCATCTAATCTATTTTCATCCAACTCCAAAAGCTGCTGCAATCTAGCTGTCTGCACATCATTCAAATCAAGATTAACAGCTAAAGCAATCCTTAAAGTTTTAATTTCAAATTCCACAGGAAAAACAGCATTTTTACCATAAACCAATTCATAGGGAGAAAAACCTGTAGTGTTTCTCCAAGTAGTCCTGTAAGCCCATAATGCCTCAGGGAGCCTTTGGGACCAATCCTTTCGGTTGTCCTTCACTGTTTTAGTTAGAATGGTCTCTAAAACTTTGTTTGTGCTTTCCACCTGCCCATTGGCCTGGGGGTGGTATGGTGTAGTCATTCTATGTTGAATATGATATTTGTGAAGGGTAGATTTAAAACCATGAGAATTGAATGGAGGTCCTCCATCAGTAACTAGCTCTCTGGGAATTCCAAATCTAGTGAAAATTTCTTCAAACAAGAAGGCTAGAACAGCCTCTTCATTGGCTCTAATAAGTGCTTTGGCCTCCACCCACTTAGTCATATAGTCTGTGCAGACTAATATATAGGTTCTTTGATTGGATGGAGGGTTAATGGGTCCTATGAAGTCCAAGGCCCATCTTTCAAATGGTTCAGAAACTACCTGGGGGTTTAATGGCATTTGGTCTCTATGATTGGGTTGACCCATTCTCTGGCAGCTGTCACAAGCCCTTACATACTTCTTTGCATCCTTAAATAATGAGGGCCAATAGTAACCCATCCTCAAAATTTTATGTGCTGTTCTTTTATCAGCAAAATGGCCTCCACAAGGGCCATCATGACAAGCTTTCAATATGTCATACACTTCATCTTCTCTAATGCATCTTCGGATCTCCTGATCAAGCCCAGTATAGAAGAGACACTCGCTTATCCAGCTGTACCTGACACTTTGTTGAACAATTCTTCTCTTTTCTCTATATGACAGGTGTGCTGGTAGTTTTCCTGCAACCAAGTAATTAGCAATATCTGCATACCATGGAGAATGAGCAGAAACTGCAAACAAATATTCGTCAGGAAAACTATCATCTACTGGAATATCATTGTCAGTTTTTAACCGTGAAAGAAAATCAGCCACCACATTTTCTTTACCAGGCCGATCTACAATTGTAATATCAAATTCCTGCAATAGTAATAGCCATCTGGTAACTCTAGCATTTGTGACAGATTTGTTCATTAAGTATTTAATAGCTGAATGATCAGTGTGCACAAAAGTAGGATAACCGGTGATATAGTGTCGGAATTTATTAATGGCATAGATTACTGCAAGGAATTCTTTCTCGGTAACTGTATAGTTAAGCTCAGCAGAGGTCATATTCTTACTGATAAAGTATATAGCATAAGGAAGATGATTTTCCTCTTGTCCCAAAACCGCTCCAATAGCAATGTCTGAAGCATCAGAAGATATGTGAAACGGAAGATTCCAGTCAGGCCCCCTCAAAATAGGAGCAGTAGACAGCTGATGCTTCAGCTCTTCAAAAGCTTTCTGACAAGAATTAGTCCACTTGAATTCAACATTTTTCATAAGCAATACAAATAATGGAGAAGCTATTTTAGAGAAATCTTTAATAAATCTCCTGTAATAACCAGCATGTCCTAGAAAACTTCTCACATCAGTTTGAGTTTTAGGAACAGAAAGATTCTGAATGACCAATATTTTAGATGGATCTACCTGAATACCTTGAGATGAAATAAAATGTCCAAGCACTACTCCCTCACTCATCATCATATGGCATTTTTCGGTACTTAAGGAGAGGTGAGCTTGAATACATCTTTTAAGTACTTTCTCAAGGTTTTGTAATGCCTCTTCAAAAGACACACCATAGGGGGTAAAATCATCCATAAATATTTCCATACAATCATTCAACATATCGGAAAAAATTCCTATAACAGCTCTTTGAAAGGTTGCTGGTGCATTGCACAACCCAAATGGAAGAACTCTATAGGCGAAAGTTCCCCAGGGGCTGGTGAAAGTGGTCTTGTCTTGATCTTGGGGTGCAATTCTTATCTGATTATACCCACTGAATCCATCTAGAAAAGAAAAGAATTTCTTCCCTGCAAGACTGTCCAACACCTGATCAATGAAAGGTAAGGGAAAGTGATCCTTTTGAGTAGCTTTGTTTAAAGCTCTATAGTCGACACATACCCTCCATTTCCCGTTTTTCTTAGGAACAATTACTAACGGGGAAACCCATTCACTGTCAGATATGGGGTATATAAATCCTGCGTTAAGCAATTTTTGAAGTTCTTCTTTAACAATTTCTCGTAAATTAGGATTCATTCGTCTTTGGGGTTGACAAACAGGTCGGCATCCCTCTTTAATGTAAATTCTGTGAGTACATAATTCAGAAGAAATACCTTTCATGTCCGTGTAATCCCAGGCAAATGCCTCCTTATATTCGTGTAATAACTTCATTAGTTGCTGTGTTTCAGCATCTGTTAGATCAGGATTTATGTTTAATGTCTTACCGGGTTCAATTTCAACTGTTATGCTTTTAGATGAGATCGTGGTTAAAGTTTGAGATGAATCTTCAGGTTCAATCTTTTCTTGTGCATCAGTTTCAAAAATTGCAGTTAATTGATTGTGTGTTTCAGCAATGACAGAAGAAGGCTCACAAATAAAATTATTGATTATCTCATCCTCTGTATTGTCTTTAAGAGTTAGAGCTTGTCCTATAGTTAGAATCGGCTGAACAGCATTATCATCATAATCCATCCATATCGAATCTTCATTATTGACTACTGGCGTAGCGTGAGGATAAAGAGTTAATTGTTTTGTCTCATAACCATTAGAAATTGTCATTGAACCAGATCTGCAACTAATAAATGCATCAGCTGTGGCCAACCATGGCCTTCCTAGAATTAAGGGATGTCCCCCCAGCTTTGTTTTAGTTTGCAATACAACAAAATCAGCTGGATATTTCCAGGATTCAACTGAAATGAGCAGGTCTTCAACAATCCCTTCTGGCTTAATTGTGGAACGGTCAGCTAACTCTAAGATGGTGGGTGTATCTCTGATTGTGTTATTCAGCTGTAACAATTGTGAAGTTTCCAGAGTCATTATATTAATTGCTGCACCTAAGTCTACCAGAACTCGGGGAATCATTGCTTTACCAATCTGAACTGTGACAGTAGGATGGCCAGGATCACCATATTTTACAGGAGGGGCTTTTCCGGACATTAATGCAGACAAGTCTCCCATCACATGTACTGTAAGGGGATCCTTGGTTTTCCTACCAGGTTTCTTAACACAAATATCCCTTAATGTTTTGGCATAAATTGGTACATCTCTTAATGCTTGTAAAAGTGGAATTTTAATATACAAATTTTGCAATTCCCCCATAAAATTGAAAGCAGGTGTTTCAGCTGTTTTGGTTAAAACCAAACGCTCGGGGAATGGTGGTTCTGTTAATTCAACATTTTTGTTAGGAGGTGGTTGAGCTTCTTTTTGTTTCTCGGTTTCATTCTTATCTGAATCAGTTATGTCATCAATAATAGGCTCTACTATTCTTCCAGATCTCAGATGAATATCATTACATTGCATAGTAGGAAATATAGACTGATTCTGAATATCAATGACTTGCACAACTTTATTATTGGGGTTAGGATTTGGTTGCGCAGGTAGTTGGGGTCTCATTTGGTTGTTTGGTGGAGCATTTGATGGCAGAGAGAGTGATTGTTGGAATTGAGGCATTTGATTTGGGTACGGGAGTGATTGACTATTCCAATTTGGGTTCCAAGGATTGAAAGGAGGTGGCTGCTGTGGAGGCCAAGGAGTCCACATTGAAGGGTCAACAAAGGGAGGGTTTTGCATTTGCATGGGTGGGAAATTCATTTGATTGAAAAGTGGGTATTGCATTTGGTTGAAGGGGGGGTAACTTGTTTGGCCAAAAGTAGAATAATTGTTCCAACGATTAAATGGCATACCAGAGTTCGTACCTTGCCCTTTAGGTTGCCATTGTCTTCTTTGAGTTAGCAGGTAAACTGCCTCAGCTTCTTCTTCCGTTGGCTGCAACGCTGCTTTTATTCCTGGTAGAGATGGACAATGTTCTGTCTCATGATCTTTCTCACAAAGGGTGCAAACTGGTACCTTATCTCTTGGGCATTCCCTTAGTGGATGCTTGTCTCTACATTTTGGGCAAAAGACAGCCAGAGTTGCTTCTGCTTCGGCCTGCTTCTTCTTAACCTGCAAAGTGTCAATCTGCGAAGCAAAAGAACTTAACATTTCGGTTTTAAATTCTTCAAGTAAATTACCTATTTCTGCTCTTGTTGCTCCTCCATTGGCTGATTTCTGCACCCTTGCATAGGTGGAGTCTCTTATTCTGTTTCTTGCAGCTCCCCTAGAGCACCTTTTAGCAAGTTCACAAATCTCATCATATGATTCTTTAGATATATCTCCCTTAGCAAGCATATTTAACATATTTAAACAATCATCCCTTAAACCTCTAAGTAATATTGTTTTATGAATTTCCTTACTTATATCTGGATGATCGGATCTCTGTATGTTGTATTGCAGCCTTTCTATGTAGTCCTCCAGACTTTCATCCGATTTTTGTGCCATATTGAATAGTTCATCCTTCTTCTCTCTCGTCCGGCAGTAGTCTTGATATTTAAGCAGAAATTTTTGTTTCATTTGCTCCCATGTTGTGATTACCTGACTTCCAAGGCTCATGAACCACCTTAAAGCATTCCCTTTTAAGGTGGCTGGAAACAGCTTCAACTTTTGAGCATTAGTAACATAATCATAACTTCTGCATAAAATATCAAATTCAAAAAGAAATTCGTCAGGATCCTCAGTGGATAAACCATGAAAGTTAGGTAGAGCAGACAATGGGATATTTTTCATTGTTCCTGCAGGAAGATCACTGATGGGAAATCCCAAGGTAGAAAGGGAATTTTCATCCCTTCTTTCTTCTTCAGGACCTGCACGTCCTCCTCCAAAGAGGAATGCATCATTGTTATCTTCCATTGTTGGCCCTCCTACTGCACTTTCTCGATCGTCAGAATCCTCTATTGGTTCTTCAATGTTTTCTACCGGTCGTCCAACACTTTCTACTATTTCCTCAATGTGTTCTACTGATCTGCTAATACTTCCCTCTGACTCTTCAGCGATGGCTGCTGGTTCTTCTGTATTTTCAGGACCCACAACTTCCTCTGTTCTGTAATCTGACTGAGGAGAACGCTGAAATTTTGATTTCCGAGAACTTAATCTTTGTGATGATTCAGCCTTCGATACAATCTCGTCAATAAACGTTTTTCGTCCTCCCCAGCCCTTGCCACCTGTGCGGTTATTTTTCTTCTGGTTTCCTCGTCCTCTCATGCAATCTGCACATTAAAAGGAAAAAAATGAATGCTTTTGAAATCTATAATTACCTTCCCCAGCAACGGCGCCAAAATGTTGGTCGCTCTAATTGTTTTCACAATTCGAGCTCCACATAAATTGTCAACCCGAGAAGGTCTTTTTATTTCAAAGGTAATGGCGCACTGGATATGCTCAATTTCAAAAGTGGGATCAATGTTGTAGTGAAAGGAAGACACACCTGTTAAATTCATTAATCTACTAATTCACACTTTACTTAATTAAAGCTGAAGTCAATTAAATTATAGCAGAAACGATTTCTCTGTTACAGCAAAGGAAAATCAATCTACAAGAAAAGAAATCATTCAACCATAGCAGGAACAGGACCCTATTCCCTGGTGAGGAACTTCAGCACCTGCTGCCTGGCACTAATCACAATGTAAGAAAAGTAACTTCAAGAGATCAAGACCCTATTCCCAGGAACAGGAACCTTCAGCACTTGTCCTCTTGTTTCTAATCACACTGCAGGCAAAGGAAAGCAATCAATGGGAGCAAGACCCTATCCCTTTATGCAGGGATCTTCAGCACATGCTCTCAACATCATTCACTCGTGCATTCAATACGTGTAGCGCTAAGAAACAGAGTATTGCAAACCATGTAACTAGTGTTTCAACAACAGAATTAAGGGAAGTGCAAATACATAAAGAAATAAACAAACTACAGGAACCAAAAGGGTGAATCTTGTGAGGAAGGCGGGCCCTTTCCTTCTCACAAGATTCCCCAAGAGAAAGGATTAAATTGAAACGCTCAAAAGAAGTTTTTATTCATCTGTCAAAGTAACTGATACATTACAGAAGGAGACTAGCTCCAGTTCTCCACAATACTGTCCTGTAACTTACAATTCAATCCCCCTCTAATGATGATGTCTCCTCTTTTTAAAGAGGAGACATCATTTACAATTTACATGAGAGCGAATATCTCGATTCTGTTTTCTTCTCCAAGACAGGACTATTCTGTTCTTTTAAAAAGAGATACTGTTACAACCGAGACAACAGAAATGCTATCTTCAGGATAATCCAGGTAACCGTATCTTCGGGCTGCTGCTACTATTCCACAAAAAGTTCTTCCAGAATCGCAAATTACGCATAACGGGATTTGCGTGCTTGGCGGCTGTTTCAACAACTGAGTTAGCTGTTTCAGCAACGGGGTCAGCTGTTTCAGCAACGGAGTCGGCTGTTTCAGCAACGGAGTCAGCTGTTTCAGCAACGGCCACTCGTTCCCAACAAGGCATATAACTTATCTGCGATCTTTGACTTGAGTTAGCAACAATGCACTTCAATTAATGATAAAATATAAGAGTATTGCGGAATTAAATGTAAGACAGATTAATCATATAATAAAGAAGAGGTTTCTATATACCTTGGGATAAAGTGGATGAAAAGGACATTGAAGTTCATAGTTTAAGAGTAGAGTGGTGTCAAAATATATAGCAAAAATGGTACATAGTGGAGTCCTAACAGCATACAATTAGCCATTTCCTTTAAGGTGTGATTCTTCCTTTCAGCTACACCATTTTGTTGTGGAGTATATGGAATAGTATGTTGCATTTGAATTCCATTCTCAGAGCAAAAGTTGATGAATGTGTTTTTAACATATTCTCTGCCATTATTAGATCTTAGCTTAAGAATTTGATGTCTAGATTGTTTTTCAAGAAAGGCCAAGAACATGTTAAATACTTCACTCTTGAGTTTTAAGAAGTATACCCAAGTGCGTCTGGAGAAATCATCAATTAAAGTTAAGAAATACTTGTAGCCAGAGAATGAAGCAACTGGAAGTGGACCACATAAATCACTATGCACGAGCTGTAAAGGGGCTAAGGCGTGCCAAGAGGCACGTCTTTCAAAACTGTCCCAATGATGTTTTCCGAGTACACATCCGGAACAAACACCATCTCTGCAAGATACCATTGGAAGACCTGTCACCATATTTTCTTTACATAGATTCTGAAGAGAGCGATAGTTTAAGTGACCAAATCGCTCATGCCAAAGTTTTCTCACTTCATCATTATGAGCAACAAATACTGAGGGAAGATTTGATGACCCAAAGTTGTGAAACTTATACAACCTTGTAGAATCATCAGCAATGCCAGTAGCTAAAATCTGTCTAGGATCTCTTAGGTCCTTAATTACAACATTGTGAGGTGAAAATTCAACGATTTTACCTTCACCTGAATGGGTTATCTGATATACAAATAGAAGGTTGCAGGATAAGATTGGAACACATAATACATCATTAAACTGACCATTGTCTAGATGAACAGTTCCAGTCCCTACAACATTAAGAGATCTATCATCACCAACATATATATTTTTGGTGTTACAATCATTTAAAGAAGAAAACATGGCTTTGTTTTTGGCCATGTGATAAGAAGCTCCAGAATCAATGAGCCACTCATGAGAATGAGAAGAAGAAGATACATTTAGTGCATAGCCAGACCGAGATGCTTGGCAACCACATGCAGAAAGTGCCATTCCTGAAGATGAAGTTGAAGTTAAAGATTGCTCCAAATGGATGTTATGCTTCTTCATTGCTGCTTCTAAGGCTTCCATCTTCTTAAAGCATTTGAATTCTAAGTGGCCATCTCGATTACAAAAGTTGCAATGTCTATCAGTTTTCTTCCATTTGTTTTTATTTGTCTTATCATTTTGTTGAAATGATTTTTCATTTTGAGGCAGAAATTGCTTAGGACCCTTGTTTAGTTTAGGACCATTCCTTTTAGGATACGACTTCTTAGGATTCTTTGAATTTGGTTGTTGCTGGGCGGCTAACGCTTTCTTAGAAGAGTTTCCAAGATGAAGAAGACCAATGTGTAAGAGTTTTTCTTGTTCTCTTATTAAAGAATCACAAAAGGAATCAAAGGAAGGGGACTTGTAGGCTTGTCCTTGAGAAATGAAGGCTTCTCTTGTAGAATGGAAGGTGGAAACAAACACAGAATAGGCTGGTCCCAACTTAGTAAGAATGGAGTAGATAAGGCTACTATCTTCTTTCTTAACCCTAACACCTTCCAAGAGAAGTCTAAGGGTCTTGAACTTGGACAAAAAATCTTCAATGCAAGAAAAATTATTGGGGTCCGATGAAAGCAATTCATTTTCAAGTTGATGGGCTTTAAGTTCATTTTTAATTCCAAAGACTTTAGTAATCTATTTCATTGCTTCATCAGGAGTATCAAGTTCTGCAATATGGAATCTAAGATCTAGAGAAACATATATCCCTATCAACCCACGTGCTTGGTCTTTCCTATTTTCCCATTTAGCTGCCTTATCTTCATCTTTCGGTTTGGTCTCTTGGCCTGTGGCTATTCTGTAAAGACCTTTACTTCTAAGTAAATCCACAATGTAGGACCACCATTGGAAGTAGTTTGTGCTGTCAAGAATAACTTGGCATGGACTTTCCATTTTAAAAAAAACTAAAGCTATAGATGCTGAAACTAAGTGTTTCAACGGAAATATCTCGAAAAATTAGGCTGTTTAAAAAAAACAGTTCTGAAAACGGCTTCTGGATGAAGAAGTTATGGCTTTTTGTAATGAGTGACAAAAAGCTACATTCATTTGCAGTTTAGAATCTGGAAATTCATAGTCTCATTCTATTTTCATTTTATTTTACAGTTCCATTTCATCTCACTGTCATATTCCATTTACATTTTATTTTTACAGTTTTACTCCATCTCATCCTATTTCCATTTTATTTTTACACTCATATTCCATAGCCATACTTCAGTTTTCCTTCTTTTCACATTCTACAGTTGATTCCAGTCTACAACTAATTTGATTCTGTAGCTACAACTTACTTATCAGCTCTGGCACAATTGGACAGCTCACAAATAAATCATGAATGTGGGAAATTGAAGAATCAAGTTTGGGAGACAAAACATGCTAAAAGGTACCTACGGATCAACACCAAAAGAGTTATCAAGCAAAAGGTTAAGTTCTAAAGGTAAAATGCAAAATTTATTTCAACAACAAGTTAAAAACATAAGGCATGTATAATATGAATAATTGTATGTTTCTTTAACGAGTCATCATTTGATTTGACTTCCACTTCATCATACCACATCTCCGCCACATCATCCATACTTGGTACCAAACGGTCCATAATAACTTCATTATACCACATCTCCGCTACACTCTCCATACTTTGTACCTAAACGGTCCTTAATAACTCCATCTATTAACGATCATGACTACGATGTGACCAACTTATCCACGTCTCTCCAAACCATCACCATCTACTTATTCCACGCAAACTCGTAGTTATTTTTCACTATACTCGCAGTCAGTCCATTTCATAAACCAGCAGAGTAATTCTGAAGCTTAAGAAATTTTGCGAAACAGAAGCCATGGGACTCATTGTCAGGACAAAGCCAGTAGGAGAAAAATATATGGAAGGATACCCACAACTCAAGGAAATGCTGCAGAAGGCTGGATGGATCAATTTCATTGAAAAATTTGATGGCTTCCACAATGAAATCACAAAATATTTTGCTAGATCATTTGATGGTAAAGAAGTAGAAATTGGAGACATTAAGTTTGCAATAATAGAATCCTACATAACATAGGCTGCAAAACTACCAAGACATGGTGAAAGATGGTTCAAAAACAAGGAATTCCATAGCGAATCATGGAAAGTAATCCTCGGGAACCCAGGTATGGATGTCTCTATGTTTAGAAAAGGAATTCCTATTTCAACACTTAAAAGTAAATGGAGAAGCATGCTTATGATATTACAGAAATTCATTACCTGTGAGGGGAGATTCGGGTGCATGTATGTCTACCATGTATGATTATCGATGAACTTTCTAGAAAATAGAGAAATAAATCTCCCTTTCTTCTTGTTAAACAGTTTAAGAAGGATGGATTCAAATGTACAGAAGAAAATAGGATTCATAGACACATCCATGTATCGTCATGGGTTGGTAAATATACTAGATGAGTTTCATTTGAAAAGAATTGGAGATACTTGGGAAAATTTCCTGATAAGAAACTATTTCCAAGAGGCACCAGAGTCACTTGAACAGAGTAATGTCAAAAAGAGTAGGAGAAATAAGACCCGTATACCCATTCAAAGCAAACCTGAGTCCTCAATGTAGAAAAATGATGAAGAGCTAGTCTCTGAAAAAAATTTAGAGATCAGGGAGCAAATCAAGAAAAAAGGGAAGATGAAACAAAAAGCTGGTGAAACTATTGGAAACAAACCGGAATCTTCATTACAACAAGATGATGACAAATTAATTTCTAAAGAATTGACAGAGATTAGGAAACAAAGCAAGAGAAAAGAAAAGATAAGAAAGGAGAAAAATGGTACAAAGGAGGAGAACGTAAGCCCTCTACAACTTAGAAGGAGCTCTAGACTCTGATGTATGGTAAAGAAGATATCATCAAAGGGAATGGAGTTCATAAATTTAGAAGAAGAAACCCTAGTACCATCTCCTGATAATGTTCCATCTGCACATAGTCCTCAAAATTCTCCTGAATAATATTTCGAAGGCAACCCTAGCAGAAGATCTCTAGGCATAGACCCAGTGCAACAACAAATATATGACTATATAGAATCATTGGAGAAGAAAAGTGTCTCAATGAATCCAGAACGCTCTGTCAATCCAAAAGAACCTCTAATTGACTCTCTCAAACAAGAAATCTATGAGTTAGAGATATTGAATAGACATACCAAGAAAGAAAATGAAACCTTGAGGGAACAGAGTAAATTGGATAAGGCTATTCATGATAATACAATATTGCATCTAGGGTTGTGGTATAAGAAGAATAGGAAGTTGAAGAGGAAGAATATAAGCTTGAACAGAACAATCATCAACCTTAAATACATGCTTCTTATGAAGAAACCCAGAATGGCAGTCACTTCAAAGAAGAGCAAAAGAAGAAAATTAGATGTACTAGCAGAAGTGTCTGAGAAAATGCAATAGGAAAGAAGAATTCACATTTTTTGAAAATTACATGAGGACATGCAATGATTTTGCAGTGGGGGTATGTTGAACCTCAAAATTACCCTCTCCTTGACAGCTTTTCTCACTTCTTTCCCTTGCTTTTCCATAAGATTATAGATCCCCATCAATGATAAATGATAGGTTTTGTCTTAAGGAGGGCATTAAATGATTGACATGTTATATTTTTATGTTTTTGCTATTTGAATAAATTTTTGCAAATTAGCTACAGAACGCAGCCTATTCTGCAGCTAACTATGTATTCTATAGCTACTTCCATGGTTTGGCGGGTTTCAGGTGTCAAATGAAGAATCTGGTCATATGGACATCTCTACAATCGTCTCCACATGGATTTAATCCTAGTCACTCAGCCCAGATCGATAAGAAAGAAAGCTCAATATCGTAGTCAAAGGTGGAGTCAAACATATGATACCTGGAAGCAATAGGACTCTTTGTCTGATCTTTCGTGGTTAATCAATAAGCTAACAATTTTGTTGCAGCATTAACTCGGATCAACCACCCGCGTTAACGGTTCCGTTGCAAACATCTCACTTGAATTTAAGTCACATGTAGCTGATCAGATGTTTACGCAGTCCTATTGTAATACGTATAGGCCACATGTAGCTAGTTTTCCTCAAAAACAATTATGATTATTTCCTTTTGAATACTGGTTGTACAAAACTAAGGGGGTTGGAAAAATTTTATGTATTAAAAGTTCATACTTTTGGCTCTGTATTTTTTGGATTTCATTCCTGCTTATAATATAGAATTATGTGTTGACCAATGATCGTTTAAGAGAGCATTTTCAATTAGTTAGCAGCTCAACCCAGTCAGTTGCAGAGGGCCCCTGCACTGAAGGAGGTTTTCTTTCCATTCGTTTTCTGTTTAGTTTTAATTTCACCATTTTCTTTTAGCAGTATTTCTAACTTAGGTTGATTTATTTTAGTTTTGATCAATAGCATAATGTTAAAACTCAATTGTGCAGTCTTGTTTCTCCAACACATTTCATGAAAGGAAATGATTTTGTTTCTAAACAGAGTAAGGTTGAAGTAATGAGAATGCACTGTTGACTAACTTAATCACTGTTTTTTTATTTATTTTCTAGTTCAGATTGTCAATACACTGCGTTAATGAATGTTTTTTATTACCATTTCAAGTTGATACTCATCCTAAACTAAATGGTTAAACATTCACTTCACACAATGGTTGAAATCAATCAGTTACCTTCTGCATGTTTCATTTAGTTCTCTAGATCATAAAGTACAGAAACTTGCTTGTATTCCATGTCAAGAAGGTTATCTTTCAAAATTGAAGGTTAAAGTAACTAGAAGTACTTTAGTTGATTTCATTCTTTGTGTTTATTTCAACATGCATTACAACTTCACCTTTAAAGAATTAGATTTATGACTTAGGATTAATGACAAGATAGGACAGATGATATATTTTTCCTTTCTTTAAATTAGATTTTGACTGGTTTAAGCTCTTGGTTCATCATTAGGAAGTTTAGATTCAGTGTCTCATAGTTCAGATTTTACATCATTAGGAATCAAAGAACAGAAACCCACAAAACAATATAAAAAATACAAAACAACGAAGTAAGAAGGGTTAACTAAGCACATATAGTGCACTACACTTCATCAGCTTACAAACCTCGGTTGATAATTTATGCAAGCAATTTAGGGCACTAAATTTACTAAACACTTGCTTCCAGTGTCTTATCCATGCTTGTCCCATCATGTCACAGACCACACTACTTTCATTTCATTGATGTATCCCTCGACCTATCCTATCCATAACATAAACATACTATAATAACATAATATCAATTCATATCCACATGATACTCACCTCATAGATTTGTAGGGCTACTCTTCCCAATTGATTCCTCATAAGACTAGGAACCTCTTCATGCCATTCACGTGCATAAGCAATAATCCTTCCACAAGAATGATCCATGATGACCATGTCAGACAACAATATATATATATAACAACCATGATCCTGTCATACAACGACATACATACATACATATATACATGCATATATATAAACATTAGCATAAACATGATCACAACATAATTACCAAATATCATAAGGTCAAGGTTAAGAGAACTCCCTTTATCCATGCACAACATCAAGGTTGAGGTAAAGTTCGAAATGGGCTCCTAAGAGTTTATTAAAAAAATCAAGCCTGAACCGACGCGACCCTTCTATAGGTTGGCTCGACCTTTCTATCTCAGGCCCGACCCTTCTGCTGCAGGTGTGACCCACGGTGCAACCTTTCTATCTGATGCACGACCCATGGCGCGACATTTCTATCTGATGTGCGACCCTTTTTCTTCTTGTGTGACCTTTATATTTCAAGCGCGACCCTTTAGTGACTGAGGGTTATATTTTCTCGGAGCGATTTCAAGCAAGAAAAAACATAGAAATTCGAGAATTCTTTAGATCTATCATTGAGAAAACATGAAATTAGGATAAAATACTCACATCATTGAGCAGATCTATAGATCTATCTTGTTTGGATGCAAAATTCTCAAAGATACACAATACTCTGGATATCAATCTACAAGATTCCACCATTAAACTACAACATAATGATTTTTTATCAATTGAAGCAAACAATTTCTTGACATAAAATGATATCATATACACCATGAAACTCCATTGAATCAATTATGAAAAGAAAAATCGCTACACATAAAATTGTTTGGCCCTTACTGACCTAATCTACATTCAACATCTCCAAAAAAAACTGTGTTTTTCTCTTTTTTAATGCTCCTCTCTAAATTTGAATTTCTCAAACAACCTAATCCCTATTTAATTAGCCTAACACACACCTAAACTAACAAAATCTATCACTTCACTCCTAATCTGGGGATTCCAATAACTTTTACAAACAAATAATAAATAAGAATATTTAAGAGGTCCAACCCTCTTTCGTAAATAATTTTGATCGGTCAGGTCAAAGGTAACTCCTGCATCACTAAGTATGGAATGTCGACCTGTGGGAGGGAGACAAACAAACTGACATGCACAGGTCGGCAGGCCACTAAAACTCAGCTGAAGCCTATGTATCGACAGTGCAAGACATGTTGCTAAGGATGATTGGTAAGAAGGCTCTAAAACGAAGCTAAGGAAAAATTTTGGAGGGTGGTTGTAGCCACTACAACAAGATGACATCTTAATCTTTAGCTAGAGTTGGGAAGAGCACCTCCACCTTATTCGACAGGTCCTTCAAATTTTGTGACAACACAAGATGTGTGCAAATTTGGAGAAATGCACTTTTGGCATGACCCAGGTTCAATATATGGGGTACATCATTGATGAGCAAGGTGTACATCTAGATCCAACCAAGATACAAGTCATTCGGGATTGGCCAACCCCAACCACACTAACAAAGCTTTGCAGCTTTTTGAGCCTCGCCAATTTCTACCACAGGTTCGTGTCGGGGTTCTCTCATATCACTCAGACTTTACGTCAAGTCACCAAGGGCAGAGCGAAAAAAAATAAATAAATTATTTTTTGGTCTGAAACCAAATAGAAGGTGTTTGTCAAGTTGAATCATTGCCTCTACTATGCACCAGTGCTCACATTACCAGACCTGCAACAACCATTTTATATTGAGACAGATCCCTCCGAATATGCTATTGGTGTAGTTCTTAGTTAGCAGGGGAATGTAGTGGCTTACCACAGTGAGACACTTTTAGACACAGTCCGAAAGTATCCCACTTACAAAAAAGAAATGTATCCCATTATGCAGGACTACCGTTAATCAAAGCATTACATTCTAAGGAAGGAAACGATCATCCACACAGACCGCTGACCCCTATAGTTCATATAGACACAAGGGATGTTGCAAAATGATCACCATCAGAAACAATCCACATATCTGTAGAAGTTCCATTTGAACATTAAGTACAATAAGGGCAAGACCAATAATGTTGCAGATTCCTTCAGCCGACCACCATTCATGGCGCTGATGACTATGCTCGACTCTTGTGGGCACGAGATTCTTGGGTGGCTGCATCTTTACAAGAGCAATCCAGAATTCGGAAACACATACCAGACACTCCTATAAGGGAAGAAACTTCCAAATTTTCACCTCCAGGATGCACTATTATGCCACTTCGGACAAATTTTTGTTCCTTCAAGCGAGCGTTCCAAGATGATTTGGGAAGCGCACTACAGTTGGTTCGTTGAACATTTTAGAGTAGAGAAAACAGTGGTGGTATTGTAGAAGTATTTTTATTGCTCGAAACTTCATCAGGATGTTGTGAATTACGTTAGATCTTGCACCACCTACACCATTTCCAAACCAACCATCAAGAAGCAAGGCCTATATAATCATCTACCTGCTCCTAGTCGACCTTGGGAATCCATATCCTTAGATTACATGTTGGGCCTTCCTTCTATTAAGCACGATAGTGAGTGCGTTTTCATGGTTATCGGCAAATTCTCTAAGATGACCATCATGGCAGCCTGCAAGAAGAGTATCATAGCAGAGGCCACTGCTAAGATATTATTTAAGCGAGTGTGGTACACTTTGGGATCACACAGTCCATTGTCTCAGATCGGGACAAAAAATTCATGAGTGTATTTTGGTCAAGTCTCTGGTCGATGCTGGATACCAAACTTAGTAAGTACATGACATTCCACCCCCAAACTGATGGAAAAACAAAGGTAGTCAATAGGATGATTGTACACATTATGCGCATATACAACTCGAAGCGTCAACACACATGGGATGAAAGCCTTCCCTATGTCTAACACAGCCACAACAAAGCTCTCCATAACTCAACGGCCCATAACCCCTTTCAGGTCGGGCTTGCATTTCAGCCATTATGTCCCGTTAATGTGGACATACTATTTGCAACTACTTAGGTAGATTTTACTCACATCCATTCTGAAGCCAATTGGTCTAACAGCTTTATTGAGTGCATTCAACCCATCCGCTAGCAGATCCATGATATATTGGACAAAGCCAATGCTAAGTACAAGCAATTCCATGATCAACATCGAGTGTCACACAAGTTACAGGTAGGCAACAAAGTTTGGCTACATTTGTAGGAGCACCTCGCTAGACCCCACTGCAAGCTTTGCCTGCTCCGATATGGGCCATACACCATCACCAAGGTTGTAGGGGACAATGCCTTCGAGCTCAACATCCCATCGTTCTTTGGTCTGCGCCCAATGTTCAATGTAGACCACCTTCGGTCATACTTTCCATCATTGTTGGACACATTTGACATTACATAATAACTCACCCAATAGAGCTAAACCCGAACTGCATGGAACATGCCACAACTGATCAAGTCATGGAACCACAGAGCAAGAACACTCGCCAACAAAGGATCCAACTATATCGAGTTGCCAAAGCATGTCAACTCCTTCACTAGGGCAAGTGGTTCACCAAGGACCAAGTTTAGCAGAAGTTTCCCCATCTCATGAAGGCACTGAACGCAATGGGGATCATTGCTTCCTAAGGGGGGAGGACTGCTCACGGCATTATTGTCTCCTTTAGCCGTTCTTTGGTTGGCGACGTCTAGGGCTGCGTCCTCTTTCTATTTAGAAAAAATTCGACCAACGACAACTTATTGCTTAACGACGATCCTTTTATCACTTGGGGTTCTGCCAACTGCGGCTACAAAGCCTTTTAGATTGTCTTGCTTTTTAGATTTTCTAGTTTTTTTATTCTGATATTAATTTTTTGGAAAGATAGAGGAAAGACACAAAATTCACGCACAATAATATGAGTTGTGGCTTTTCAATTGATCACACAAACTTGATTGATTACAATGAACCTAATGAAATGTATTTCCCAAAATATGACTTTAAAACTAGAACTCATTCGACTTGACTTAACTAGAACTCATTGAACTTGACTTAACTAAAACTCACTGAACTTGACTAAATTCACTAACTCTCCAAATTTAATGAAATATTACATAAAAAAATAATTACAATTTCTAACATATTTTGCCTTACATACACTACAATGTATGAGATTTAATAAAATGTAATATTTTTCAACATAATATAAATTTTCTACGTATATTTTTTATTTTAAAAATAAAATTTAATTAAAATTAATTAATTTATACTTCATAAATCAACTAATTTACACTTTGTTCATATTTTAAGTGAAATTCAAATTATTTTTATTGCAAACATTAAAAAACTCGACTTGAATAAACCTATTCTACGATTGCTAACCTAAAACGAAAATGAAGAATATGCACATAGATCTCCACCTTGAATTTTTTATCACTCCAAGAATAATAAATCTCGAGTTAAGTTAAATCTATGCCAAGGATTGCACACTCATAACATCCAAAACGCCAAACGTCACAAAACCTATATCAAGATTATTACGAACATGGTTTAACATTACCCACACCACCACGTGAAGGATGGTTGCTCACGCATAACTTCCAAAGGGCCAAACATGAAAAGAAACCTATTTCAAGATTACAAACATACTTTAACAACCTTTTCTTTCCTCCAAAGGTTATCTTTACCATTACCCACACCGCCACAGGAAATATGGTTGTAGACAAATTTAGTGATCTTAGGGAGTCGTGCTCATCCTAGGAGAAGCCTTTACCATGTACTCCGTGGGGTGAATTTGTGCGTCGCCATGGCCATCATGAAATACGTAAGCAACTCCACCATCGCTAGTCTTATCCATGCCTGCCATCTCGTCATCTGCAGAAACCCTTAGAAGATTGAACTTGTGCAAAGGGTAGAACACGGGGGCCATGGTCGCAGTGATCCATCCCGCGGTGGCTAGAAGTTGTATGACAGGGAGTTACCAAGTTCGCCCGAATTGGGGCAAACATTACGGAAATTCGCCGATTCGGATCGTCCGCTGAACAATTCGCGGAAATTCAATCCGATTCGTAGTATTAAGAGTTAATCATGGGTTAATGCAGTTTGTTAATTCTGTGGCACATATATGGAAAATTTGAAAATGAGAAGGGGTTAGGGTTAGTAAACAATCACATAAAAGAGAGAACTAATATGATTATTTAGCATCGATTTCAAAGTTAGTCGAACTATTACCTGTATATTGGGATAGAAGATAGCTGTAATCTCTGGAATGTTTTATGAGGAGTATAACAATAGATAAATAAATAAATTGATGCAATTAGAAACTTAAGTTAAAAACACAGGCGACAAGGAATTCTACTGGGCAGAAGTCAAATGCAAGATTCGAGAGGGAAGAACCTTGAACAGCAATAATCATTGAATTCGAACTTTAAAGAGGACGGAATTGGAGACGAAGTGAAATACGAACTTTAAAGGCCCAGGATTCGAGCCTGGAGAAGTGAAAGACAGCCTCTCGACGTGTAAATTTCGAACCGCGAGAACTTATACACATGTTTCAAAGGGATGGGATCTGAACCAGGAAAAGTGAAACACGATCTTTAAAAGCTACAGGATCAAAGCTGGGAGAAGAGAAATATCAATTTAATTTAAAGGGACGGGAGTCGAACTGGAAGAAGTGAAGTGCGCGGTCTAAAGGAACGAGATTAGAACGGAAAGAAGTGAAACACGTGCTTTAAAAAATGGGATTCAGACATGGAGGTTTTGGAGAGCCGCCAGCTCAGGAGATGTGCAGGTGTAGCTTGAGCCGGACATGGCGGATGGGCGGGTTCGAACAGGAGACAAGGAATTCTAATCGACAGAAGTCAAGTGCAAGATTCGAGAGGGACGAAACTTGAACAACAATAATCAGTGAATTCGAACTTTAAAGAGGACGGAACTGGAGACGAAGTGAAATACAAACTTTAAAGGGCTGTTAAAATAATAATTTTCACTGCAAGTTTATTTGCGATGCGATCCATCGCAGATCGCTGCCCCCTCCACATCTTGTCCCATGCGCTGCGATGACGAATGATGATGCGATGCGATCTAATCGCATATCGCAGATCACACTAATGTGTGTGTGCTCCACTTTAGTGTTCCGCTAAAAGAGATTTTGCGATGCGATATAAATGAGGTCAATGGGTGAAGTATGGGCCAGCATTAAATAAATTTGATGTGAAGTAAAAGCTACATTTATTGACCGCCAGTAAATGTCAGTAAAACAGTAAATGGAATTTATTGTGGTTGGTAAGTTTTGATGAAATTTTTAATTTTGTTTCAGCGGGAGTATGGGCTCAAGTAATAGTCGGTAAAAGCATTTAATTTCCATTATCTCTTTTACGGAGCATGGTAAGTGAAAATGTGAAGTAAGTTTATTTTGTAGTCATATATATATTTGTAATGTTTTTTTTGTGTTAGTGAGAAGAAGGGAAACGCAGCAGCGCCAATGTAATTGAATTAGAGAATGCACAGCAGTGCGAAGAAAAATAGAAGTGCATCAGCAAGTGTATGTATGTAATACACAGCAGCGTAGTATAACAAAGAAAAAGGAATGCACAACAGTGCTAAAAATGTTTCTGGTTGTTCTGTAACAATTTGAATGTTTTGTTCTTGGAACTGCATCTGAAGAAGTCTTTTGTAAATCCCTCTGAGAGAGGAAGAAGTCTGTAACAACACTTATTTTATTGATGAATGCAAAGTTTTTGTGTGTGTGTGAAAACTCTATCTGTCTGCTGCAAATAATTTTTTTTAAAAAGCTTCCCTGTGTTAAAGATCCTGTGTTTGAAACAGAGCATTGTATTTGTGTTCTGTGATTTTGTTTTTGGGATTTTGACAGAAAAATCCCCAACAGTGGTATCAGAGCTGGTCTAGGCTCTTTGAAGGGTTCAAAGAAGCTGAAAGGAGGAGTCTTTTGTTGCAGCAGTAGATCTTCTCAGGCAAAGGATTCAGGTATTCCAAAAAGTTTTTTTTATGTGTTGCTGAAGAAGCAGTGAGTTGTTTTAAACATACAGTCAAGGATTTAGAGGCATAGATCAGAATGCAAGGAATGGCCAGCACAAGCACTGGTATGGGTATGTTTAACACCCAGCTCCCACAATTTAATGGGAAAAACTATGACTATTGGGCAATAACCATGACAGCTCTGTTTGCCTCTCAAGATTTATGGAAAATAGTTGAAGATGGTTTTGAAGAACCAGCAGATGAAACTGAGTTCAATGCATTAACTCAGGGAGAGAGAGATCTACTGAAGAGCAATAGGAAGAAGGATTCAAAAACCCGTGTGTTGTTGTATCTAGTAGTAGACCAGAGTGTGTTTCCAAGGTTAGCAGCAGCTAAGACAGCAAATGAAGCATGGCAAACCCTCAAGACAGCCTATCAAGGCATGGAGAGAGTGAAGACAACAAAACTACAATTGCTGAGAAAATATTTTGAGAATCTGACCATGAAGGAGTCAGATAACATTGACTCATTCTTCACACATGTAATTGGTTTGGTCACACAGATAAGGACTCATGGAGAAACCCTTGAAGATAGGAGGATTGTGGAGAAAATATTGAGGGTCTTACCCTCAAAGTTTGATGCGATTGTCACCACCATTGAAGAGACAAAGGATCTCTCAAAATTTTCAGTTGATGAGCTTCATGCATCACTGATAACACATGAGCAGAGGTTGAGTAGAAATGAAAACTCATCTCTAGAGCAAGCCTTCAAGACCCAGATGTCCTTTGGAAGAGGAAGAGGTCAAGGCAGAGGAAACAAAAGAGGAAGAGGCAGAAGCCAGAACAGAGGTGGAAGGAACAACCCAGCAAATGCACAAGGAAGAGGCAGCAATCCAAATCAGAACCAAGGCCAAGGCAGCAGCCAACAAAGAGGACAACAACATGCTCAAGGACAAAGGTATGAAAAATCCAATGTCCAATGCTATTATTGTAAAAAGTATGGGCATTATGCTAGTGAATGTAGAAAGAAGCAGCATGATGTGAGTAATAGCTCTAGTGCAAATATTACTAGAGAAAATGTCAGTCAAGATAATGTATTGTTAGCTTGTAACATGGCTGAAACAAATATTGAAGATATATGGTTTCTAGACTCCGGTTGCAGCAACCATATGACAGGAAACTTAGCTTTGTTTTCTGCTTTAGATCAAAGTGTGAATTCACAAGTCACACTTGGGACTGATAGCAAAATTTATGTTATGGGTAAAGGAGAAGTTAAAATATTCACAAAGCAAGGTGAAAAGAAAACCATAGCAGATATCTACTATGTCCCCGGAATGAGATGTAACCTCTTGAGTATTGGACAGCTTGTCCATAAGGGGTACAACGTTTTCTTTAAAAATGATGTATGTACCATCATGGATATAGCACCCAGCAAAAGATGCATTGCTGAAGTCAGAAGATGACAAGGAACAGGATGTTCCCTCTCCGGATCAAGGCAGACTTGAAGAACAAGAAGGAAATGGCAGCAGTCACCCAAGAGACCTTCCAAAGCGTGCCAAAGGATGAAAATTGGTTATGGCACTTGAGATTTGGACATCTCAATTTTGGAGGTCTTAACTTGTTGAGCAGAAAAGGAATGGTAAGAGGATTACCATTGATAGAGAAACCGGACAGCCTTTGTGAAGGCTGCATATTGGGCAAACAACATAGAGAAAGTTTTCCATCAGGGAAAAGCATAAGGGCAAAGGCACCCTTAGAGATTATCCACTCACATTTGTGTGGACCAATGCAAGCTCCATCATTAGCAGGCAGCCTATATTTCTTAACATTCATTGATGATTTTGCAAGGAAGACTTGGATATATTTCCTTAAAAACAAAAGTGAAGTGTTTGAGAAATTCCAAAATTTCAAAGCACTTGTGGAGAACCAAAGCGGGCTGCATATAAAAGTTTTGAGAACTGATAGAGGAGGTGAGTATATCTCCAATGAATTCCTAAAATTTTGTAGAGAAAATGGAATTCATAAACAATTTACAACAAGGTACACTCCACAGCAAAATGGAGTTGCTGAAAGGAAGAACAGGACCATCATGGATATGGCGAGGAGCATGTTGAAGGCAAAACATTTGCCAAATGATTATTGGGCTGAAGCTGTAAATTGTGCAGTGTATATTTTGAACAGGTGTCCTACAAAAGCAGTGATGAACAAGGTGCCAGAAGAAGCATGGAGTGGGAGAAAGCAAGGAGTCACCCACATGAGAGTTTTTGGATGTGTGGCCTATGCACACATTCCAGATCAGCTAAGGAGGAAGTTGGACAGCAAAGGGGAGAAATGTCTTTTCATTGGATACAGTGAGGAATCCAAAGCTTATAGGTTGTATATCCCATCTACCAAGAAATTCTTTGTGAGCAGAGATGTTCAGTTTATTGAGGAGGAAGCTTGGGATGGAAGCATAGAGAAAACAGTTAATGTTAAAAACTGTTTGTCTCATGATGAAGATGATGAAGAGGTGGCTGAAATGCATCCCCAAACAGCAGCGCCAACACAAGGACAGCAAGGAACACCATTGAGGATAAATGAGAGTGCTTCTCCAAGCACACCACAAGGAGGAAATTCAAGTGCATCTTCAAGCACTTGCACACCGAATGAACGAGGTAAGAAGTTCAGAAATTTAAGTGACATTTATAATGAAGGAATGAATTCTTTGTTTGCATTATATTGTCACATTGATGATCCTATTCATTTCGAAGAAGCAATTAAAGATAAGAAATGGATAGAAGCTATGGATGAGGAGATGAATGCCATAGAGAGAAACAAAACATGGGATTTGGTTGAGCTACCAAAAGGCAAAGAAGTTATTGGAGTGAAATGGGTCTATAAGACCAAATGCAATGTTGAAGGCAAAATTGAAAGACACAAGGCAAGACTTGTCGTCAAGGGATACAAGCAGCAATATGGGAGAGACTATGAGGAGACTTTCGCACCGGTTGCAAGAACGGAAACCGTGAGAGCAGTGCTGTCCATAGCAGCACAAAACAAATGGAAAGTCTACCAAATGGACGTGAAGTCAGCATTCCTAAATGGAGTGTTAATGGAAGAGGTTTATATTGAGCAACCTCTAGGCTATGAGAAGAAAGGTATGAGAAGAAAGGTGAAGAGCGCAAAGTGTGCAAATTGAAGAAAGCTCTTTATGGGCTGAAGCAAGCGCCAAGAGCGTGGTACAGTAGAATAGACTCCTATCTACTGGAGAATGAATTTGACAAATGTGAGGGAGAACCCACAGTCTACATCAAAGAAAAGGATGGTAAGATTTTAATTGTTGTCTTGTATGTTGATGATGTTATTTTTACAGGTAATGATGACTACCTCATTGAAAACTTCAAATCAGTCATGAAAGAGGAATTTGAGATGACTGACATGGGTTTATTGAGATACTTCTTAGGCATAGAAGTAGATCAAAATGAAAAAGGAATTTTTATCTCTCAAGCTAGATATGTAAATGAAGTGTTGGAAAGATTCCATATGCAAGAGTGCAAGGCAGCAATCACTCCCACGGTAATGGGATTAAAACTCAGCAGAGAAGACAGCAGCAAGGATTTTGATCCTAGCTTGTATAAGAGCATAGTTGGCAGCCTTATGTATTTAACTGCAACTAGGCCTGACATAATGTTTGCTGTTAGTTTGATTTCCAGATTCATGGAGAAGCCAAAAGAAGCACATTGGCAAGCAGCAAAAAGAATTCTGAGGTATGTTAAAGGTACAAAAAGATTTGGCATTTTATATACTTTTTCAGAAAATTCAAATTTGGTTGGCTACACTGATAGCGATTGGGCTGGAAGTGTGGATGATCGGAAAAGCACTTTCGGTTATGTTTTTCACATGGGTTCAGGAGCAATTTCATGGGCTTCCAAGAAACAACCAATTGTGGCGTTGTCTACAGCAGAAGCAGAGTACGTGGCAGCTACAGCAGCAGCATGTCAAGCAGTTTGGATGAGAAGAATGTTGAGGAGCTTAGGCCAAGAGCAGGCAAAAGCAACAGTGATTTTCTGTGACAATAGCTCAGCTATTGCGTTGTCCAAGAATTCTGTGTTTCACAAGCGAACGAAACACATTGATACAAGGTTTCACTACATCAGAGAATTGGTGAACAATGGAGAAATCGTTTTACAACATTGCAGCACTCAAGAACAGGTTGCAGATATTCTGACCAAGCCATTGGATCAGAAGAGCTTTGAATTTTTAAGGAAGCGTCTGGGTATGATTGATAACCCAACAGTTGAAATTAAAGGGGAGTGTTAAAATAATAATTTCCACTGCAAGTTTATTTGCGATGCGATCCATCGCAGATCGCAGATCACTGCCCCCTCCACATCTTGTCCCATGCGCTGCGATGACGAATGATGATGCGATGCGATCTAATCGCATATCGCACTAATGTGTGTGTGCTCCACTTTAGTGTTCCGCTAAAAGAGATTTTGCGATGCGATATAAATGAGGTCAATGGGTGAAGTATGGGCCATCATTAAATAAATTTGACGTGAAGTAAAAGTTACATTTATTGACCGCCAGTAAATGTCAGTAAAACAGTAAATGGAATTTACTGTGGTTGGTAAGTTTTGATGAAATTTTTAATTTTGTTTCAGCCGGAGTATGGGCTCAAGTAATAGTCGGTAAAAGCATTTAATTTCCATTATCTCTTTTACGGAGCATGGTAAGTGAAAATGTGAAGTAAGTTTCTTTTGTAGTCATATATATATATATATATATATATATATATATATATTTGTAATGTTTTTTTTGTGTTAGTGAGAAGAAGGGAATCGCAGCAGCGCCAATGTAATTGAATTAGAGAATGCACAGCAGTGCGAAGAAAAATAGAAGTGCAGCAGCAAGTGTATGTATGTAATACGCATCAGCGTAGTATAACAAAGAAAAAGGAATGCACAGCAGTGCTAAAAATGTTTCTGGTTGTTCTGTAACAATTTGAATGTTTTGTTCTTGGAACTGCATCTGAAGCAGCCTTTTGTAAATCCCTCTGAGAGAGGAAGAAGTCTGTAACAACACTTATTTTATTGATGAATGCAAAGTTTTTGTGTGTGTGTGAAAACTCTATCTGTCTGCTGCAAATAATTTTTTTTAAAAAGCTTCCTTGTGTTAAAGATCCTGTGTTTGAAACAGAGCATTGTCTTTTTGTTCTGTGATTTTGTTTTTGGGATTTTGACAGAAAAATCCCCAACAAGGGCCAGGATTCGAGCCTGGAGAAGTGAAAGACAGCCTCTCGACGTGTAAATTTCGAACCACGAGAACTGATACACATGTTTCAAAGGGATGGGATCTGAACCACGAAAAGTGAAACACGATCTTTCAAAGCTACAGGATCGAAGCTGGGAGAAGAGAAATATCAATTTAATTTAAAGGGACGGGATTCGAACCGGAAGAAGTGAAGTGCGCGGTTTAAAGAAACGAGATTAGAACGGAAAGTAGTGAAACACGTGCTTTACAAAACGGGATTCAGACATGGAGGAGCTCAATAGAATCTCTTACAGATAAGATTCCAACAGGGAGAAGCATAATACGAGGTCTTACAGGCACCGGATTTGAATTAGGAGAACTAAAATAGGAGCTTTGAGATTTATTGGACTAAAACAGGGAAAGCTTAAAAACTTAGGTTTGAGAAGGACGGGATTCCAATTTTCAGAACAAGAGAACTGAAATCCGATCTGAGAGCCTCGGACCGATGAGAGTCGAACATGCGACGCGCAATGCGCACTGGGAGAACTAAAATGCGAACTTTGAGATGTTTGGATTCGAACGCTCGACCACCTGGGCGAAAAGAAACACAGATTGAGCTTCCACCAGGCTAGATGCGAACTTGCAGTGCAAAATTCGAGCCGGAATATGGAGCAATTTGAGACCAGTGAGGAGTTCGATGAGAATCCCCGTCTATCACTCTGTACATAGGCCTCGCCATTTTGTCCGAAATGCAGGTTAACATTCTCATTTCTGTGGTGAAAAAAAGGTTAAAAGTAGCCGGAAGGGTAAAAAAAATTCAAGAAATTTTGTAGTGTTGGAGTGTTTAAATCTTTGTGAGAATTATTTTGGTAAAATCACATAGAAATTATTTGTCTCTGCATTTGGAACCAACCAGTGTGGTTCATCGTCAGGACAAGTTGAAGATTAAATCTAAGCGATAAGTTAAATAGGGGACGCAGGTCGTTCCAACAACAGCTATATTTGACTTGACAAAGGATAAAAAAGACTTCTAACTGCTAGATTTAAAGAGGGCCAGATGAAAGGGGTCTAAGGTATCTATATTATTAATATTATTATTAATTTAATTTAATATTATTATTCCTATAATTAGTATCAATATTTGGAAATAATTTTATTAAAAATAATATACTAATATTAATTCAATATTACTAATTAATAATGTGAAACAATTATTCAACATCATCAAAATTTTTAAGGTATTCAAAATATTGAAATTCCATCGCTATAACTTAAATTTAGAAAAATTCCTACTAAATTTTATTGGAATATAGTCTAAATTTCCATAATTTTCAGATAAAAAAACAATCTCGTTAGGTTTTCAGAGAAAAAACGATCTCGGTAGACTACGGCAAATTGATGCAGCGATTAAAAAAAAAATTGTTGAGTTTTGTTGGTCAACTGTAATTATTATATCTTAACGCATAGAAAGATATTAAGATAACGGAAATGGATATAAGTAGATACGTTTTACGAACCGTTTATGAGATTGGATGTTTTTATGAAACACCTACATTTTTATTATTTTTTAATATTCGTCACATTCTTTCAGTTTTCCTGGTCTGGCCTCTTCTATTTATATCACCGTCGCTGTTAACTTTTGCATTGTTTTGTTTTCATTATAATGTTTGCGTGGCCATTAACTTAATTTTCCCACATGTTTTACAAGTTGTGTTTTCTCTCATGGCGCTTGATGGTGCACAACTCATTTGAGTATTAGCCAATTTGCATTTTAGCATTTATTTTTATTAAAAATGCTTTTATTAATTTATTATATATTATTAATGATAACTTAATTATTTCTCATTTTTATGCCTTTTGGAATTTGAAAATAATGATGTGTCACGTCTATGCATGCTTGGAATTTGATGTCTCACTAGACGTATTTCATATTTTAAGATGTATTTGACAGTGGTTGTAAATTTTTACCTGTCACTTACCTGTTAAATTTGACATGCTTCATAAATCAGAAACTATCATTTTGACGTTTCATTTAAAATTTTATAATACCCGTCTTTAAGTTAAAAACACCAAAGTCAAAGTAAGTCCAACGTCATAACGCAAATGCATACAATACCTCCCACTCCATGGCAATGAAGCCTGACACACTTTCATAGATTTGAATTGTATAAAAGATTATCTGGCTATAGTCCTTTTGTAGATTTGAAATTTACTTTATGAAGAGAGATCTCTCCCTTGCCCTAGGCAACTAAGAACAATTACTTTGTAATCTAGGTGTTACATTCAACTAACGGACCAACTAGTCTACGACAAGAATGTGAATTCAGCCATCAAACTGTAAGCTATTACGTGATTGAAAAATATTAAAAATATACATGCATTTTTTGGTGTGTATAACACTAAGAAGGGCTAATGGGCTTGTTTCTGTTCCTTCAAAATCAACAAGATTTACCAGTTTTCAAGTTCCAAGTAAGTTGCCTTCTTCAACCAGTTTCAATCTCATTCGGTGGTTTCTTTTTCAATTTCTTTCTTAGTATTTTTTTTATGTGAAATAAATGTTGTGAAATTATACAGGCTTGTCAAAATGAATTTCTGTGAGGTCCGTTATTTTACAAGAATAATATATCATGTCACGTTAAAAAAAAACGTCTTAAATATTATAAAAATAGCTTGTGATTTATTCCATAATAAAGTGCTCAAATACCATTTTGAAAAGCCCATGCTTATTTTTTACTATTTTTGTCTTTTTAGTGCCTTGGCTTATTTTGACTAAAAATAGTATGTGATCTATTCTATAATGAAGCGTTCAATTACCATTTTGAAAAGCACAGGCTTATTTTGACTAATTTTGTATTTTGAGTTTTTTTTACTAAATGCTCTGAAATCAACTTCATTTTTATCGTAGTGAATAAAAAATAATTATTGAAGATGTTACAAACTCATATGTATTTAATATACCTATTTAGATTGTCAACCACTTCTAATATAGTTGTATTTGGAGGATTCAACTTGTACGAAGTACATGAATAGAATAAGTGATGGTATTGTTTAGGGCAATGTTTAATAGGAGGAATTTCTTTGTGTAATTGGTTGGGCTGTATATTTCCTCTATGATGTGGACAACAATGTGAATCTTAATTTTTAAGATGAGGAAATCATAGGCTCATATTTAAGATATTATGAACAAATGCAGATGATGAGTTGATTAACTCGTAGATGGATTGCAGAGTTTGTAGATTGCGAGTTTGCTTAGTCTTGACATTTTTCAGGGTCATGGTTTTAGGAATAATGTGTTCCAAATAAGTGTAATGGGTATCAAATTAGTTGAAAGGATATACAAATATTTAAAAAAAAACATTTAGCTACCATTACTGGATTTATTATTCAAGTAGTTCGCAGTTGGTTGAAAGTGCACTTATAGGGATTAAATTTATCTTGGTATAAATAAATAATCCAATAAATAAAACATGTAGTGAGTGAATAAAGATGTTTGTTCCCATATGTAAATAAAATATTTGGTGAGAATAAGTTATTAAGAAATAGTTAAACGCGTAATTATATGTTTAATAAATTTAACATATGTAGTAGATTATTGGATTTAAATAAATTATAAAAAATGATAGTAGTTAAATTCTTGATATTTAAAAAAGTAACTCTCTCATTTACTAGCAGTTGAGGATCCTCATCATCTTAACTATATGGCTTTCTTTAGTTTCTTTCACATGTCAAAATTTATGTACATAATCAAAATCATTAACTCCCAAAGGCTAAAAAGCTTTATAAAATCTTAAAAATATGGTTGTATACTAGGTGGAAACACATATGCTAATTTAGGAAGAAATAAGGCACTCGAAAAGGGAAATTAAAAGAAGTGGAGACATGGTGAAACACATATGTTGAGAAGAAACAAGGCACTCTCATAGGGAGATTAAAGGAAATTGAGATGAAGGAATAGTTGTAAGAGAATTTCTAGATAAGAGGAGGTGGACACTCACAAATTTAAGTAGAGTAGAATGTAAAATGAAAAACATAAAAGAAATGCCAAAACGTCGTCAAATTTTCATTTGACGAGCTGTAGAGATTTGAAACTCCAGACCTGGGTCTATGGCCTTTGGCTTTCAAAAATAATGGTAAACTAAAATATAATTTATATAATATTATTAAAAAGATTCGTTTTCAAGTTTTTTTAAGCAACCAATAAAAATGATGGTTGAGGTAAATAATGCTGACGTCAATTATTTAAATAAATCATGGGACGCTGATAACAGGCACTTTTATGGCCTTTGGCTTTCAAAATAATGTTCAACGGTCACTCTTGCCCACGTCTACGACTGTATTGTTTCCAAAAATATAATTTAAATAATATTATAAAAAATATTCGTTTTCGAATTTTCTCGAGCGAACAACGAAAATGACGGCTGATGTATATCGTTATTGATATATTATTTATACTGTTTTTTTATTACAAATGCTTCTGTTAATTAATTATTTAAATAAATAATTAAAAGCAATAATTGTAATAGTTGTTATAAATATTGGTGAATACACGACGTAATCAAAGATGACGGTGTGTTAGTAGTTGCGTACATTGTACGACATACGTATAATGATGATAACCATGATGCATTTACAACTCGTTATTATAGTAAAATATATCACCAAAAACCATCATTGAAGTAACAAATCTGATTTTACAAATTTTACCTTTTTAAGTTTTGAAGGTATGGTGAGAGGGATTAAGGGTTGAAATTGCCTCTAGGAAATTAAAATTATTTAAAAATATTTAGAGATACTCACACAATAATGATGATAATAATATTCTATGAAAATAGTAAAATTGCAAAACAAATTATTATTTCATCCAATATGTAAGTATTCTAATATGTGAATATTTTATTCAGTATGTAGATTATAATTTAATTAAAAGAAAAATTGAAAACAGAAGAGCATAGGTATTCAGTCAGAAGAGGCATAATGCACTTGAGAACTGTTTTCCACTTTTCCATTTTTAGGGCAACAACTTATAAGATACGATAACATAAATTAAATGGATTATACTAATCAGTGTGGCAAAATTCAAAATTAAATTCGTATTGTTATAGTACAAGGCCGTACAAATATTCCATAATTATTCTGGGTGGTTTTCTTTCTTCTTCTCATTTTACTTTATTAGGTCCTTGTTGGATATATCGAATCCCCTTTGCGATATGAAGCAATTTGTGCTAGCAGCGTTTTTGGTTTCATGATTTAGATGGGAGTCGTCTATCGAGGCGGAGGAATTGTCTGAATCGTTAAAAAGAGTTGGAATTCCGATAAAAATATTCAAAAATTTTTGTAAAGATTATTTGAATCGTGTTTTTGATGATGGAAATGAATTCAACATCATCAAAAAAAATTTAAACACCTAAAATTTTGAAGTTTAACAATTATAATTTGAATTTACAAAAATCCTTGTCAAAACTGAAATTTCCATAACTTTCCCTCTGCTAGTTAGACTACGGCTATGGCGTTTGGATGAGGCTATTATGTTTTATTAAATTATAATTAAATAAAAAATTTATATAATCGAACGTGGCAGCGCTTACTTTGGAATTTAGATCTCGGGTTGTGGTGGTAGGGTCAGTCTCCTGTCACCAAGTTGGCAGATGTAAGGCGGTGTGTTGTGCAATCTTTACTTTGGCCATTGAGGATTGGGTTGGGTTGGGTTTCACTGTGGCGTTTACTTTGGGTACCGAAGATTCGGTTAGGTTTGAGTGTAGTGTTTACTTTGGGCATTGAAGATTTAATTTTAATAGTTGATTGTGTGAAATATTTTTTTTTAATATATATATATATATATATATATATATATATATAATTATTATTTATTATTTATTTATTTATTTGGGGTGTTTTAAGTTTTATAAAATTTATTCGTTAAAGATTTTAATTTTTAATTTTTTATTTTTTATTATTATTGTTGTGATGTTATTGGTAATGATTTTATTTTATTCTTGTTTTTGGTAGAGTTTGGTGTTTAGTGGAGGTTTGGTGTTATTTTTGTTCTTGAGTGATTTAGCTAGGGTTTTATGTAGTCTTTATTCTAGGCAACGAAGAGTAGTCGATGTTTTGATATAATGTTTTTGCATAGCATTAAAGGTAACGAGTGTTTTCGATTTTAAAAGGGTTTGTATTGTTCATTTACTAGGGTTTACATTTGTTGTTGTTGTTGGTCAAGTAAAGTTTGGTGTTTTCCAAATATTTGGAATTCATTGTATCCTATTGTATTTGACCTATTATTGATTCTTGTGGATGTTGTTGGCAATGGGTTCTATTACGTTGTTGTTCATCATGGCTTAAACTAGTGGAGTTTGACATTTGACAAAGGCTTGGCACTCTCCATGTTCTAGCACAATTTTCCCTTCAATTGTTGTTGTGGATGTTGCTTGTAGTGAGTTTTACATAATTGTTATTCAAGGTCTTTAGGGTATCGAACCTTACATACACCAATGCTACATTTTTCACCTATAGAGCTTGGTATTTTTATGTTGGGTCCATTGTTAACAAGGTTTGTGTTGGTGTGACAATGTTGGATTCCAATGTATTGTTGTTCGGAGCTTTATGGAAGTGCTAGGTTTTATTCTATTGGTTATATGCCCAGAGATATTTAGTGCAATAATGCATATGAAAAACACTATTATGCTTGTTTGCACTTGTGTTGTTAGTCATTGTTTGATATGTTTGAAGGAATAATATCTTCCAAAATGGTTGTGTTTTATGGATTGCAATATATAACAACTTCTATTAGGGATAACTAGTAAATTAGAAGTCTAATATTTGCTACCATTGCCTTCAAGCAATATTTATAGAAAACTATACTCATTTGTTAGATAACAATTTCATGAAGAAATTGTCCACGACAAGAATCACAATGTTTATAATGAATGTCAATATTAAAAAAAACTCGTTGAGACTACTTGTTTTTTAGAATTTAGATGTTCATGGTTTCTTTTTTTATTGTGACAATATACCTTTTGGTATATCAATTCAATGGTTCTTGCAAGTTAATAATTACATAAATTCTCTTCTTAGATATAAGGGTAGTTTTTCAGTTATTGAAAACTAATTTTCTTTTAAATAAATGTGGCCTTAGTATCTCGTATACATTTAGATCTATACTATAGTTATAGCTTTGTGCCAAAAAAATGGTGTTTCAAAAACCAATTGCAATAGTGCCTCTTTCATGGTGTGAAAGAAAATTGTATTTAGCAAGGTTTTTGTGTTAAACAAATTGAAAAAATTAGTATCAATGTTAACAAAGTTTAGTATATCAAATGATATATTGTTTTCATTGTTTCCTTTATACAATGTAATAGAAATCTATAAATATTTGTCTAAACTTTGTCCCATATCAATTCATTTAAAAAATAAACAACAATAACAAAATTGATGAAAGATAATAACAATTTTTTCATTACTAAAATCCTAGCCATTCTTGATACACAACTCCTCAATGTAGTGGTGGCTATAGTTGTCTCTACATCAACATGATGACTTAGATTCAATGTATGCTTTACTGAAACACTTTTTGGTCTTCATTCCAAATCTTTTTTTTTTAAAGAATATGACACTCATAAACTTGTTCTATTGTTGTTCTAGTCTAAATTAACACAATAAATCTTTTTGATGATTACAATGTGAACACAATGGAGCCTTGAATGTTTGGAATTAATGGAGTCCCTCTCATTGGGGAATTCTCTTTTCTCATTCTCTTGTTTCATGTGATTTGATTTTGCATAGTTGCATTACAATTTATCATTCTTTTTGCACAATATATATCATTTATGACTTTATTATTTTCTAATTCCATATTCATATACAACATTAAGTGTTTTTTCTTTACCACAGATTTGTTTTTCTTTATACATATTTCTATAATTTTGTTTACCTCTTGCTAATCTACATTGCTATTATTATGACATGTACAATTATTCATACTTGCTTCTACTATACAAAAATCTAGCTAAAATGTCACTGTTGTTTGTTTGTTTGTTTTGACATTGTTTCTCATTTCTCTACTAAAAATTATTTGGTTATATAATTTCTTCCTTGCAATATCATTGGTCCAAGTGAAAAAAAGGAAATAAAATTAAATAAAGCACCATAGGGGTGAATTCATGAAGATGGGTTACACTTTTGGGCCAAATGTGACGATTAAATTTCAATTTTTTCTTCTTTTATCGAATTGAAGCCCTCAAACTTCATATAAGCATTGTGAATTTTGATTCAGAGTAAAAACACAATATATAGAGAATTATGTTGTTGTCCTAATGATATTTTTTACAAAAAACTTCACTGTTGTATAATCTCTCAATTTTCCATCAAATGAAATACTTGTCCTTGCAAATTTTAGCACATCTTAAGAGATATGTGTGTGTTCACATAGAATAACTTAGTCTAAAATGTGTAATTTAATATCTATATATATATATATATATATATGGAGAAAACTAGGTTTTTCATATTAAATTCTTATTTTTTTATTATTTTTTGAAGCTAGGGAAGTAAAATTTCAATTCCATTTTGTAGACACATGTGTTTGCGTAATATTTTTTTTCTATTCTTTAAATAAATTCAAAAACCAAGAATACCCTTTTGAAGAGGAATCGTAAACAAAGATATTTATATTTTTCGAATTCTTTTTGTTTTGTATATTTTATGTTATTGATTTTTTATTCAGCCAAACTCACTGAAGACTAAATTAACTAACTCTCCAAATTTAATGAAATCTTACATAAAAAAATAATTACAATTTCTAGCATGTTTTGCCTTATATAAACTACAATGTATGAGATTTAATAAAATCTAATATTTTCCAACATAATTTAAATTTTCTACATATATTTTTTATTTTAAAACTTAAATTTAATTAAAATTAATTAATTTATACTTCATAAATCAACTAATTTACACTTTGTTCATAGCTTAAGTGAAAATGGAGTCTTTGTATGATGACATTGGGAAATCTTTATACATATGCTATGATTCCTCCCTTCAAATTATTTTTATCGCAAACATTAAAAACCTTGACTTGAATAAACCCACCTATTCTACGATTTCTAACATAAAACGAAAATGAAGAATATGCACATAGATCTCCACCTTGAATTTTAATTGCTCCAAAAATAATAAATCCCGAGTTAAATTAAATCTATGCCAAGGATTGCACACCCATAACATCCAAAACGCCAAACGTCACAAGAAACCTATTTCAAGATTACAAACATACTTTAAGAAACCTTGTTTTTTCTCCAAAGGCTATCATTACCATTACCCACACCGCCACGGGAAATATGGTTGTAGCCAAATTTAGTGACATTAGGGAGTCATGCTCATGCTAGGAGAAGCCATAACCATGTACCTAGTCACCATCGCCATCATGAAATATGTAAGCAACTCCACCATGGCTAGTCTTATCCATGCCTGCCATCTCCTCCTCTGCAGAGATCCTAAGAAGATTGAGTTTGTACAGAGCATAAAACAGCGGATTTGGGAAGCGCACTACAGTTGGTTCGCTGAACATTTTAGAGTAGAGAAAACAGTGGTGGTATTGTAGAAGTATTTTTATTGCCCGAAACTTCATCAAGATGTTGTGAATTACATTAGATCCTGCGTCGCCTACACCATTTCCAAACCAACCATCAAGAAGCAAGGCCTATATACTCATCTACTTGCTCCTAGTCGACCTTGGGAATCCATCTCCTTAGATTACATGTTGGGCCTTCCTTCTACTAGGCACGACAATGATTGCATTTTCATGGTTGTCGACAAATTCTCTAAGATGATCATCATGGCAGCCTGCAAGAAGAGTATCATAGCAGAGGTCACTGCTAAGATATTATTTGAGCGAGTGTGGGTACACTTTGGGATCCCACAGTCCATTGTCTCAGATCAAGACAACAAATTCATGAGTGCATTTTGGTCAAGTCTCTGGTCGATGCTGGATACCAAACTTAGTAAGTCGATGACATTCCACCCCCAAACTGATGGCAAAACAAAGGTAGTCAATAGGATGATTGTACACATTATGTGCATATACAACTCGAATCATCAACACACATGGGATGAAAGCCTTCCCTATGTCCAACACAGCTACAACAAAGCTCTCCATAACTCAACGACCCATAACCCCTTTCAGTTCGGGCTTGCATTTCAGCCATTATGTCCCATTGATGTGGACATACCATTTGCAACTACTTAGGTAGATTTGACTCACATCCAGTCCGAAGCCAACAGGTCTAACAGCTTTATTGAGTGCATTCAACCCACCCGTTAGCAGATCCATGATATATTGGACAAAGCTAATGCTAAGAACAAGCAATACCATGATCAACATCGAGTGTCGCATAAGTTACAGGTAGGCAACAAAGTTTGGCTACATTTGTAGGAGCGCCTCGCTGGATGTTATAGCTCTGATACCACTTGTTATAGCTATGATACCATTTGTTATAAATCTGATCCAAAAATATATGATAATAGAAATAAACCCAAGAGATGATAAGATCTGAATATAGATAACAATGATTCACTTTATTGATCAAACCCTTAAAGTAGGGAAACACCATACATTCACTCCTTAAGGAAGGAAAACACTCCACAAGCCATATGTCTGTTCATACAATAATCCTTGACATCTCTCCATGTGGAGTCTCTAGCCTCTATATAAGCCTCATACATACAATACCATAGGTCATTACCATGGTTCTCTCATACCATCGAACTAATACCATGGGCCCATTACATTATTACTAACTACTTGTGGTCCCTTACATGATACGGGTTAACCACCTTATTTATTACTATGGCCCATCCCATTATTACATTATTCCCTTGGGTACCTCTCTTTGTACCCTATATTATCCCCCCCAGGTATATAACATTCCATCCCCCTTAGCATGTTTCGTCCCCGAAACATGGAAAGAACATAAATAATAAGATCTACTCAAAAGAGTAGTCCACTGGTACCATGCATGTGCATCTAACCATCCAAGAGAAAGGTGAACCCTCAATCTCGCTGGTGCCTCGCTCGCTTGAGATGGAAGTTGACCATGGCAACTCTTCTATGTTGATGTGTAGTAGGTGGATCTTTGCTCCGCTCTATCTATCATGCGGGGGTTGTTGTCCTTATGGCTAATTGGTTGCCATCTTGTTGGTTGTTGTCTTGCCGGGTGATGTGGGTGATGATATGTTGAAGTTTTAACCCACGATGTTTTTTTCTTTAATTCACCCTTTACTAGAGCCTGATTGTTATCTGGTGCACGTTGGGGTGCTTGCTGTGGTGTCTTATCTTCCAATATTACTTCAACCACTGAGCCCTCATCTGATGTATCAGCACCTGTAACCTTTTCTGCTTCAGCCTTTGTCTGTGTTTGATTGTAAATCATCACTGGCTCATCATCTGATATGTCAGTCCCTGGAACATCTTCTGCTTCAGCCTCCATGTACTCTACCTGTTTATTGATGGAAATATCTTGTAATGTAATTTTCTTCTTTTTATACCAGAGCTTCAGGAATTTCTTCTGCATATTAATATTGATAGTACTCACAGATTCTATCCAAGGATATCCCAAAATAACATCCATATTATCCATATCTGAAGTATAAAAATCACCATGCAACACATACTTATCCATAGAAATCTTCAAATCCTTATACACTTGAACATCCTTGTCATCCACCTGTGTGTTTTCAATGTGTTTTGATGGAACTTGCAATTTTTTTGTCAAATTAACATTGATAAAATTATGTTTGCAACTAGGATTTATAGAAAAAATGATCTTCTCCTTTTAAATCAATCCATGAACCTGTAATAAGGATATACCAGTAGGAAATAACCCCACATGTTTTCCCTTATCTTGTTTTCTAGCCTAAGACCATTTTCCCATAAGGAGTTTTCCCAATTGTTCATTCGAAAATTTGGACAAGTCTTTGATGCCAAGTGAGTTCCACCATATGGAAGCCTCTTCTTTCAAACCAATTGGTACTTTAGACTTCCAAAATACCCCATATATGCTCTTTAGTTTTTGTATGAATTTTTCAATAGTAGGGCTATCATCTTTTCTTGTAAAATTTCCCATGAAGAGGGTTTGAGAAAAATTCACTTACTTGGCGAAAATTTGAAATGGCCACAATTCCGTAAATATTGCTCAGAATCTGTATTATGACATGTTTTCGGAAATAGAACAACCATTCTGCATCTGCCCATGTGATAGAAATCTTGAGTCAGGAACTGGAATTTCAGATCTGCGCTGCAACTCTCCTGTCGTCACCAAAATTTCTAAAAAACGTTGATTTTAAATCAGCAATATCTCCCTCATCTGAACTCCGATTTGACTGATTTTTTTTTAAATCGGGTATTTTGTCACAAATAATTCAGATCTGCAATTAGATTTTGCCCCAAAATGTACAAATCTGTGCCATAAACTCGCTACCCCGAAAAAATGTATGCAACACCACTGATTTTTAGATCATCATTGTCTCCTTCATCCAAACTCCAATTCGGCCGATTTTTTTTTTGAAATCAGGGATTTTTTTGTAAAAAATCCAAATCTGCAATTAAATTTTGTAGATTTTGGCCCAAAATGTACATATATGATCTGCAAACTCGTCGCCCAGAAATCCTGCCAAAAAAAAAAAAAATCTCCACTTTTGCCCAAAAAAGTGCTCTGATACCACTTGTTATAACTTTGATACCATTTGTTATAAATCTGATCCAAAAATATATGATAATAGAAATAAACCCAAGAGATGATAAGCTCTGAATATAGATAACAATGATTCACTTTATTGATCAAACCCTTAAAGTAGGGAAACACCATACATTCACTCCTTAAGGAAGGAAAACACTCCACAAGCCATATGTCTGTTCATACAATAATCCTTGACATCTCTCCATGTGGAGTCTCTAGCCTCTATATAAGCCTCATACATACAATACCATAGGTCATTACCATGGTTCCCTCATACCATCGAACTAATACCATGGACCCATTACATTATCACTAACTACTTGTGGTCCTTTACATGATATGGGTTAACCACTTTATTTATTACTATGACCCATCCCATTATTATATTATTACCTTGGGTACTTTCCTTTGTACCCCATATTATTCCCCCTAGGTATATAACAGTGGACCCCATCGCAAGCTTCGCCTGCTTCGATATGGGCCATACACCATCACCAAGGTTGTATGGAACAATGCCTTTGAGCTCAACATCCCACCGTTTTTTGGTCTGCGCCCAATGTTCAATGTATACCACCTTCGGTCATACTTTCCATCATTTTTGGACACATCTGACATTACATAACAACTCACACCAATAGAGCTAAATCCGAACTACATGGAACATGCCACAACTGATCAACTTATGGAACTACGGAGCAAAAACACTCGCCAATAGAGGATCCAACTATATCGAGTTGCCAAAGCAGGTCAACTCCTTCACTAGGGCAAGTGGTTCACCAAGGACCAAGTTTAGCAGAAGTTTCCCCATCTCATAAAGGCACTCAATGCAATGGGGATCATAGCTTCCTAAGGGGGGTGGACTACTCACGACATTATTGTCTCCTTTGGCTCTTCTTTGGCTGGCAGCATCTAGGGCCGCGTCCTCTTTCTATATAGAAAAAATTCGACTAGCTACAACTTATTGCTTAATGGCGATCCTTTTATCACTTGCGGTTCTGCTCGCTGCGGCTACAAAGCCTTTTAGATTGTCTCGATTTTTAGATTTTCTAGCTTTTTTATTCTAATATTAATTTTTTGGAAAAATAGAGGAAAGACATAAAATTCACACACAATAATATGAGTTGTGGCTTTTCAATTGATCACACAAACTTGATTGGTTACAATGAACATAATGAAATGCATTTCCCAAAATATGACTTTAAACTGGAACTCATTTGACTTGACTTGAGTAGAACTCACTGAACTTGACTAAATTCATTGACTCTCCAAATTTAATGAAATTTTAAATAAAAATATAATTACAATTTCTAACATGTTTTACCTTACATAAACTACAATGTATGAGATTTAATAAAATCTAATATTTTCCAACATAATTTAAATTTTCTACATATATTTTTCTTATTTTAAAACTAAAATTTAAGTAAAATTAATTAATTTATACGTCATAAATCAACTAATTTACACTTCATAAATCAACTAATTTACACTTTGTTCATAGCTTAAGTGAAAATGGAGTCTTTGTATGATGACATTGGAGAATCTTTAAATTAAAAAAAAAAAAAAAAACTCCACTTTTGCTCAAAAAAGTGCTCTGATACCACCACTTGTTATAAATCTGATCCAAAAATATATGATACTAGAAATAAACCCAAGAGATAATAAGATCTGAATATAGATAGAAATGATTCATTTTATTGATCAAACCCTTAAGGTAGGGCAACACCATACATTCACTCCTTAAGGAAGGAGAATACTTCACAAGCCATATGCCTGTTCATACAATAATCTTTGATATCTCTCCATGTGGAGTCTCTAGCCTCTATATAGGCCTCATACATACAATACCATGGGTCATTACCATGGTTCCCTCATACCATCGAACTAATACCATGGACCCATTACATTATTACTAACTACTTGTGGTCCCTTACATGATATGGGTTAACCACTTTATTTATTACTATGACCCATCCCATTATTATATTATTACCTTGGGTACTTCCCTTTGTACCCCATATTATTCCCCCTAGGTATATAACAGTGGACCCCACCGCAAGCTTCGCCTGCTCCGATATGGGCCATACACCATCACCAAGGTTGTATGGAACAATGCCTTTGAGCTCAACATCCCACCGTTCTTTGGTCTGCACCCAATGTTCAATGTAGACCACCTTCGGTCATACTTTCCATCATTTTTTGACACATCTGACATTACATAACAACTCACACCAATAGAGCTAAACCCGAACTACATGGAACATGCCACAACTGATAAACTTATGGAACTACAAAGCAAAAACACTCGCCAATAGAGGATCCAACTATATCGAGTTGCCAAAGCAGGTCAACTCCTTCACTAGGGCAAGTGGTTCACCAAGGACCAAGTTTAGCAGAAGTTTCCCCATCTCATAAAGACACTCAATGCAATGGGGATCATAGCTTCCTAAGGGGGGTGGACTACTCACGACATTATTGTCTCCTTTGGCTCTTCTTTGGCTGGCAGTGTCTAGGCTGCGTCCTCTTTCTATATAGAAAAAATTCGACTAGTTACAACTTATTGCTTAATGGCAATCCTTTTATCACTTGCGGTTCTGCTCGCTGCGGCTACAAAGCCTTTTAGATTGTCTCGCTTTTTAGATTTTCTAGCTTTTTTATTCTAATATTATTTTTTTGGAAAAATAGAGGAAAGACATAAAATTCACACACAATAATATGAGTTGTGGCTTTTCAATTGATCACACAAACTTGATTGGTTACAATGAACATAATGAAATGCATTTCCCAAAATATGACTTTAAACTGGAACTCATTTGACTTGACTTGACTAGAACTCACTGAACTTGACTAAATTCATTGACTCTCCAAATTTAATGAAATTTTACATAAAAATATAATTACAATTTCTAACATGTTTTACCTTACATAAACTACAATGTATGAGATTTAATAAAATCTAATATTTTCCAACATAATTTAAATTTTCTACATGTATTTTTCTTATTTTAAAACTAAAATTTAATTAAAATTAATTAATTAATACTTCATAAATCAACTAATTTACACTTTGTTCATGGCTCAAGTGAAAATGGAGTCTTTGTATGATGACATTGGAGAATCTTTAAATAATAAATCCCCAGTCAAATTAAATCTATGCGAAGGATTGCACACTCATAACATCCGAAACGCCAAACGTCACAAAACCTACATCAAGATTAGGAACATAGTTTAACATTACCCACACCACCATGTGAAGGATGGTTGCTCACGCATAACTTCCAAAGGGCCCAACATCAAAAGAAACCTATTTCAAGATTACAAACATACTTTAACAACCCTTTTTTTTCCTCTAAAAGGTTATCTTTACCATTACCCACACCGCCACAGCAAATATGGTGGTAGCCAAATTTAGTGAGATTAGGGAGTCGTGCCCATGCTAGGAGAAGGCTTTACCATGTACCCCATGGGGTGAATTTGTGCGTCGCCATTGCCATCATGAAATACGTAAGCAACTCCACCATGGCTAGCCTTATCCATGCCTGCCATCTCGTCATGTGCAGAAACCCTAGAAGATTGAACTTGTGCAAAGCGTAGAACACGGGGGCCATGGTCGCAGTGACCCATCCTGCGGTGGCCAGAAGTTGTATGGCACAGAGTTACCAAGTTCGCCCGAATTGGGGCAAACAGTACTGTAATTCGTTGATTCCTATCGTCCGCTGAACAATTCTCCGTGGAGTATAACAATAGATAAATAAATAAATTGATGCAATTAGAAACTTAAGTTAAAAACACAGAATTAATATGAAACCCGACCCTGACGAAAACTTACCCGGCGAAACAGCGTTGAGTAGTGTTCCAGTCCTTTGCCGTAGTGCACCAAAGACCGATATGTAACCATCAGTATTTGGCAAAGGGCCGGATGACAATTACACAATACACTAAAATTCAAACCCCAAGCATTACCAATTGAGGGTTTCAGTCGCAAGGTTTTCCTCCCAACAGGTAAGGGACCGAATGAGCGAGGCAGTGTGAGACGGGAGGAGGCCGTTACTTTGTAACTCCTCAATCTAGATTCGTCGGCCATGTTTAGCCCTAATCTTTCCACCGTTGGATGATTGCCAGCACATAAGATATGGTACAAACACAGTTACAATCTCCAGAAATTTCCAACCAAGCTTCATTGAATAAATATTTCATCATAAAATAATGTATGTGGGTAAGTAAAAGGACAGAGAAGGATTATTCATTAGCTATGCTTTGAAAAGAGATAGATAGAAGCGGATGGGATATATAGAAACCAAAAAATGATATGAAGAAGGAAAAGAAAAGCTGAAAATATAAGTGAAATTAGAAAAGTTTTGTTGGTTTAATTTTCAAAATTTAAAAATGACAGAAAATAAGTGAAAATGGCTTATTCTTTCTAATTTTGTTGGTTTAATTTTCAAAATTTAAAAATGAAAGAAAATAAGTGAAAATGGCTTATTCTTTAGTTGTGAGAAGATTTTCGAAATAAAAATTAATAGGGTTTGGATGGCATCTCTAAATAAGGAAAATAAAAGGTTAAAAATGCAAAACAAAATAGAAGGTAAAATTGATTAGAAAATTTTTGTTTTTTAATGAAGGAATTGGTTTTTATTTATGGAAGAATTGAAGTGACTTAATTTTAAATAATTAGTTTTTATAATTGGTTTTTATTTATAGAAGGATTGAAATTTTTTAGGGAAAAAATGAATAATAAATTTTTTAGATAATTTTATTTGTAAGATTATTATATTATTTAAAATTCATAAAAATTATTCAAAATTCAAAATAAATTAAAAAAAAAACTAACCAGAAAATGCTTTTATGATATCAATTATCGAATTTTTTCCATTCAAATTTTTATCATACCTGAAAAAGTTTTTATGATATCGATTATCAAATTTTTATTACACCATATCGAATTCGAATTTGAACTTGGGCCGCTAGGAGCCTCCCACCTCCACCCATGAATAACCCGCAAGGCCTCGAGGACTTCCCATTAGGAGGCAGCCCGTACACTTGCAAAACATATTCCTCCTTCGCAAAGAGTGCGGTAAAGATGATCCCCCAAGCCCTGCAACCACTGTGGAGTTGCGCGGCCTCTGGGGTGTCATCATACTTCATCTTGGCAGCCAAGATGTTGAATCCTATCACCACCCACGCCGAGACAAACCCACAAACAATGGCGGCCCATGGCTCCACCATGGACCACCCGCTCGTGATCACCGCAAATCCACCAAGCAACCCGTTGCACACGTCCAATGCATTCCAATGCCCTGTTAGAAGCCTGCGCCCAAACAATGTTCTCAAAGCCGCAGAGCACCTTGTAAGAGTGGTCGTGACAGCTGTCTTGCCAATCACTTTCCACCGGCCATCCACGTTACTACCGGCGCCTGAACTATAGGGCACCAAGATCTTTACAAATGACCCCGCATTGAAACGGTACCATCCAAAGGTTCCGAACAACACCAACATGGCACTGTAGCCCTTAAATGGCGATTCTCTTCCCCTCATGGTTATATCGACCAATCCTCGGCGCCTCAATAAGCGCTCCCCACAAACCGGTGACCCCATCGATCATGTGAACGACCCAGCCCCTCAATAAGCGCTCCCCACAAACCGGCGACCCCACCAATCATGTGAACGACCCAGCTGCCGGCAAAGTCATAAACTCCGCTTCCGAAAAGCAAACCATTGCCTTTCGAAGCGCCGAGCCAACCATCAAGCGACCACACCCACCCAGTGTGAAACCACTGGGTAGACGAACCCTGTGAGAATCGAACTGTATATCAAGTACGCCGCAAACTGCGTGCGCTCTGCGATAGATCCACTGGTGATCCCTACGGCCGCAATAGCGAACACTCACTAGTACAGAAAATATGCATAATCGTACTAGAAGTTCTCATTCGAGACCTTCTTAAGCCCGAAGAAATAATGACCAATGAATCCATTGCAGTCCTTTCCCCTTCCGAAGGTGAAGGCGAAGCCAAAGAGATAGTAGAAGATGCCACCAGTGGCCGCATCGAGAACATTGGTGAGCATGATGTTCACGGTGTTGTTGGCCCGCAAGAAGCCTGCGCATAGCATACAAAACCCTAGCTGCATGGCAAAGACAAGGAAGGCCGAGAAGAGTAGGTACGTGGTGTCCACAACGTAGCTCGTGGAAACAACCTGTAACTTGTTGCAGAAAAAGTCGCTGGCTGTGCCGTTGAGGAGGTTTTGGAGAGTCGCCATCTCAGGAGCTGTGTAGGTGTAGCTTGAGCTAGACATGGCGGATGGGTGGGGTTCGAACAGGCGACAAGGAATTCTAGTGGGCAAAAGTCAAATTCAAGATTCGAGAGGGACAAACCTTGAACAACAATAATCAGTGAATTCGAACTTTAAAGAGGACGGAATTGGAGATGAAGAGAAATACAAACTTTAAAGGGCCAGGATTCGAGCCTTAGAGTGTTGGAAGTTTGACAAGGAATTATGTAAATTTGGGTAAAAATGTAACTAGTTAGTTTTATACCGAAATAGCAGTTATGTAATGGAGGAGGCTTGTATAAAACTAGTGAATGCCTGAAAAATGTAATCATGGAGAATCATTGTTGAATTAATAGAGATTCCAATCCCTTGCCCGTGGATGTTTCCTTGACACCTTGTCAAGGTTTTACCACGTAAATCCTATGTGTTTATTTGTGTGTTTGAATTCAGTTTTCCAATTAGTTATGAGCTTTTCATGGTCAATGTATAATGTATAACTGAATGTTTAATTTCTTTCTTCATTTCCCCTATTCGAACAACAATTGGTATCGGAGCTAGATGAGTTGAGTTAGTCTGAGTGCGTGAAGACCGTGCCATCTGCTGCGTGTATTCTCTGCGGTCCCGTGAAGACCAGAGCCGCGTGCCATTGGTTTGTAAACCATGAAGAGAAACCCTCTGCCCTGCGTGAAGAGGAGGCACCAGCCTGCATAAAGAGAAAAGAGGACGCAGGAACCTGCATACTCTGCATCCAGAATTGGCTTGGAGCGAGGAGGCATCGGCGTGGAGAGGGGTCTTTTGCGTGCATCGAGGAGCCTTGACATCTGCGTCAAGGAATACACCACTGTTGCATGCCCATCTGCTGCCCTGCGTGTGAAGTTACTGTGTGAAGGGCGTGAGTGCAAGCGTGAACTGCGTGGAGAGGCGCTGTGTGCTGTCCATGCTGTTGCGTGCTACCAGAGCACCACTGAAATGCTGTGCGCTGTCCGTGCTGCTACGTGTTGCCGGTGCATCACTAAAACGTTGTGTGTTGTCCATGCTGTTGCGTGCTGCCAGAGCACCACTGAAAAAAAACTCCTGCCACAGTTGTGAAGGGTTATCTGCGTGTGTGAAGGGTGAATGCAAACGTTGTTGTCCAAGCGTTCTGCGTGCAATTCATTGATATACGTTGAACAGTCTGCGTGAAGGAGAGTTGTCCAAGAGTTCTTGCATGCCAGAGCCATTGAAGGCAGGCCGAGTCACCTGAAGAGGAACCTGCGTGGAGAGGCGCGAGGTTCTACAGCATGTTTGTTGGGGAAGGCTAAATCAAGTTGCTGTTGAATCCGGGTATTGATCAAAGTTTCCAAAACTTCTATATTTTTCAGCAGAATTTTTTTTGAAACAAAAACAGCAGATTGAAATCAAATCAAGTTTTTTTTTAAAGGGGTGGATTTTATACAAATATTGGAGGAAAGAACTTCAAGAAAATAAAATCTTTGTTTGTTTTTCACAAAAACAAAGGGTTTGAAATAAAAGAAATGGTTTCTTTGTTTGATTTTTACAAAAAAAAAAAAAAACAAAGGGGTTTGCAAGAAAGAAAGGGTTTGCAAATTTGTTTTTTTTTTTTTTTTACGGGAAGATTATTTTTAAAAGAAAAATATAAACCCTAGTTCAAAGACTGAGATTATTTTTTTGAAAAGGAAAAACCCTAGTTCAAAGACTGAAGATTGAAACCCTAGAAAAATGGCCAAGATGTTAAATGCAAAATTCGAGGTGGAGAAATTCACCAAAAGATCAATTTTGCTCTTTGGAAACTGAAGGTTAGGGATTTGCTTGTGCAACCCTTATTAGATGGGGCAACTAAGAAACCTGCAACCATGACTACTTCAGACTGGGAGGACTTGGATGCCTGAGCTCTCAGTACCATCCAGTTATGCCTAGAGGATGAAGTTCTCTTTAATATTGTTGAAGAGACTACAACTTCAGGATTGTGGGAAAAACTCTATATGATAAAGTCATTAACCAATAGAATTTATCTGAAAATACAGTTGTACAGTCTTCGAATGAAAGAAGGTTCAAAAGTTGCAGAACATTTGAATGTTCTTAATTATATGTTAATTAACAGATATGGAAGTTAAAATTCAGGAAGAAGATAAAGGCATAACCTTGCTGTGTTCTCTGCCCGAATCATGGGATCACTTCATAACTTCAATCAGCTTGAGCACTGTTGATTCTTTGAAGTTTGAATCAGTCATGGGAGCTCTCCTGTCTGAAGAAGTACGAAGGAAATCCAGTACTGAAACAATTGCATCATAAGCCATGGTAGCTAGAGGACGCTCAAAGGAAAGAGGAGAAAAACCAAGGGGGTCTTCCAGATCTAAATCGAAGGGAAAGAAGTGTAAGGCAAAATGTTGGCACTGCAATAAAATTGGACACTTGAAGAAAGACTGTTGGAAACGAAAAGAATCTGATAACCCGAAGAAGGAAGCGAATCAGGTTGATTTAGGTATGATAGACGAAGTTTTATCTGCTGAAGAATTATGCATGATAGATGAAATTTCACTTGGATGTAATGTCTCTCAGGGTTTAGAAAGTTGGCTATTAGACTCTGGTGCTTCTCATCACATGTGTCTACATAGACATTGGTTTACTTCATATGAAAATGTAAATGGAAGTTCTGTGTTTATGGGTAATAATGTGTCATGTTAGATTGTTGGGATGGGGAATATTAGGATTAAGATGTATGATAACACAGTTAGAACATTAACTAGTGTTAGACATGTACCTTATTAGAAGAAAAATTTGATTTCTTTGGGAGTGTTGGATTCAGATGGTTATAAGTTTACAGGTCAGGATGGTGTCGTGAAAGTCTCTAAAGGAGCCCTAATGGTTATGAAAGCAGAAAAGGTCAGAAATATTTACAGGTTAAAAGGAAGTACTCAGGTCAGTGAAGCAGTTGTTGCGTCAGAAAAGGAAGAAGCAGGTACTCGTCTATGGTATCAGTGATTAGGTCATATGAGCATGAAAGGTCTTCAGATACTGATGAAATGCAAATCTCTTCCTGATCTGAAATCTTTGAAGTTAGATTTTTGTAAAAATTGTGTGTATGGAAAACAATGTAAACAGAGATTTAAAGTTGGAAATCATAATAGTAAAGATATTTTAGACTATATTCATTCTGATCTGTGGGGACTGTTAGCGCTTGTGATTTCACCTCAGGCTGAAAAGGTAAATCATCAAGGCTACATCAAACCATTTCACCTCGTAGCTAGCCCTACGAGGTATGAGAAGACTCTCTCGGGTCAGATTTGATAGATCTTTCAATATGATTAGGCTGACCAATTAAGAATAAGGATTTTAGGCTAGTAAATAGATAGGGGGTTTGGATTTAATGATTTTTTGGGGTTTTTTAATGGAATGACGGGGCTTTTCTGGGCTACATGGGAAAAATCACAGCTTCAAACAGAAAAATATAATGACTACACAGGTTATCAACTGAGGCAAGGTAGGCATGCAATTTAACACCAAATCTGGTTTCAAATGGGATGGCAAGACTGGTGAGGAGCTAAGTAATAGAGGCAAGTTGTTGGGCTGCCTATTTTCTAGTTCTTAGTTTAGAATTGGTTCAAACTGCTCCTAGGAAGCTGAGCTCGACCCCTAGAGGTGGGGAAGGAAGTTAGATGGTCTAGATGGTCTATATTATGCTCTCTCCTTCTCATTTTCATGGTTGGACTCTTGTGTAAGGAAGCTTTATTGTATATTGTGCATCTATTTCTGCAATTGAAGGCAAGGAAAGCCAGGGTTTTACAGACATCTTTGAGGATTCTTGTGGATCTGATTGTTGATGGTGTGTTCTCTACATGTTCTTGTAAGTTTGTTTATGTGTTTCACATCTCTCTTATGCTTCTAAATTGGACAGATGAAGTGGTAAAGTTTGAACTCATGTTTTAACATGCTCAGCTTTTTAGTTTGTTCAATTTTAATGTTTTCTACTGTCTAGAGAGGATTCGAATTGTGTGTTTGCCCTCTTTAGCTTCTCCTCTATCATCTCTGATCATCCATCTCAAATTAAGGCATCAGCACTCATTCCTACCTTGCCCCTTAGATCCCCCTGTGAAAACTGTGCTCAATCCCCGCACCTTGAATTGCACTTCCTCCAATTGCCACCAAAAAACCAAAAATCTTTAAATCAACCCCCCTTTATCAATTTACTAGCCTAATATCTTTGATCCTAATTGGTCAGCCTAATTATATTATAAGATCTATCAAATCTGACCCGAGAGAGCCTTCTCATACCTCGTAGGGCTAGCTACGAGGTGAAATGGTTTGATGTAGCCTTGAGAGTTTGTCTATCTCAGCCTAGGTGAATTCCAAGCGCTAACAGGGACCATCCCCTGTTTTGTCATAGGGAGGTGCTTTATATTTTTTAATGTTTATTGATGATTTCTCCCGTAAATTTTGGGTCTTTATGCTAAAAAAGAAAGCTGATGTATTCAATGTCTTTAAACAATTTAAAGAAATGGTAGAGAAAAGAACAGGAAAATCTATTAAATGTTTAAGAAATGACAATGGTGGTGAGTTCACTTCAATTGAATTTGAACAAATTGTGAGGATGAGGGAATTGTTAGACACAAAACGGTTGTTTATACTCCTCAGCAAAATGGTGTTGCTGAGTATATGAATCAGACTCTTATGGAAAGAGCCAGAAGCATGATCGGCAATGCTAACTTGAAAAAGGAGTTATGGGCAGAAGCAGTATCTACTGCTTGTTATTTAGTTAACAGATCACCTTCAGTAGCAATTAATTGTAAAATTCGTGAAGAAGTTTGGACAGGTCAGTCTTGTGATTATTCACATTTGAGGATATTTGGTTGTGATGCTTATTCTCTTATTCCTAAAAATCAATGTTCAAAATTAGATCCAAATTCGAAGTGTTATGTCTTTGTTGGGTATGACTATGCAGTGAAAGGATACAGGTTGTGGGATCCTACATTGCGGAAGATAGTCATTAGTCGAGATGTAACATTTGATGAATCTTCTCTTTTAAAATCAAATGTTGAAAGAATTGAAGAGGAACAGGTATCGCCAAATCAACGAGTTCAGTTGGAGTCTAGACCTTTCGGTGACAGTCAAAAGGAAGGAGAGACTTCTGGAGAAAAAGGTGTTGAAGACACAAAGGAAGTCGTTGAAGCTTTTGAACCAGTTCAAGTTTCTGAACTAGTTCAACAATCAGTCTACAAGGGAAAGAAAAACTCCCAAAAGGTATGAAGATTCTACTTCATTTTTTTCTTTGATTACTGAAGATGGGGAACCTTCTTGTTATCAGGAAGCAGTAGATGATACAGTTAGCGAAAAATGGAAAACGACTATGGAAAAAGAAATGGATTCCTTAGCCAAGAACAATACCTGGGATCTCGTAGAGCTTCCTGAAGGGAGAAGTGTTTTTGGATGCAAGTGGATCTTCAAATTGAAATGGAAAGTTGATGGAAGTATTGAAAGGTATAAGGCGAGACTGGTAGCAAAAGGGTATTCTCAGGTTGAAGGTATAGATTTTCATGAGATTTTTTCTCCAGTTGTAAAACTTGTTTCTCTTCGTACTATGTTGGCACTAACTGTGTTACTTAATCTTGAGTTAGAACAGTTAAATGTTAAAACAACTTTTCTACATGGTGATTTGAACGAAGAGATATATATGGAATAACTAGAAGGTTTTGTACAAGGTCGCAGCAGAAGATTAGTTTGCAAGCTCAAGAAATCATTGTATGGTCTGAGGCAGTCTCCTAGACAATGGTACAAGAAGTTTGATTCCTTCATGGTGAGCCAGAACTTTATAAGAAGTAAGTATGATCATTGTGTATATTTCAAAAGTTTCAATGGCATATTCATTATCTTAGCTTTGTATGTTGACAATATGCTTATTGCAGGCAAAAGCATGGAAGAGATCAATAGGTTAAAGGTTCAGATCTCTAGGACGTTTGATATGAAGGATCTTGGAGTAGCAAAACATATCTTGGGCATGGAGATACATAGAGACATGAAAAATGGTAAGCTTTGGTTATCATAGCAGAAGTATGTGGAGAAAGTACTTGAAAAGTTCTCTATGAACAATGTGAAACCTGTTAATGTTCCACTAGCTTCCCATTTTAAGCTTTCTTTGATTTTGAGTCCTAGAACTTATGAAGAAAAGTAGTATATGTCTCATGTACCATATGCAAATGTCGTAGGCAACTTAATGTATGCGATGGTATCTACAATACCTGACATTTCACATGCAGTTGGAGTTGTCAGCAAGTTCATGGCAAATCAAGGTAAATAACATTGGCAAGCGGTGAAATGGGTGCTTCAATATCTAAGAGGCACAAGTGACCATTGCATCGTCTTTAATGGTAGTGAAGGATCAGTCTGCGGATATGTAGATGCTGACTATGCAGGTGATTTGGACAAAAGAAGATCTACTACAGGTTATGTCTTTACTTTTGCAAGTGGAGCAATTAGTTGGATGTCAAAGCTTCAAGATATAGTTGCGTTGTCCACTACCGAAGCTAAATATATAGCTGCTTTAGATGCCAGTAAAGAAGCAATCTAATTAAAGGGTCTGCTCGATGAGATTGGAAGGACGCAGGAGAAAGTGAATGTACTTTGTGATAGTCAAAGTGCTATTCACTTGGCTACAAATCCTGCTTATCACAGCATAACCAAGCACATTGATGTAACGTATCATTTTCTGAGACATGTGATTGATAGCAGAAAAGTAGCTCTTCAAAAGGTCCATATGCGAGAGAATTGTGCAGACATATTCACAAAGCCAGTTACAGTAGAGAAGCTACAATGGTGTTTAGCTTCTCATGGCTTGCAGAAAAGATGATGAATGGGCATGGGCAAGGGATTAGGAAAATTGTTGTGAAGGTGGAGTTTGTTGGAAGTTTGACAATGAATTATGTAAATTTGGGTAAAAATGTAACTAGTTAGTTTTATACTGAAATAGCAGTTATGTAACGAAGGAGGCTTGTATAAAACTAGTGAATGCTCGAGAAATGTAATCGTGGAGAATCATTGTTGAATTAATAGAGATTCCAATCCCTTGCCCCGTGGATGTTTCCTTGACACCCTGTCAAGGTTTTACCACGTAAATCCTGTGTGTTTATTTGTGTGTTTGAATTCAATTTTCCAGTTAGTTATGAGCTTTTCTTGGTCAATGTATCACTGAATATTTAATTTCTTTCCTCATTTCCCCTATTTGAACAACATTGAGAAGTGAAAGACAACCTCTCGACGTGTAAATTTTGAACCGCGAGAATTGATACACATGTTTCAAAGGGATGGGATCTGGACCAGGAAAAGTGAAACATGATCTTTAAAAGCTACAGGATCGAATTTGGGAGAAGAGAAATATCAATTTAATTTAAAGGGATGGGATTCAAATCGGAAGAAGTGAAGTGCGTGGTTTAAAGGAACGAGATTAGAACGGAAAGAAGTGAAACACGTTAATTAAAAATAAGGATTCAAACATGGAGAAGCTCAATAGAATCTCTTATAGATAAGATTCCAACAGGGAGAAGCATAATACAAGGTCTTACAGGCACCGGATTCGAATTAGGAGAACTAAAATAGGAGCTTTGAGATTTATGGGATTAAAATAGGGAAAGCTTAAAAATTTAGGTTTGAGAAGGATGGGATTCCAATTTTCAGAGCAAGAGAACTGAAATCCGATCTGAGAGCCCCGGACTGATGAGAGTCGAACATGTGACGCGCAATGCGCACTAGGAGAACTAAAATGCGAACTTTGAGATGTTTGGATTCGAACACCCGACCGCCTGGGCGAAAAGGAACACAGATTGAGCTTCCACCAGGTTAGATGCGAACTTGCAGTGCAAAATTCGAACTGGAATATGGAGCGATTCGAAAACAATGAGGAGTTCGATGAGAATCCCCGTATATGACAAACATTATATAGACGTATATTCCCTCTGAGATCAAGATTCACAGTACATAGGCCTGGCCATTTTGTCCAAAATGCAAGTTAACATTCTCATTTCTGCGGTGAAAAAAAGGTTAAAAGTGGCCGGAAGGGTAAAAAAAATTCAAGAAATTTTGTAGTGTTTGAATCTTTGTGAGAATGATTTCGGCAAAATCACATAGAAAATCATTTGTCGACGCGTTTCGAACCAACCAGTGTGGTTCATCGTCAGGACAAGTTGAAGATCAAATCTGAGCAATAAGTTAAATAGGGAATGCAGGTCCTTCCAACAACTATATTTGACTTGGCAATGGATAAAAAAGACTTCTAACAGCTAGATTTGACCAACGCGGGGTCAAGGTTGTTAAAAAATCTTTTAAATAAATCATTGAAAAAATCTATATTATTAATAATATTATTAATTTAAATTAATATTATTATTCTTATAATTAGGATTAATATTAGGGAATAATTCTATTAAGAATAATATACTAATATTAAAATTATTTTTAATCTTAGGGTAAATCCAACCAATATTTAAAGAGACCATTGTTTTATATAGATGTCAATATTATCATTCTAACTAAATAAATATTATTACTATTATTAATAATAGTCTAGGGTAAAAATAAAAAATAAAAAATGTAGTAGTAATATTATTATTAATAACTCCAAATTAATATTACTGATAACACTAGCTTAAGATAAGTAATCCAATATTACTAATTAATCATGTAAAACAATTATTCAACATCATCGAAAATTTTTAAAGCATTCAAAATATCGAAATTTCATAACTATAATTTAGATTTAGAAAAATTCGTACCAAATTTTATTAGAACATAGTGTAAATTACCAAATTTTATTAGACCATAGTCTAAATTTCCATAATTTTGAGAGAAAAAACCAATCTCATTAGACTACAGTAAATTGTTGCCGTGATTATAAAAAAAAATTGAGTTTTGTTGGTCAACTGTAATTATTATAATCTTAAAGCATAGAAAGAGATTAATATAACGGAAATGGATATAAGTAGATAGGTTTTACGAAACCGTTTATGAGATTGGATGTTTTTATGAAACACCTAAATTTTTATTATTTTTTAATATTTCTCACATTCTCTAGTTTTCCTGGTCTGACCTCTTCTATTTATATCACATCACATCGCTGTTAACTTTTGCATTGTTTTGCTTTCCTTGTAATGTTTGCATGGCCATTAACTTAATTTTCCCACATGTTTTACAAGTTGTATTTTCTGGCATGCGCTTTTAGTCTTAGCCAATTTGCATTTTAGTATTTATTTTTAGGAAAAAATGTTTTTATTAATTTATCATATATTATGACTTATAACTAATATTTCTCACTTTTATGGCTTTTGGATTTCTTAAAGATAATGACGTGTCACGTCTATGACCTTTGGCTTTCAAAAATATTGATAAAAGGTTACCATTTGATCTTTAGTTTGCCAGAATATAATTTATATAATATGATAAAAGAGATTTGTTTTCAAGTTTTTCTAAGCAAACAATAAAAATGATGGTTGAAGTAAATAATGGTGACGTCAATTATTTAAATAAATCATGGGATGCTTATAACGCGCACTCTTATGGCCTTTGGCTTTCAAAAATAATGTTCAACGGTCACTCTTGCCCACGTCTACGACTGTATTGTTTCCAAAACTATAATTTAAATAATATTATAAAAGATATTCGTTTTCGAATTTTCTCGAGCAAACAACGAAAATGACTGCTGATGTATATCGTTATTGATATATTATTTATGCTAAATATTAATACTTGCAATGTTTTTTTTATTACAAATGTTTTGTTAATTAAATATTTAAATAAAAAATTAAAAGCAATAATGTTGAATAGTTGTTATAAATATTGGTCAATGCACGACGGATTCAAAGATGACGGTGTGTTAGTAGTTGCGTACATTGTATCACATACGTATGATGCCTTCACAACTCGTTATTATGGTAAAATATATCACCAAAAAGGCATCATTTAAGTAACAAATCTGATTTTACAAAAAATTATTTGTAAGTTTGAAGGTATGATGAGAGGGATTAAGGGTTGAAATTAACTATGGAAAATTAAAACTATTATAAAAATGTTTAGAGATCTTCACACAATTACGATGATAATAATATTTCATGAAAGTAGTATAAAATTCCAATGACAGCAAAACAAATTATTATTTCATCCTAATATGTAGATATTTTATTCAGTATGTAGATTATAATTTAATTAAAAAAAAAATTTGAAATTATTTTGGTATTATTTTTGTTCTGAGGAATTTAACTAGGGTCTTATGTAGGCTTTATTTTAGGCAATGCAAAGTAGTCAATGTTTTGGTATAATGTTTCCACAAAGCATTAAAGGTAAGGGTATTAGTCGATTTTTTTGAGGGTTTGTATTGTTCATTTACTATGGTTCAAACTTCTTGTTGTTGTTGGTTAAGTAGAGTTTGGTGTTTTCTAAAGATTTGGAATTTATTGTTTCCTAGTGTGTTTGACCTTTCATTGATTGTTGTGGATGTTGTTGGCAATGGGTTCTACTACATTGTTGTTCATCATGGCTTAAACTATTGGAGTTTGACATTTGACGAAGGTTTTTCACTCTCCATGTTCTGGTTGTTAGTATATTCTGACACATAGGAAATAGTTAAATATAACTTGGTCTAGTTTAGAGTTAGGTAAAGTGTGTTTTTTTACTATGTACTTTTATAACTTACAATCCGACGGTCACAATATGTTCTAGACATGAAGTGATTCGACAGTTCATTCTCTCCTCGGTATTACCGGCACTTGATCCGTGGCTTAACACCCGATTGGTCTCTGATCTCTATTTAAAAAGCATGGAGGGTCATTTGTAGGGTGACCGTTCATGAGAGAAGCTTATGTAAATTTTCATTCTTTTATTAATAAATTGCCTGAAGTGGTCGCGGTGGCTTAGGCCGTGGACTATTTCCCTCTTTGAGGATTTTAACCACGTCAAGAATACTGGTGTATTGATTTGTGATCTATTTGTGAGCAGTGTCCTTTGGTGTTCTATCTGAGGAACTTACCCTATAAATTCCTACACTAGTGCAATTTTCCCTTCAATTGTTGTTGTGGATGTTTCTTGTAGTGAGATTTACATAGCTGTTATTCAAGGTCTTTAGGCTATCGAACCTTAGATACACCAATGCTACCTTTTTCACCTATAGAGCTTGGTATTTTATGTTGGGTCCGTTGTTAACAAGGTTTGTGTTGGTGTGACAATGTTGGATTCCAATGTATTGTTGTTCGCAGTTGTATGACAATGCTAGATTTTATTCTATTGGTTATATGCCCATAGATATTTAGTGCAATAATGCATATGAACAACACTATTGTGCTTGTTTGCACTTATGTTGTTAGTCATTATTGGATATGTTTGAAGGAATAATATCTTCCAAAATGGTTATGTTTTATGGATTGCAATATCTAACAACTTCTATTAAGGATAACTAGTAAATTAGAAATCTAATATTTGCTACCATTACCTTCAAGCAATATTTATAGAAAACTGTACTCATTTGTTAGATAACAATTTCATGAAAAAATGTCCACGACAAGAATCACAATGTTTTATAATAAATGTCAATATTAAAAAGAACTCATTGAGACTACTTGTTTTTTATAACTTAGATGTTCATGGTTGTTTTTGTTATCGTGACATTAGACCCTTCGATATATCAATTCAATGGTTCTTGCAAGTTAGTAATTACATAATTTATCTTCTTAGATATAAGGGTAGGTCTTCAATTATTGAAAACTAGTTTTCTTTTAAATAAATGTGGCCTTAGTATCTCGTATACATTTAGATCTCTACTATAGTTATAGCTTTGTGCCAAAAAAATGGTGTTTCAAAAACCCATGGCAATAGTGCCTCTTTCATGGTGTGAAAAAAAATTGTATTTAGCAAGTTTTTTGTGTTAAACAAATTGAAAAAATTAGTGTTGATGTCAACAAAGTTTAGTATAGCAAATGATATATTGTTTTCATTGTTTCCTTTATAGAATGTAATAGAAATCTACAAATATTTTTCTAAATTTTGTCCCATATCAAATCATTTTAAAAATAAACAACAATCACAAAATTGATGAAAGATAATGACAACTTTTTCATTATTAAATTCCTAGCCATTCTCGATACACAACTCCTCAACATAATGGTGGCTACATTTGTATCTACATCAACATGATGACTTAGATTCAATGTATGCTTTACTGAAACACTTCTTGGCCTTCATTCCAAACCTTTTTTTTTCTAAAGAATATGAAACTCATAAACTTGTTCTATTGTTGTTCTAGTCTAAATTAACGCAATAAATCATTTTGATGATTACAATGTGAACACAATGGAGTATTGAATGTTTGGAATTAATGTAGTCCTTCTCATTTGCAAGTGGGAAATTCTCTTTGCTGATTCTCTTGTTTCATATGATTTGATTTTGCATAATTTGCATTACAATTTATCATTCTTTTTGCACAATATCTATATCATTTATGCTTTTGTTATTTTCTAATTCCATATTCATACAACATTAAGTGTTTTTTTCTTGACCACGGATTTATTTTTCTTTATAGATATTTCTATAATTTTTTTTACCTCTTGTTAATCTACATTGTTATTATTATGACGTGTACAATTATTCATACATGCTTCTATTATACAAAATTCTAGCTAAAATTTCATTGTTGTTTTTCTATTTTGACATTGTTTCTCATTTCTCTACTAAAATTATTTGGTTATGTAATTTCTTCCTTGCAATATCATTGGTCCAAGTGAAAAAAGGAAATAAAATTCCATAAAGCACCATAGGGCTTAATGCATGAAGAAGGGTTACACTTTTGGGCCAAATGTGGCGATCAAATTTCATTTTTTTCTTCTTTTATCGAATTGAAGCCCTCACAATTCATATAAGCATTATGAGTTCTGATTCAGAGTAAAAAGACAATACGTCGAGAATTACGTTGTTGTCCTAATAATATTTTTTACAAAAAACTTTAGTTATAAGAAGAATTTCGGCATAAATCACATGTAGAAAACCTTTGTTGATGCATTTCGAACCAACTAGTGTGGTTCATTGTCAGGACAAGTTGAGGAGTCAGATCATGGCTGCATATTAAATAGGGAGAGCAAATCCTCCAAACAACTAGGTTGACTAGGTTGACCATCAACGGCTATATAGAAAAACGGCTAGATAATATTAAAAAGTTAAAAGGTAATAAAAATAATATTATAATTATAGTAATTAAATTATAATATATTATATATTCGAATCTAATAACAATTTATTTTAGTCAAAAGGTAATAAAAACTAATATTATAATTATAGTAATTAAATGTTCTTCCTAATAAATAATTAAAAATATTATAATGTATTATATATTCGAATGTAATTCCATTTTATTTTATTCATATAATATTCTTAGAGCTTTCGAACTTGATCTCCCCCTCCCTGTGGGCCAGAATAGATGCATGCTCTGCATTAAAATCCATGCGTTTGGAGGAGATCAGGGGACAAAAGCAAGCTGCGAAGTTTCAGATATTGGCTCGGAAATCTGCAGGGTTCGAATTGGTGGATGATGTTTCCTTGAGCCACATTTCTTCTTTTCAAAAATCAGCCCTCCGTTCTTGGTTATCTTCCATTCCTTCGATTAGCTCTAACTCCTCGCCCCCACTAACAGTTCAAAGGATCTCTGAGTAGCGCTCCTCTGATCCTGCGCTCCCTTCCAGGCAGCCTGCTCCAAGCAATGTGTTTTGCTCTCCTTCATTTCGCAGATGTAGGCCTTCCCCCTCATCGGTGTGTGCAACAGATGATTCAAGTAGTTCTCGCGTGGCTTCTCCCTCGATTTCTCCTGGTCAACCTATCAACCAACGATCTGGCTCGTCCGAGCTGCTTCTTTCGTCTGATCTAGTTTCGGTGGCAGCTAACCGGAATGTCTGGGCTTACGTTCCTGGGATATCGACTCCCTCAGTTTCTCTGGTTCAGCATGTACGCAGACGCTCGAATCTTTCCATTACCCGCAGCGTTGGTGCTGCTAACCTAAGGGACGGTGCGGTCTGTCCTTTACGTGGTCATGGTTTTTTGCAAACTCCTCACGTATTATGCCTAAACTTGATAATAAGTTGTCACATGATAATAATAATGCTTCTTTATAGTATAATAATAATAATAATAATAATAATAATTTATGTGATAATAATAATAACCATGATAGTACTAGTGATATTATTAATAATAATAACAATGACAAAGAATCTATTAACAATAACATTAATATTAGCAATGATATTGATATTGATAACAATTATAACCAAAACAATGAGGTTATGAATTTGGACCAGAATATTCTTCCCCCTCCCTCCCGGAATAATAGAGTTGTTAACTTATCTAGTTTTTCTTTTTCCCCTTCTGTTTTTAGACTTTTAGGCAAAGGTTTAAACTTTGCCCTTGCCCCTAGAAAAATCCCGGTGGATGACATTATTTGCGACGTGGAATACGGGATTAGAGATCTTCCAGATAATATCAAGGACACTATTAGGCAGGATTGTGTTGTCGTCCTTAGAAAGGCTAAGCCCCCTCAGAAGAACCTCAGCAATGATGAATTCATTGCCCTTAAATCCTTAAACCAGAACAAAGATATCGTCGTTCTAAAGGCTGACAAAGGAGGGGTTGCGGTCATCCTTAACAGGGATGATTACCGCAAGAAGATGTTAGATCATATTTACAATAGTGGGAATTATAAAAAACTGCCCAAGAACCCTCTAAAGAAAATTTCTAAGGCAGTGGCTCTCGCCATCAAGTCCAGTAGCTCTATGAGTTCCCTATGCCATAAACTCATTGAGAGCAGTCCCATTACTCCTAGCATCTATGGGTTGCCAAAGATTCACAAAGAAGGGGCCCCTCTGCGGCTCTGCGGCCTATCGTCAACACCATTGGTGGTCCGACCTACCTTCTAGCTAAGTTCCTTGCCCTTAAGCTTAAGCCCCTGGTTGGCCGCATAGAGTCCTTCGTGAAAGACTCTGCATCCTTCATTAAAGAACTTAAGGACATAAAACTTAACCGTGAGGACATTGTCATAAGCTTTGATGTGGTCTCCCTTTATACTTGTATCCCTATAAAGGAGGCCTTGGAAGTGATCTATCGCCTAACAGATCCCGATACCGCGCATCTGGTTGAGATCTATCTCACTTCCACTTTCTTCTGTTTCGAGGGCGAGTTCTTTGAACAGACCTATGGTGTTGCCATGGGCTCACCCCTATCCCCTATTGTTGCGAATATTTTTATGGAAGATTTCGAAGCCAAAGTTTTAGCCTCAGCCCGTCTCCTACCCAAGCTATGGAAAATGTATGTAGATGACACTAATGTCATCTGGTCCCATGGCCAAGAGGATTTGGATCTCTTCTTCAATCACCTCAATTGTCAGTCCTCTGCCATTAATTTCACCATGGAAAAAGAGGTCAATGGTTGCCTCCCTTTCCTGGATATTCTTATATCCAAGAATAAGGACAGTTCACTCTCCCACTCAGTGCTCGAGAAGAAAAGGCATACTGAGCAATATCTTCATGTCGATTCCCATCATTTCCCTGCTCAAAAGTTGGGTGTTCTTAACACCCTCGTTATTCATGCCCTTAGGATTTCTGATAATTAGAGCTTCGATAAGGAGAAATCCCATCTCCTTAATGTCTTTGTGGAGAATGGCTATAGTAGGCCCCTAGGTCAGAAGGATTTCCTTAAATCCTCTAAAAATTCGTTAATTAAAAAAGAACCTAAAGAGCGCCTGCTAGGTGTCCATCTTCCCTATGTCCAGGGAGCCACGGACAAGATTGCTCGGATCCTTAAGAAGTATGATATTCCCTCAACCTTTAGGCCCCTCAACACCATTCGTAAATCCCTCTGACCGTTGAAAGATCCCATTGACCCTAAAGACATGAAGGGTGTCTACTTGATCCCTTGTTCTTGTGGGACCCCCTATATCAGGGAAACAGGGCGCTCCATCCATCAAAGCATCAACGAACATGTAGCTGACCTAAGACATGGGAGAACCAAGTCTTCAGCATTAGCAGAGCATGCGGAAAAGACTAAGCATCAGGTTTGTATAGAGGAGACCAAGGTTATTGCCGAGGTTGCGCAGTTCCATCACCGTAAATTCATGGAAGCTATTGAAATTGAAAGAAGGCCTAACAATCTCAATAGAGATGATGGAAGATTAGTAGCTATTGGATCCCTGCCCTTTCTTCTTAGTCTTGCTTTTCCTCGCCCCCCCCCACCTCCCCTCCTTTTAACCTTTTCAAGCTTTCGATGTTTCCCCTAAATTTCCCAGATCCTTCTCATTTGAGCCTTGTCTTTTCCTTCCTCCTAGGGTTTCTCCTTTGGCTCAGTGGTTTACTATTGGTCTTGTTCTTGACCTTCTTCTTTTTTAAAATGTGTCGCTCATTCTATTTTTTTTTCCTGGAAGATATAAATAAATAAAAAATTAACCAATATTCATTAATAGTTTATTATTTCCATTAAATCAATATTATTAAAAAACCCCCTTTACTTATCCCTAGTGATTTAAATAATTAATTAAATAAGTTAATTTAACAACCATAGAATAATAAAAAAAATAAATAAATAAATTATATATATATATATATATATTTAACCAATATTCATTAATAGTTTATTATTTCCACTAAATCAATCCTATTAAAAAACCCTTTACCTATCCCTAGTGATTTAAATAATTAATTAAATAAGTTAATTTAACAACCATAGAATAATATATAATAAAAATAAAATAGAATAACATTCTTGTCCCTAGGGAATTAAATAAATTAATTTAATAACCAAAGAAAAACTTTCTAAAACCCCCCTTTATCCCTAGTATATAAATCAATAAGGAATTAAATATATTAATAACCAAAGAATAATATATGAATAAAATAAAATGGAATTACATTCGAATATATAATATATTATAATAATTTTAATTATTTATTAGGAAGAAAATTTAATTACTATAATTATAATATTAGTTTTTATTACCTTTTGACTAAAATAAAATGGTATTACATTCGAATATATAATATATTATAATTTAATTACTGTAATTATAATATTATTTTTATTACCATTTAACTTTTTAATATTATCTAACCGCTTTTCTATATAGCCATTGATGGTCAACCTAGTCAACCTAGCTGTTTGGAGGATCTGCTCTCCCTATTTAATATGTAGCCATGATCTGACTCCTAAACTTGTCCTGACGATGAACCACACTAGTTGGTTTGAAACGCGTCAACAAAGGTTTTCTACATGTGATTTACGCCGAAATTCTTCTTATAATTGTTATAGATCACAGAAGCCTCAATTCAACTAAAAAACTTTAGTGTCGTATAATCTCTCAATTTTCCATCAAATGAAATATTTGTCCTTGCAAATTTTGACACATCTTAAGAGGTATGTGTGTGTTCACGTAGCATAACTTAGTCTAATATATATATATATATATATATATATATATATATATATATATGAGCATGATCTACATGAAGAGAACTAAGTTTTTCATATTAAAACTTTATTTATTTTTATTATTTTCCGAAGCTGGTGAAGTAATATTTCAATTGCATTTTGTTGACACGTGTTTGAATAATTTGTTTTTCTATTTTTTAAATAAATTCAAAAACCAAGAGTACCCTTTTGAAGAGGAATCGTAAACAAAGATATTTGTATTTTTTTTGTGTTATTAATTTTTATACAGCCCCTTTGAAACTGTCCAAAAAAAATTCACGTGTTATGTTTAAAAGAAATTAGATGAGAAATATCATATGAATTTGAAAATGTCAAACTCATATACCATTGGATAGAGGATTCCTTCACGACTCCAACATGATAAACTCTGCCACATAAGGACAAATCCTACCTGAAGTCTGCTAGGGTACAAAATGATGTTGCAAAGAATCTACAGAAAGGGAGCTAAAACTCCATTTTTATGTTCTCAACAGCTTGATCAAGCACTTAAAAAGCTCGATCGAACATTTTTGGTAAAATTTGAAGTAGCTCGATTGAGGGTTTAATAAACCCTCGATCGAGCTTTTTACATGGTTAAAAAAGGGCTCGATTGAGCTATATCTTGATCAAGCACTTTAAACCATAAACTCTCCATTGTGTTTTGGGTGGGAATTTTTAAAAAATTGCTTGATCGAGCTCCTACGTAATTGTGGGTTACGTAGGAGCTTGATTGAGGGTTTATTTTTAAGCACTCAAACAACTTGATTGAGCTACTTTTTTCTCCCTTTCAACTCATGCGCTTGCCAAAAAGTGTAACCCAACTCCACGTGCTCACCCATCCTACGTAACTGTGGGTTACGTAGGAGCTTGATTGAGGGTTTATTTTTAAGCACTCAAACAACTTGATTGAGCTGCGTTTTTCTCCCTTTCAACTCATGTGCTTGCCAAAAAGTGTAACCCAACTCCACATGCTCACCCATAGGTAAAATGCATTTATTTCTTTTACCATGGTGCAATCAAATGCCCAAAAAACTATGTTAAAATTTTATAGCCCTTCCCCTACTTCTCAAAGAGGAGCTTTGATTGATCACTTCCATAAGAATAACTTCAAAAGCAAAGGGTTTTAGATTATGAGAAACCACCCCCAAGATCTTAGTTTCCATAAAAGAAAGTAAATTAAGAAAAAGTCCACTTAACAAAGAAGGCTCATAGAAACCACCTTCACAAAGTTGCTTCAAAGAATACCATTTTAACTTGGCTTTCAACACCTCAAAAATGTGACTCTTGTTGATGCACAATAAATACTCCTTATCCCCATCTTTATTTTCTAGAATTAATACTAAAGACGATAATACTCCAAACATTTCCCCAATTCCAACGATAAAGAATTATGAAGTTTTCCTTTACTGATCTTCCCATTAGCAATGTTTGCTTCGACAACCTTAGTTCGATTCCCATCTCCACAACATCATTGTCTACTAACGGATCCTTTTGCTTGTCGCCAAAGCATCACTAACCCAAATTGACTCCTCTAAAGTCCCAATAAATCAGGCTTAAAATGAATCTCCTTCTTGATAGCAATGTCCTTCAAGGCATTTTTGCATCAGACTACTTCCATGAATGATTAGAGATGAAACCCCTACATCACACTACGCCCTATCATTTTGAACCTCTTCTAAAGGATGTAAAGGGTTAACATTAGATATGATATTTGGGTGAAATGTGCTGGGGTAATTCTACCCCAAGGTTTCCTGTAGCAATAATCTTTCCTTGTCTAGTATAATAGCTAGGTTGATGTAATCACAAATCTATCTTGGCTCGTTTAATGATATAGGAAACAAGGGGTTTAGCGGTGAGTTCCGCTGGGTGAAACCCACGAGATGAGGGTTCAAATATCATTGAGTATATACATGACCTGTTGTGTCTTGGCTAGAAGAGTAGGCGACCCCATAGTGGACGTCTTGGCTCTTGTTGAGGCATAAGTTTCCTGCTATTGTGTGACTTGCAGGTTGTTGCACGTAGCCTAGGTTTATAGTGGCAACCAGTTAAATTTGATCATGGATCTGTTCAGGATAACTCTCACCAGTTACCAATTATCCTAGACTCAAAAAAAAAAAAGATGACATTTAGCAATTCAAAATAATAATACAGTAAAGCGATAAATATGTAATTCACTTCAATATGCAGCTACAGTTCCACAATTCATAAAACTACAAATCCATAGTTCGTAGTTACTCTAGAACAAATATTCAATCCAGAATAGATATTATCCACATATAACAATGGTAGACCAATGGCCTAACAAGATCTCATAGTCTATGTAAATTCTGCTGGACACTTTTGAACCTAAGTTAAACTACTTGTTATGCTTAAGGCTGCTATAGGTCTCAACACCTCTCTGTCTACCAAGTGTGCTTTAGAACCCTCCCTCTACTTATCTTTAGCATCGACTTGAGCCACAAGAAAATCATGTTATAGGAATGGATGTATGCATAATTGGTTCAAGGGTGTTTCACCACCGTATGAGTCTAGATGTCCTTCTACGTAAATAGCTCCAGAGCCGAATATTTCCACACACAATTAATTAACAGAACATTGAATTGAGCGAAAAAATTCCACATGCCTCTGGAACTTCACGACAACTTCTGAAAACCAAGTCATAGAGAGATCGGGTTCAATCCACAGTGTGTGAGTTCTAGCCTCAGATCCACAAGACTAGAACCCAACTTCAGATCATGAGTTTCAAGCACCAATTTTGTCTTCAACGGAAACCCTATTTTAGCCTGGAACCTTCATGAAGCTGCCAGAAAGGGGTTTGGATCTTCCTTCGAATAATTCAGAGAATGTTGCGCCTTATTATAAACCTTCGTTGCCTCTAAATGATGTAATTGTGCCCAAAACAAAATTAATTCCCATAGAAAAGTATTTGTCTCTAGATCATGCTCCTCTTTGTCGAGATAGAATGAGGTACTCCTTTGACAAGATAGAATGAGGGGGGGATAAATTGGTGTCAATTATGGTGGAATCTTTATTAAAAAAATAGAAGAGAGAGTAAAGAGTGATTTTTCACAACACAAATTTTACCTTGTTTATTATTCATTTCAACAATTACATATATAGGAAATTACACACTGATTTTGACACTTCACTTCAACTCATTACATAAGAATCAACAGCTTCTAGAATGGCACTTAGGGACTCATAATGACAACTACACATTACATGGAAGCATAACTTCCAACACCCTCCCTTAATGCTTACATGGAAAACATATTACAACAAAAAATAAATCTTTGTCTAATTGGTATTCATCAGCACCCATATCCACTTTGGAATCTTGCAAACTCTGCTCTTTCACCACCACATATTCGAGCTGTTACTTGACATCCATTTAAAACATAACTGCCTCTGACCATCATTTATGAACTTTGCAGGATCAACAATATTGACAAATCGGCTCATCAGGGCTTTCGCAATAAGATCCGTCAAGTAATGAACCATCCTATGGACCAACCACCATTTGTTGGATATTTTGCTTTCGACTATCCGTTAGTTGATAGGATGGAGGTCTAGATACTGAATGTGCTCAAGATTTGATCAAACAACTTGACCTTACACAAGAGTTGATGTTTCGGACACCGGGGCTTCCAATTTAAGAACCACCAACCCTTTTTATAACCAAAATTACTAACACACAAGAATTGACATTTCAAACACTGGGGCTTCCAATTTAAGAAAAACCAATCATTTTTAATCTTAATTTGCACACAATTATATATCAAACCCACACCACAAAATAAAAGACACATTTCGACACACAAACAAACCCAAAAAAAAAAATTGACCCACGAAAATAATAATTGCCACAATAGACATTTTAATTCAATAGGCCTGCATAAATCTGAACATTGACATTGTTTTTGTCAGCTTAGACAAAATTGAATTTTTGGTTTACTATCCCAAGGCATTGGAACACAATTGATGTAGATGTACTTTGAGGCTTACTGCTAAGAGAAACCGTTTCAAACCATTGTAGCCAACAACGAATTTAATGCCAGCTTTGTTCTCAACATTGACACAACCTGATTGGAAAAGGAAATCCATAGCAAGTTAATTAAAGGAGTTTGTTCAATGTTTCCCTTTTGTTTCTTTTCTTCACTCACGATGTACACCATAATAGCCAAATGTTGAGTTCCAGTGTTGTTTCCCAAGTAGATGACACAGATCGCAGCGCCAAACAAATTCATTGCATGGAGAACACACTGTCCTGTCAACCACTTACTATATTAAGATTGGATGTGCATGACCCAAGCAAGAGCAACAGGGCACATTTTTTATTTATTTTTAACACGAATGCCAGATCCAACATTGATCCACAATCCTTCTCTTTATAGTAGCACGAGTCACATAATGGACATTGATCCCCTCCAACTGCAGATAAATGTTAGGTCAACGCTCTGAATTCCACCAAGGCCACTAATGATGTGCCTCTATTTAATTTTGTCATCGCAGCTCCTAATTCCAAATTCTTGTCCAGATCTCGTCCATACAATATTAAAAAGATTACAAGTAAAACACCTTTCCCATGCTTGGTGAAATTGTGTTGTTGTAGATATCGACGACATCCATGCTTGTCAGGACACAGACCGTTGCCAATGTTATTTTATTGGCTCATTGGATCATCTCATAAACTTTAAGCCTCAAATTATTGGATGATGTGCACAAACAATCCGTTACTCCTTCGTAAGTGACAACTACATCATTGTTGCTCTCGCTTTTGGAAACATATGTGTACTTGTAGTTCTATGCAAGCTCCACAAAATTGACCTCCCTCTCCACCTCTCATCAACAAAATTTGCACAATGGCTCAGGATCTGATTCAAGGCTTACAGGTAGAGAGAGAAATGTTGGCTATTTATTGCATATAGATCTACAAAACCACACTCAGACAAATCTAAATAGGGAGAAATAAATCTCACAATAGAAATCAAATATCACACACTTATATTAATCTATGTATGTACAAAACAATAACACTCCAGACTCTCTCACATCTTCTTGGCTTTTCCATAAGGGAATCAAGCCAAATCTAGCTCTCATACCATATTAGAAAAATAGAAGAGAGAGCAGAGAGTTATTTTTCACAAAACAAATCTCACCCTGTATATTATTCATTTCAACAATTACATATCTAGGAAATTACACACTAAATCTGACACCTCACTACAACTCATTACATAATAATCAAGAACTTCTAGAATGACGCCTAGGGACTCACAATGACAACTACACATTACATGGAAGCATTACTTCCAACAATCTTTCACCACCGAAATTGATAAGGGAGAAGGGGTCTTAAAACTCTCAAAGTTAATGCTTAAGAACAAATGAATTGATGCACACTTGATTATCCAAAATGAATTCAATCCTCATATATTTATAGATTTCTAAGAGTTGTATCTTCTACTTAATTGATTGAGTAAATTTTACTCCAAGCCCCAATTTTGGGTTTCTTTGCTCAGTTGCCCCAAAACTCGCCTAGAATTGGATATTTTGGGGTTTTTTTCCCCTTTATTGAGGACTGAAACCTATGAGGATCAACAGGATATTACGTCCTTCATTCATCCTTAATTTGTAGAGGACACTAGAGCCCCCCTATCAAAAATTGCTTACCCTCAAGCAAATGCAGATTCGGGTGTTGCAAAATTCATTCTCCTTCCCATGCCGCATCTTCCTCTGGTAGATTCTTCCATCTGATAAGGTATTCTAGAATCAATCACCCTCTTAACTTATTTTCTTGCATGACCATGATTGTATCCATAATCAGTTCTAATTTTCCTTCTTCGTCTAATGGTGGCAATTCGATAAAGGTGGTGACATGTTGTCCCAAAACCTTCTTGAGGCATGATACATGGAATACATTATGGATTTCGTTGTCCCTTGGTAGTTCCAATTCATATGCCACTTCACCAATCCTTTGAAGAACTTTATAAGGTCCATGGAACCTGGGTTTCATATTTTCCACACCACTTTTCTTGAGTGTGGATTGTCTATAGGTCTGCAATCTCAAGAAAACGAGGTCCCCTACCTCAAAGTTGTGTTCTATTCGATGCTGGTCTATGTACATCTTCTGTCAATTTTGAGCATCCTAGATGTTTTCCTTGAGTACTCTGAGGCTGTCCTTACTCTCTTGTATCTAGTCATTAGCAATGTGTGCTTTGTTGTCTCAGAAAACACTATCGTTAAAGGAGGGTGCATCATATCCATTTAGTGCTTTGAAGGGAATCATCCCAATGGATAAATGTAGGTGGTATTGTAGCAATTTTTTCCAAGGTACAACCATTTGATCCATTATTTTTGTTGACCCTTCACAAAATTACACAAGTACCCTTAAATCCACTTATTTGTGATTTTTGTTTGCCTATCTGTTTGTGGGTGATAACTAGTATTAGGGGTTAATTTTGTTCCCATTAGCCTGAAGAATTGCTGCCATAGTGCACCCATAAACCTATTGTCCCAATCACTGACAATATTTTTAGGTAGTACACGGATCATGAAGACTTCTTTGAAGAAAAATCTTACTACTTGTTTGACCAAGTAGTTAGTTGAAATTGCAAAGAAGTGCATGAATTTTGTAAGCCTATCAACCATGGTATAGATACAATATTTGCCTTGTGCCTTGGATATCCTGGTGATGAAGTCCATCGAGATGCTCACCCATTTTTGTTCTAGAATAGGGAGAGGTTGGAGAAGCTCTACAGGATGTGTGTGCTCAACCTTATTCTATTGGCATGTCACACATTCCTCAATGTATTTCATCACATCTTCCTTGATACCTTTCCATGAAAATTGTTCCCTTATCTGTCGATAGGTTTTGAAGAACCCCTTATTTCCAACTAATGGAACATCATGCATAACCTTCAAAATCCTCTCCTTGAGGGAAAATTCATGAACCAGGTATATCTTGTCTTTGTAGTAAATAATATCATCGACTATTTTGTACCTATCATCTTGGATGAGTTTGTTGATCAATGTACATAGAAACTGGTTCTTGGCTTTTTTTGTTGAGAGATGACCCTTCCAATCCTCTGAGAGTTCTATGAGGGAACATGTTGTCATTTTCATTGAAACTGCATCGACCACAACATTCATTTTCCCTTTTACATACTCAATGTCAAAATTATAGGCTTGAAATTTACTTACCCACTTCTGTTTTCATTTATTTAGGTCTTTTTTCTCCAAAAAAGACATAAATTGTTGTGGTCTATCGTGATTATGACCCTGTTTCCCACCAAATACTGTTAGAATTTTGCTAAAGCATGCATGATAACGAGCATCTCTTTATCACATGTGGAGTAAATTTTCTCGGTATCCTAGAGATTCCGACTTTTAACCCCTTAGCTGAACAAAATGAACCCAAACTAGTCTAATTAGTAGCAATCAAACCTGGTCAACTTAGAGGAGGATCCTACGATCAAATTTTGTGATTGGGGTAATGGTCAAAGTGCACAGGTTGCCTTGACTTTACACCAATAGTTGTAGCCTGCTAGAACATAATTAATCCACCCAAGAACGAAGTTAAATTATGCCAACTATGCCCAAGTCAACGTTGGTCAATGCCCAAACACAGCCCTGCAATTTAGCCCAATAAAAAGTGTGTTTTGTTCTTCGCACATGCAAGAGGAGTCCTTCCAAATCTGAGTTGTACAAACCAATAGGGAGAAGAGAGAGAATATATGTTGTGTGATGATGAAGTGCAAAATGAGGATGAAGGTCTATTGTATTTATATGAATCGATGAGGGTGAAAATACTTGTTGTTTGGGCTTCATGAGCCTATGTGATGTTGAAGTCGACCTTGATAATTTACACATGAGTGGGTTTTAATTCAAAAACACGTTTCTCCTTGTCTGATTTGAGTGATCTTAAGGTCGATTTTGATTGTATCGAAAAGAGGAATTTAATGCAATAATTATCTCCATCAAATGAGTTGTCCAAAGTGGAATTTGACCCTAGTTGCATAATTTAACACTCTCTCTCAACTATGAAGAATTACACTTGTCAATATATGTTTGTCGATCATCATGTCAGTTTGCCATCATGTACCATATGTGCTTGTCTTTTCTCATCTCATGTTGAACATTCTTGAAACTAAATTCAACTAAATTTTCATAAAAATACATAAACTAATGAACTTCAAAAAATTAAGTGTAAATCAAGTGAAATAAAGACTAGCCTTTCACATTTTACTATTTTGATTATTCTTCATCTTCAATGTTTAAGCATGGAACATGAGTGGAGAAGGACCATTATAACTATGACTTTGATTTTCATTATTGTTGGGATTCAATGTTTAACCATGGAACATCAGCAGAAATGCTATTCTAGTGTGTGGGGATACAACACATAGATACCACTCAATGCCCCAATCACATCCTTGTATTTGGAGAAACGAAAAATTCTTGCTTTTAAATAGCCTACATTAGAGAAGAATACCATGGAAAACCATGGTTTAAGAATACTATGGTAAAAACCATGGATGAATATAATGGCTAACAAAGTTATTTTTATTTTATTTTAAAATGTCGTTATTTTTATTTTTATTATTTTATTTGTTTTGTTTATCGAACAGGACAACATCTATTCCATATTAGGTTGGAGCCTCTCAGCACAATAAAAAACTAGTAATTTTATTAAAAAATAAAATATTATATCATACTATAAATAAAAAATTTATATTTTAAAATATTATATTCAAAATCTAAAATCCAAAGATTGTCAATGGTTTTTAACATATGATTATTATTATTATGTAATTTGACCAAGTCAAAATGTTAAACATGAAAGGATAGGACATTACAACATCTCTACCATACTAGGCTAGAGAGCGCTTCTCAACACAATAGGCCCAATAATTTGATGCTTAATGTTAAAGTCTCACTTATACTATTTTTGTGTATGACAATAACCACCTACAAAAAAATTCAATTCATAAAAATATCCTAGATTCTACCTTAGCTACAAGCTTATATACCACTCTAGCATTAAGAAAAGGGTTAATGTAAGGTTGAAAGCTTATTTTATTCTTGAGAACCATTGTAAATTGGTGAATTTATGGTTATGGGTAAAAATGAAACTCTTTTTTGAGAATCTTGTCATTCATGTCTTTTTATATGAATGAGAAGTTTGGCGCTGCAACATTTTTAGAGAATTAGGAAAGAAAATTGAGTTAAATAAGAAACTTTTTATAATTTGTATTCTAAATATTAAAAGTAATACACTTTATTTTATCCTTTTCACATAAATAGATTTTTCCCATAAAAATATAATTAAATATTTAGAAAAACAAAAATAATTAAAATTAAAAACAAAATACTTAAAAAAGAAGAAGAAGACAAAGGTAGTGTGTTATAGACATTTCTTGGCCCTACAACCCCAAGCATGAAATGTCCATAAACCAAGGGCTCCTAAGTCTCTAAAGGTGTTGTTCTAACCCCTAAAGGAACAAGGTCAACAGATTACAACTTCTCCCAGAAGTTCTCCATGAGAAACTGCTCAGAATTGGTCAAAACAGGATCATTGCAGCTGCTCCACTGGCTAGGTGCGTTGCATCTCACCCAAATACACTGTGAGGGTGCGTTGCATTTCAAAAGTCCCTTCTGTGGGGTGCGATGGGCAAGAAATGACAAATGGTAGTGTCATTCCGCGAGGTGGAGAGGCAATGGAAGCTTCCAGAATCTTCTCCTGTGACACTTGCCTCACTGAATTCAACCAAGGATGAGTAAGAGGCCCTCAGTCTCCAAGTGGAAGTAAGAACTATCAGAGAGAAGACACTAATCAAATCACAAGCTGACTCATCCCCCTTACAGATATCTATATATGGATCCCTCATCCCAGAGATCCAGAGGCTGGAATTTTGCATATTGTAAGGAATTGTTGTTGGTTTTCTGAGACAAACATCAGATTGTTGGGTGATCTAAGCTTTGTTTGAGGTGAAGAGGGGCTTCTTTGCTGGGAGGTTGATGCTGGGTCAGAACAACTGGTTGTAACTCCTCGTGGCTCTTTTCTTGTTTATCAATAAAAACTATTTGAGGTTTCCTCCATGCTTTTGTATCATTGATGCTGGTTACATTTGTATGGTCAATTTATATCTGATCCTAGATTGTTTATGATTATAGATCCATGTCTTTGTATAGTGATATGCTTCTGTGATCTTACAGGTACTTTGTGAAGCTGGGCATGTAAGGGAGCAGGTAGCTGAGGACTATCAAAGAAGAGAGGGATCGAATTGAAGGATTAGCGCAAGACAGAGGTTGGTCTTTTTGCTCCTCTCTATCTATAATCCATAAAGGAAAAACAAAAGTAGTTTTTCTTTGTTTGTTTCTAAGGAAGCTGTCACACCTTAGTGGGATAGAGCAGTTCTAAATAGACACTTTTCCCTGTAACAAAATGGCGACTCCACTGGGGAGATAATTAGTTTGTTTGTTTATCATTCTTTGTTGTTTGTTTCATAAACTTACAAGTAGCATTCAAACTGCATTTGCCATAACAAATGCAAAGTAGACAATTGCTACTTCAATACGTCTACTGGATCTGTTTATGATTTAAACAACTGATTCACAAACTATCTGATTGCCCTTGTGATAGCTCTTAGATCCTCCTTAGATCTACCCCTGATTGTTGCATTACTGATTGCTTTTTACTCGGCCAAAACCCAAGAACTGAACTGCAAACTGTGACTCAGAACCCGAACAGAGTCTCATTTCTGGCCCAGCGCAGGTACTGTTCAGAGATTCTGAATTTCAGCGCACTTCCTGAGTGGACAACCTGCACTGCATTTCAGATTCTTTGTGTTACAAGTGCGCTGATTAGACTAGCTCTGTGCAGTTGTGGCTTCTGTGATTCATTCTTTCCAGTTCTATTCCTGAATTTCGCTGCCTGTGATCAGTATATGTCTGTTTGAAACCCCTTTTCCTTACTGTTATTCTGTCTCCTTTGTACAAAATAAATGTAGATGTTTTTTGTGTGTTTGTTGAGTCGTTTACAATTCTCCTTTGCAAAAGTAGCATAATCGTACTGTCGCCCTTTGATTTGAAACTGTCGCAAGTGTCGATTTCAGTCCTAGGAAAGAGTTTTATTGTTGTTGATGGTCGATTATCCTGTTATTATTGCTTTTGGTCTGAACTTGTAATTTTCTAGTGTCAAAAACGAGTATCCATTTCAAAATCATAAGGTGTCGTAATCATCTCCATTTTTGATTTCGAAAAGAAACTTGTTTATATTTGTCGCTTGAAAAGAAATTCAGATTTGTTCATGAACTTTCTTTTTAGCATTCATAAACTAAGAAAGTCTAAAAAAAAATACATGCATGTGCATTTGCATATAGATAGTCTGATTGGCTTGATTTAGGAAAGTGCATTTAGAGTGTGCTCTTTTCTCCTTGTGAAAAGATTCTGTCTTTCTTTTCCCTAGTAGCTAGGATTTTCATTGCATAAAGGAGATAAAAAGTTTGTTTATCATCTTAGATTGCATTTTAGGAATTACATCTACATCTCGTGGTGAACCCGAAAGGCAAACTTCATAAACAATATCAACTTAAAATAAATTCAATGAATCTAACAACGCTTTGGAACTTAACGCACAACATTTAGAAGTCTAGGCTAGAGACGTATTCCAGCGTCGTAAAGCCTGGTAACTGTTATTCTCACTAATGGTTGGGTGATTCCTCCACTTTGAGACGATAAGTGCCAGTACGGACTTGTGCTCCCACGTACCGTCGAGTATATTTTGGGAGACCCCAATAGGCTTAATCCTTTATCCATATGAAGTTGTTTCTGCCACCCTATCGATCGCAATGCACTAAACACAACATTCGGGAAGATTGACTGTCGTACCGTAAAAATTATTCTGCAGTTTTGCGATTGGTTTGGTACTCCCTCTACCTAGATTTCCAGAGCAGTCCCTTTCGTTCCTTTTCAGACTCCTTAACAGAAAAGGTCCATCTGAGCACTTGTCACTTCAAGCTCATTAAAAATCGAAGGAGACTAGAGTCATCTTTTGTTTTTTCTCGACTCTTAAAAACTGAAAAAACAAGTTGTGTCAAAGCGTCTAAAATTCATTTAATTAGGAAACATACTACCCCTTTATTTTAGTTGATCGAGTAATCCGCAATCGTGGAAGAAAGTCAATTGAAACCCCGTCGTTCGCGGAGGCTTGCGATTCAACCGTCTTTGTCTCCGGAATCGAAGCCAGTACGGACAAAGCGAACTCGTTTAACCGGTTCCAAATCTCCTATTAAAGTTAGAACAAGTGTTCCAACGACATCAGAGACTCCAGTTACTCCAAACATTTTTGGAATCCCTGCCTCTACAGAAGAAGTTCAGCAGCCACAGAAGGACAATGATACTGATCCTAGTCTAAGAGTAAACACTTGTGTTACCGAACCAGTTCCATTTTTGACCGGTTTGGAGAGTCTTACTCTTCAAACATCTGTCACTGTCGACTCCATACCTTCTTCGGCACCAGAAATATTCTACGGACCTGACGGTCTTCCCTTCCACCTGGTTTGATTGCCATAGAAGAAATTGTAGAAGATCCTCCAACAAGTACTCCGTCGCAATTTGGAGTCGGGATCACTCTATATCCTTCTTCGTCAGAAGTTAGTCTACCACCAGCGGAAGCTCTTGTAGAATCGCTAGGTAATATTTTGGATAGACTACAAAAGTCTGAACAACCGTCAAAATCTAGGACTGTGTCGTCTGACATAGCGACGGCAAAACTCCCTGCTATCACGCCGACAATGTTCGCCGGTATACCATCTGTCCCGACTAGCTCTCAACCACTAGAAGGAGCTCACTCAGGGGCCATTTCGACAGTATGGTTGGTTCCTGTTTGTTCATCCGGAATAACATCCAGAAACTCTTATGTTGAGTGTCAACAAATTGATCCATTTGGAGGTCAATTTGGGCAGTCTGGTCCCCAAGGGCAAACAATTCCCTTGAGTTCTGGATTACCACCGTATGGGGGGCAGTATACCCTTTCATTTTCCCCTCCGGGAGGATATCCATACGGGAGTTCACAACAACATTCAGGTTATACTGGAATTACCTCAAGTGGTTGGGTACCAATACTACCTCAACAACCAAGAGTTGTATATTCAATGCAACAATGCTTACCTATGTCAAATATCCCAACTACACCAGCGATTGTGATGGTATCGCAAGTTCAAGCGCTGCCTATTGTATGCCAACCTCAGGTTTCTCAGGTTGTAATGCAACAGCCCCTTGACCCTGCGACTCAACCACAATCGCCGACCGGTGGAATGACACAGGTTCAGATGGGTACAATTACCCCTCATCTTGGTCAAACTATTAGTATCGGGCAACAGCACATGGCTTCACAACCATGGCTGGTGCAATACCAACAACCGCAATTCCAACAAGTATACCAAGGTTATGAGCAACAAATCTTTGCTAATAGTGGACAGTCGTACATTCAAAACGGTCAAAATCAACCATTTTACAATGGTCATGCCCACCAACCTTACCAAACATACCAGCATCAAATGCATTATGCCGGTATGCAAAGACCAACTGCTCAGGCGATCCCATCTTATCCTGGGTATGCTTCACCTAACCTGAATCAACAGTTACCCTTTGTGGCAACATTAGAGTTACCTGATTTAAATCGGTTAACAAACGATCCAATCGCTTACGCCCCTTGGTGGCTGGCGATTCCGCATAAACTTCCATCAGATATTCCTAAATTTAACGGAAATTCGTGTGAAGATCCATCGAATCATGTGATGACCTTTCATCTATGGTGTTCATCAAACACCCTAAATGACGATTCGATAAGACTTCGCCTCTTTCAGAGGACGTTAATGGGTCCAGCTGCAAAATGGTACATCGAATTGCCTAGAGCTTCGTTCGACAATTTCAGTACCTTAGCCACAACCTTTTTAACCCATTTTCAGTTACCAATAAGGTACGAAACGGGAACAGAACTTCTTACCAATTTCAAACAGACAACGACCACTCACATATCTGATCATATTCATGAGTGGCGACGTTGTCGTAGAATGGTAAAAACGTATGTCCCCGATCAGCTCTTAGCTGAATGGTTTATCAAGTTATTAATACCTTCCATTACGGAAGACGTGGCAAAGGGGGGAGTCGTAACAGAAGAGCAAGTCATCGCTCGTGCGCAATATCTGGACTTGATTTACACTCATTTCGGCACATTATACGATAAAATACCTTATGCCCCTAGACTGGAATTCTCAATTCCTCCTCCTCCTAAATCGAACAATGACTCTCATGCCGGTGATGGTGTGATTGGCACAACAGACACGAAATCGACAAAGGCTACATCCAAAAATGCCCGTAAGATTTCAAGTCAAAATGCAAAAGATGAACTTCTTGCTTCGGAAGTAAATGCCGTATCGACAGAAAAAGGCAAAGAAACCAAACAACCAGGGAGCAAGAAGAAAGGCAAAGGGAAGAAGAAGAAACAGGAGGAATCATCACCTGAAAAATCTTCTTCAAACCCTCCTGGAGATAGGAAACCAAAAAATCCATGCTTTATATGTGATGAGGATCATTGGACCGCGAATTGTCCACACAGAGCTGAGCTTAAGAAATTCTTCAAGAATTCAAAAACCTCCGTAGCGTTAACTGATCCGTTTCCAAATCCAGGAACAAATCTGGTTGAAAGTGGAAATGATTCCCCGTCTCAAGTGCTAATGTTGTCGGTTTCAAAATAGCTAAATGATGCTTTGATATCGACAAGGAACAAAGATTATGGGAATCCACAGCTGTCGAACAACAAGGATAAAGATCAACCTAGTAGTTCGACAACAGCTTCGACAGAAGTTGCGCCACCCATCATTCCTGAGTAGTACACAAGTCGACGTTTAATCCCCACGCTAGAGAAGCACAACATTATAATATAGTGGAAGATTTGGCCCAATCGCCATCCGCTATGTCGACTCTTGAAGTATTGCAGAATTGCCCATCCCAAAGGCAAGCTTTGTTATCAGCCATTGGTGGGATTGACCCAAAGGATTCCAATCTTGTATCCTTCGATCATAAAGGATACGATCCTCAATTACCAGCTCAACTAGCTTTCCTTGTTCAAGTGAAAGCCATCAACAAAATTGTTCATCGAACAATTATTGATGAGGGGGCATCTACATGCATTATGTCGATGAGTTGCTGGAAAAATTTAGGATCTCCAACCTTGTCGCGATCTTCAACGACATTAAAAGCATTCAACGGAAGGACATATACCCCATATGGTATCCTAAGTAACTTGAAAGTTGAACTAGGAGGGAAAACGGTAGAAATAGATGTTGAAGTCATCGATGGAAATCTTGATTACAACATACTACTAGGAAGACCATGGATATATGCTATGGCGGCTGTTGTGTCAACCTATTTTAGGAAGATTGCATTTCCGTTTCAAGGAGGGATTACAATCGTTGATCAACAAAACTTCCTCCCCAATGGTTCTCAAGTTACAGGAAGCATTCCCATAATCCATGGAAGCCCCCATTCGCTTCAAAATATCGGAGTAGGCCTACTAAAAGATCCTATACTAATGGGAACTTTTTCCCTTCCACCTCCAATCAACCTGGCGGAAGTAGCGTCGATAGGAACCTGCAATATGATATCTTCTAAAAAGATCTCAGAAAACGATATCAACATGGATCATGCCATGGTTTTGCCCCCAAGCCCAACGGAGATATTGTAGCAATCAATGTTCCTAGCATGGGGGGCAAACCCAAATCAATGCTCATCAAGCGTTTGGATAGATAGGTCTAGAGAATATGGTACCCCTTCAGATCCTTGGTCGCGAGTGCATGTCACCGACGAAGGAATTGTCCAATCAATGGTAATCGAAGGGGCACCTTGGAATGATTCCCACCATCGTTCCCTTCTCCCGGATTGTGGAGAAGATACTCAAGATGACCTTTATCATCCCTCGATCTTTGATTTCCTATCAAATACTGTAAACACGATGGATTCCGAGCGAAACTTTTCCAATATTGAAGAGACTATCGCCATAAATATCTCGACCAAAACAGATGTTGTGGAGAATATTTATGTTGGAAAATGTTGTTCTCCCTCAGAACTGGAAATATATAACACTCTTTTTCGCGAATTAAGATATGTCTTTGCTTGGTCATACAGTGAAATGCCAGGCATCGACTCGAGTATCGTTGAACACGAAATTAAGATGTATCCAGATATCAAACCAGTACGACAACGGCTACGGCAGGTGCACCCCAAGAAAGCCGCTACCATTAAGGCAGAAGTTGAAAAACTTCTCCATGCTGGTTTCATCCACTCGGTTCCTCTAACTGATTGAGTATCGAATATTGTCCCTGTTATAAAAAAACAAGGAACAATTAGAGTGTGTGTCAATTATAGGGATGTAAATCAGGCTTGTCCAAAAGACAACTACCCTACACCCTTCATTGACCAGATAATTGATGAATGCGCCGATGTGAAATCTTTTCATTCATGGATGGATTCTCCGGGTATAATCAAATAAATATCCGCCCACAGGACCAGTCAAAGACTGCATTTATTTGTCCGTGGAGCACGTTCGCATATCAAAAATTACCCTTTGGTTTGAAGAACGCAGGGGCGAAGTTTCAGAGGGCAATGAATTATGCCTTCCATGACATCAAAAACATTGTTCAACCATACCTCGACGACCTACCGGCTCATTCGCGAAAGCGACTAATCACCAGCAGCATTTAAGAGCGATATTTCTACGTTGCCGACACTACAAGATACGACTCAATCCACACAAATGTGTATTTTGCGTCAGTTCTGGTCGTTTGCTTGGCTTTGTAGTCTCGAAGGATGGGATTCGACTCGACCCATGTAAAGTCCAGGCAATCATAAATTTTCCTCCACCTTCAAATTTGCTTCAGATTTAGAAACTCCAAGGGAAAGCGAACTTTCTGAGGAGGTTCATTCCAAATTACACCAAACTTGCTAAAGGTTATACACGTCTTTTGAAAAAGGAAGTGCCCTTTGTCTGGGATCAGGTTGCGCAAGCTTCCTTTGATGCTTTAAAAGAATCACTAATGAAAGCATCATTAATGTACGCTCCTGATTATCAAAAAGATTTTAACCTGTATCTGGCTGCAGCAGATATGACCATCGCAATGGTTTTAGTTCAAGAAGTCGATGGAATTGAACATCCTATATATTATTTAAGTAAAAACTTAAATGATACAGAAAGCAAATATTCTTACGTTGAAAAGCTAGCACTTGCAGCTGTTCAAGCGATACAGAGATTTCGACACTATGTCCTCTTTCGGAAAACTACCATTCTGTCATATTGCAACCCCATGACTTATATATTGTCGCGACAGTTGCTGGGGGGAAAATATTCAAAATGGATAGCAATCCTACAAGAGTTTGATCTGGAATTTGTAAAATCCAAGTCGAAGAAAGCTCTAGTCTTCGCAGAATCATTATGCGATCTCCCATCGTCGTCCAACGACGAAACATCCGAAGAAAAAATCGTGGACAAAAGTTTGTTTCTGATATCTTCAAGCAACGAGTGGTATGGAGATATAATAATTTATCTCCAAACCCAAAAATATAGGCCAAACACCTCCCACTCCGAACAAAAACGTATTCGATACCAAGCAAAAGACTACATGATCGTCGGTGATACACTTTACCATCGTGGTATCGATACAGTTCTGAGAAGGTGCCTCACCCATGAGGAAGCCGAAAAAGTCATGAATGATTGTCATTCAGGCGTGTGTGGGGGGCATCAATCTGGATATGCTACAGCGAAAAAAATCTTACGAGCAGGATACTTCTGGCCAACAATGTTCAAAGATTGCATAACCGCAGTCAGAAGTTGCCATGCTTGTCAAATTTTTGATATCAAAACCAGAAGACCACCCGCACCTCTACAACCAATAGTGGTTGTTGGGCCATTCACCAAATGGGGCATCGATTTCATGACATGTAACCCCACCTCGACCGGGGGGCATGGGTATATCATAGTCGCAGTTGACTATTTTACCAAATGGGCTGAGGCGATGCCTACATTAGATAATACTGGTGAAACAGCTGCCTTCTTTTTTTTCAATCATGTAGTGGCCAGATTCGGCGTACCACAGACTATAGTCACAGATCATGGATCACATTTTCGCAATCACATGATGGTCGAATTAGCTGCCAAACTAGGTTTGTCTCACGACATCTCTACTCCATATTATCCGCAAGCCAACGGACAAGTTGAAGCAATCAACAAGGTCCTAAAGCACATGCTGCAAAGGATGATTGGAGTTCACAAAAGAAGATGGCATATAATCCTGTACTCAGCTTTGTGGGCTTACTGAACATCGGTAAGGAATGCAACCAGGTTTACACCTTTCCAACTGGTATATGGCCTGGAAGCAATCTTACCAATCCAGTGCGAAATCTCGTCTCTCAAACTCGCAATTGATCTCCTCCCCGGAACTTCAGAAGAAGAAGCTCGTTTCTTGGAATTAATCCAATTGGATGAAACCCGTCGTGACGCCGCTTTGGCTAACAAAGCCCATAAGAAACGAGTCAAAGCACAGTTCGACAAAAATTTCAAACCCCGTGTCTTCTCAGAAGGTGACTTGGTCTTGCTTTACGACCAAGAATCCGATAAATTGGGAGCAGGTAAATTTAAGTCTTTATGGATGGGCCCCTATATTGTTAAACAAGTGCTAGCAAAAGGAGCCTACGAGTTAATGGACTATGACGGAATTCCACTGGCGCAACCTCGTAATGGGTTGTACCTCAAGCGTTACTATGCGTAATGGTAACCTGTATGCTTTTGTTATGTTTTTGTTTTCGCTAACGTGTTTATTTTGGTCAAGTAATCCAATTTTTACATTTGTCGCAGATGTCAAACCTATTGGAGTCATGTGTTGGATATGTCGACGGAGCGAGTCGTAGTTCACAGAACCTATCTTCCGCAGCCTAGGCTATTTTTGATCCAAGCGGCGAGTTAGTAAGTTTCAGAGGGGTATGTATTGGTCGATCAACAAATAACATCGCTGAATATAGCGCGTTGATAGAACTTCTCTCTGATGCCATCACACATGCTATACGCCGACTAATTGTCAGGCTAAACTCACAACTCGTAATACTACAACTCACGGGTATATATTCCGTCCTAAACCCAGCTATTTATCGCATGTTCCTAAGGGTTAAGATTTTGGAAAGACAATTTGATTTTATTCAATATCAACGCATTTCCAGAAACTTAAACACATTAACTGACTCATTAGCAAATTATGTGTTAGATAGACATTTGTAACATTTATAAAAGAAAACATATTATCAATTTTTGCATGTGGATCATGTAACTTAACCAAAATAAAACTCCAAAAATCAAAAATATATATATAACTGTTTGTGGTTTACACATAATGTTCTGTAACCAAGATAAAATCGGTCAAATGACCAAAAAAGTCAAAATGCTAGGGGGCACCCTAGTATAATGATGCTCGTGATAGCAAGTCACAGCTTGTGCGATCATGCGTAAGAGACGAGTCCATCGTCTTGGCACACCAGTAGTATGCCGCTGTAACCTCAAAAGTAGCTCGTCAGTACTCACATATGGAATACCAAGAGTGAGACCCTCAACCTGCTCCTGTAATGCTGTAAGAGTCTCGACCACATCGAGGTCACGAAGGATAGCCCTTTCGACGGCCTCTCCTGCTGGGGCAGCAGCTGGTACTCTCAGGCGAACTACTGGACGAACAGGACCAACATCTGCATATACACATGAGTTTGATTAAAGTCTTGATAGAATAAAGAACAAGGACATTATAAATGAAAAACGATAAACAAGAATATGGTCAAAGATTTTACCAATGGCATCCCATTGTTCGCCATCCGGCAGTACTAAATCTGGATCACCCCGGAAGTCCATACCCGCATATGGATACTCGGAATAGACCATCTCCTGACGATCAAACCACCTGAAGAAGGTATTAGAAAATGAAATCTGAGACTGACCTGCATGCCTAGACATATGGTCAACCCATCTCTGCATACGTGGTTCAGTAGGAGAAGGTAAATCGAGTGCAATATACTATGTCTACATTAGTGGTATCTTCTCCAAGGCAAAGGCGGTCAAAATAGAACCGTACCCAAAGTTCTTCAACCTCCCGCTCTTTATCTTGGTCAACTGTTCTTTCATCACAAGAAGTACTGCGTCGCACCAGTTGAACACCTTCGGCTAGAGGCATTGCAAGGCATACTGCATGTAAGATCGGTTGGCTACATGAAGAGCCGCACCACTGGCCATCCTACTAAAAGTAAACAGAATAGTCCTGAGGGACCTGTCAGTGACATCACAGATGATGATCTTGTCGTCTTTACTCAGCTGAGATCCTTCTCTGAAGTATCGGCGAACATAATCTCTCACAGAGTCGCCTCCTCGGGCCGAACCTGATAAAGAGATGGGGGCACCCCGCCTCGACAAGCCAGTCAAGAAATAGATGTCTACTACAGTCAAGGGGATAGATTTGCCCATGATCTGGAAAACCTGGTTTGTAGGATCCCAAGCATCGAGCAAATACTGTAGTAAGTTGATCTGCTGTCTCATGCTAGAAATGCGGAAGAACTTCAGCAAGCCACAGTTCCGCAGTGTGTTTACTGTAACCGGATCATGTAGGGCAAGCATGTCCTCTTCTTCATGCTCACGTTCTCGCCACGTAATGGTCATCTTACTCCAAAGATCTCTGAAAAACAAACAAGAGAAGAGTTAGATCCTGATTTTGGTAAGAAACAGGCAAAATTTCCTTCAAAAATTGTGCATTAAATTCCTTTTCTGCACCCAACGCACCTGCAGCAGTGTTCTAGGTGCATTGAATGTCAGATAGCCTTTAGCCAGGTCAACATTCAACGCACCTTTCAATACACAGAGGGTGCGCTGAAGGCAGAACGAGTTCTTCAAACCCCAGGGGCTCAGGAAAGCTAGGAATCAAGCTCAAAAAGCAAAATGGAACCATGAAATGAAAGAGCTCAGGTTTAGCTCCTACCTGGTCCAGACGGCGCTGAGAATCGTCCACAGAATCTCCCGAAATCAGATGATGAAAATCAAGGGGGAAAAGCACCTCCAAAGCTCCAACAAACCAAAGTTCAAATGGAATGGTAAAATGAGAGGTAAAAACACTTTTTCATTACTTTTTACGTAGTTCAAAGTAAAATATTAGTGTTCTAACTCATTCTCAAGCATATATTGTTCATTTTTTACTAGTTTGATGAAGCAGTTGAAAATACAGTACGATCTTTGAAAGAACAAAGCTATTTATGGTAAAATAAAAAAGGGACCATTCAATCGAGCAATTTTAGCACATAGTTCAAGCTCGTTAAAAAATAAACATAAGACATGAGCAAATGTTTCCACCTGCGTTTAAGCTCGTTAAAAAATGAACTATTCCCCGGTAAATAACCATCGTGAATGTATTACTTCAGCCGTTAAAGCCTTGGTCGTGTTTGCACCGTCACCTCCACTTTTTCATTGGCCGATCATTCACCCCCATTTGATTGTTTACCCATTTTGAGGAACAGCTGTGAAGAGTGATTTCACTAGCCATCCTTGTGACACTGCCGTGATTGGAAAATTCCAAACCTTACCTCGAATCAGCTGCTACCCGTTTTATCACTCGTTCCTCAAAAGACGAGTCTCCTTTAAGCTCTTTTCAACTGACTCGTAAAATATGAAAAGATTGCCGAGCCATTGGCCTCTCCAGCTCGTTAAAGGGATAGGAAGTGCTATCCCTCCTCTAGATTTTAATCTTTTTGGACTTGAGGGATTATTACACAAAAAGATCGAGCGCTTTTTTTGTTCGGCTCGTTAAAAGTATCGAAAATCCATCCCTCTGGTATTGTTTTATACTTTTTTGGATTTAAGGGATTAGATGACGAAAAGGGAATTTTCGAGTTACCTTTACGTTCCTTTTCAGACTCTCTAAAATTGAAAAGGACCGAGTTATCTTTGTCGTTAAACTTGTTAAAAATATTAATAGCGACAAACTTGTCTATAGATGAGAACGAGTTTCACTATCGCTAGGCTCGTTAAAACATAGCGATGGGTTTGCCCGAAGGGAAAATTATAGAACAAGCATATGTTATCCTCCTCATGCTTGACAAAAATAAAGAGGTACTGGTCAGCAATGACTGGGGAAAATTGGGAAGAAAACTCAAAGAGACTTTGTTGGTAGCAAGTCGCTCTTGAACATGACACTTCCGCTCCGTGTCCGAGTCGGGTTGGGTTGTTTCATTCACCGGTCACATCACCATGGTCACGCCATACCATCCACCTTTGGGGTTAATGCTACCAATCCATCACATCAGTGTCGCCGATATGTTCAAGAGAAGTCATTCAGAGAATTCACCTGTGTCTCACCCACTACCATACATTATACTCCATTCTTTCATGACCGCCACCCTGAACCTTATATCACCAGATCGTTTTCACCTCCATTAAAATCATTTGCTCCGTTCTATGTCATTGATGTGGGATTAATTAAGGCCCTCCTGTGACGGATCACTTCTTGTCGACATCAGCGCATTATCCAAGAAGTTGATCTAGGAACACCCCATTCAGTACTTTGAAGCTTGCATGCCTCAATGGCAAGTTTCTCACTTCCAGCGATAGGTTTACATCAATGGCCTTCGACCGAAATATTTTGCGTGGTGTTCGACGCCAAGTCCTTTATTCACACCATGTGAATTGTACTGCAGTACCTTGAGGGTCATTATCATTATCGGTGATTCCTCTCGCGCTTGTTAACAGTTTACATCATTGACTGGTAATCAAGTGATGTCTTTCCATGTTCGACTTCAAAACATTTCTCACATAGATCGACTTGTACTTTGAGTGAAGATCGGACGAGATTGAAGACCCCAGATCTAGTTTCATCCATCCGGGCTACGATATATATTCAGGGAAATAAATCCACTGAATGTACATCATTGCAGCACAGATAATCATCCTATCAAAAGGATGATGGCTCTACCAGAATCATCAGTCTACACTCAGACGATTGTCTGTCTTATGTACATGAAAATGAATTTATAAAGCTGAGCATGGGAATGCCCGCCTCAGCTAGATCATGAAAACAGTATGAAGATAATGTATTGTATTGTATCTTATTACAGGTCTCCTCCCAGCATTGAAAGAAATTCGGATCCTCATAATAAAGCATTTCACCCGACACCAAAAGATTAACGGCCTCATACTTTAGGGGGCAACTATTATAGACATTTCTGGGCCCTACAACCCCAAGCATGAAATGTCCATAAACCAAGGGCTCCTAAGTCCCTAAAAGTGTTGTTCTAACCCCTAAAGGAACAAGGTCAACAGATTACAGCTTCTCCCAGAAGTTCTCCATGAGAAACTGCTCAGAATTGGTCAAAACGGGATCATTGTAGCTGCTCCACTGGCTAGGTGCGTTGCATCTCACCCAAATACACTGTGAGGGTGCGTTGCATTTCAAAAGTCCCTTCTATGGGGTGCAATGGGCGAGAAATGACAAATGGCAGTGTCATTCCGCGAGGTGGAGAGGCAATGGAAGCTTCCAGAATCTTCTCCTGTGACACTTACCTCACTGAATTCGACCAAGGATGAGTAAGAGGCCCTCAGTCTCCAAGTGGAAGTAAGAACTATCAAAGAGAAGACACTAATCAAATCACAAGCTGACTCATCCCCCTTACAGATATCTATATATGGATCCCTCATCCCAGAGATCCAGAGGCTGGAATTTTGCATATTGTAAGGAATTGATGTTGGTTTTCTGAGACAAACATCAGATTGTTGGGTGATCTAAGCTTTGTTTGAGGTGAAGAGGGGCTTCTTTGCTGGGAGGTTGATAATGGGTCAGAACAACTGGTTGTAACTCCTCCTGGCTCTTTTCTTGTTTATCAATAAAAACTATTTGAGTTTTCCTCCATGCTTTTGTATCATTGATGCTGGTTACATTTGTATGGTCAATTTATATCTGATCCTAGATTGTTTATGATTATAGATCCATGTCTTTGTATAGTGCTATGCTTCTGTGATCTTACAGGTACTTTGTGAAGCTGGGCGTGCAAGGGAGCAGGTAGCTGAGGACTATCAAAGAAGAGAGGGATCGAATTGAAGGATTAGCGCAAGACAGAGGTTGGTCTTTCTGTTCCTCTCTATCTATAATCCATAAAGGAAAAACAAAAGTAGTTTTTCTCTGTTTGTTTCTAAGGCAGCTGTCACACCTTAGTGGGATAGAGCAGTTCTAAATAGACACTTTTTCCTGTAACATAGTGAAATGAGAAATCATTTCTCATTTTGAATGGTTTGAAAATATTTACGCAGCAAGTTAATGTGCAATTCTAATATTCTTGAGTTGCTATCAAAGCTTTCCACAAAATTAACAATATGCCTTTCCTCATATCTTAACTACGTTGTAGTGAGTTCTTAACTAGGTTGTAGTGAGTGAATGGAGTGTTGTATGGGTGAATTCAATTGTTAAAGCAAATTTGTAAAGTTATGAATTCTGTAATAGTTGAGAGCCTATATTTTAGGCTACTTATATTGACATAATTGGGGTAAAATCCTATATCTTAGGCTACTTATATAGATATAATTGGTGATTTTTACCCAGATTTATTTACTTTAGAAATATTGATAAATATACAAGAAATGGATTGAAATTGCAATTCTAGGATAACTTCTGCACGTTGCAATTCTCGCTGGCATCCTAATCTCGGCTCTCCTGAGAGGACAAAAATCCCCCATGAATATTTTGAATATATACGCTCCCTACAGGAACAGACTATCATTTTGGGAAAATCTGTTTGCCTCTGAGATTTTTGATGTTGATTTTCTATTGATTGCAAGGGACTTGAATCTCACTTTAAGCATGGATGAAGTATGGGGTTCAAATAGGAGAGGGGATCCACTGGCTGCGAGAATAAAAAATGAACTATTGAAAAGGAATTTTGTGGATATCCTACATCCTCAAATGTATCCGACATGGGAGAATGGAAGAATTGAGAAGGCCTATATTACAATGACACTAGACGTATTTCTTATTCATGCCAGCTTAATCGACGTGATGGGCATGCCTTTTTCAACGATAGAGAGGTTTTTCATCTCAGACCATCGTCTGATTATGCTTGGATGGAGGGCAAATGGTTTTAGGAAGGGGTACTCCTTCAAATTTAACAGGGCTCATTTGGAGGACCCGAAGTTTGATGAGCACATTAAAAATGCTTGGAGTGAGATGTATTGTCTAATCCATACTTGTATTTAATGACTTTCAGCAACAAAATGAATCATATACGCAGCGTGGTTAAAAAGTGGCAGTCCAACAAAAGACAATCAAACAAAATCAAGCTCTGAAAAAATCAATTGGAATTGGATCAAGCAGCGGAAGCTATGGCTGCTCATCAGCTATCTTTCCAGATGAGGGTTCAAATAAAGGATTTACAGAGGAGGAAAACAGAGTTGTCGAAACAAGAGGAAATATTCTGGAGGCTGAAGAGCAGGGCACTGTGGCTTAGGGAAGGTGACAGGAATACAAAATTTTTTCATAACTTTGCAAATGCTAGAAGGGAGAAGAATTCCATTTGGAAAATAAGAGATGGAAAAGGTGGTTTTATATACTCCCAACAGGAAATTACAAAGGAGGCAGTAAGTTTTTTTGAGAAGCAGTATAAGAGATCAGAAAACAACAGTTTCCAGGATATTTTATGGGGCATTGAAGTGTTCCCTCAGATGTTTGATGAGGCCTTAAATGATAAGATTTTTCGCCCAGTTTCCGAGGAGGAGTTGCTAAGAACAATGAAACTTTTTAAAAGGGACAAATGCCCTGGCCCGGATGGCTAGTCAATAGAGTTTTACATCCATTTTTTTTATCTAATCAAAACAGACCTGTTAAAGATGGTTGAAGCAACAAGGATGTCGGGCAGCATCAACAAAAATATATCCTCCACGAATATTGCTCTCATACCAAAAAAAGGGAATGCAGAATCGTTTATGGAGTTCCGTCCGATTTCATTATGTAATATCTCCTATAAAATCATATCTAAAATAATTGTTGAAAGAATCAAAGGAGTCCTATCGTCATCTTTATCATCAGCCCAGCATGCTTTCCTTCAAGGGAGAAACATCTTAGACGCGGTGGCATCAACTCAAGAAGGCCTTTCTGCTATTCATTCAAAAAAGAAGGATGCAGTCATTGTCAAGATCGATCTTTGTAAAGCATATGATTGTTTGGATTGGGGCTTCATTAGATGTTTGCTGGCGAAGATCGGTTTGAGGATCAGCATGCTAAACTGCATCATGGCATGCGTGGATAAGGTGAATTATGTGGTTATTATAAATGGGCTTCCATCGTCCTTCTTCCCTGCGCCCAGAGGCCTTCACCAGGGTTGTCCTTTATCCCCGCTGCTTTTCATATTAGCTATGGATTCCCTCAGTTTACATATTAACAAGGTTGTACAAGAAGATAGATGCCGACCATTGCACATATGCAGAAATGTTCCGATCTCTCATAATTTGTTCGTGGACGACATCATTCTATTTGGGATTTTTTGCATAATTACTTGGCTTTCATTTTATGAAATTTTAAAAATTTTCCAGAGGGCAATGGGGATGCTGATAAATTGCTCGAAATCTACTATCTAGCATAATGACATCCAACAAGAAGATATAGATTGGTTATGCTATCTCTTTGGTATTGATACTCGTTCCATCAGTGGGGGAATCAAATATTTGGGCTTTATATTGAAATCAAATGCTTACTCATCGGCGGATTGGAAATGGATCCCAGAGCGAAACTACAAGAAAATATCTGGATGGGAGTACAAAAGCCTCTCTTTAGCAGGTAGATTTATTTTGGCACAATCTGTATTAAATCAATTGGCTGTCTACTGGGCTCATTTGTTCTTCCTCCCCTCAAGCATAATCAAAACAATGAATAAGCTCACTGCTAATTTCATCTGGGGGGTCAGGCAGGAAAGAGCAAATTTCATCTCACGAAATTATCCCATATTTCTCTGCTGAAGGAGATGGGAGGATGGGAAATTTTGGATTTACGATCCTTTGGTATGGCTCTCTTATGCAAATCATTATGGAGGGGTGTTTTCGAAGTCGAGCCCTGGAGCAGAGCTATCCAATCGAAGTATCTAGGTAGAAAGGATATTTCCTTTTGGTACAAAAAAGAAAGGATTGGCCCATCCTATGGATTGCCAATTTGGTTAAGTCTGCGTAAAATGGAAATTTTTTTTCCTGAAGAATCTGATTTGGCATTTTCAATCCGGGAAAAGGATCCTTATCGAAAAAGAAGCATTCCTAAGTGGCACAGAGGAGATCGTTGTCCTGGAATCCTTCCTCGCTTTCCTTCATAGAAGAGGTATCTTTTTCTGGGATGGTTTAATTTCTGAGTGGTTGGGTCCAATTCCTATGTGGCGTGATGCGGATAGTTTGCAAATGCCGGTTGCCTTGGCTGCTCAATGGGCCCATCTCAGGATAAAGCTTAGGAACAGTGGCATTTTTCGCTCATCGAAGCATGATGCATTAATTTGGAAAAATGCAAAAGGGTCTCATTCCATCCAGGTAAAAGATGTGTATCAGAGCCTGATCAAGCAAAAACAGTGCTCCCAGTCTTTTATTTTCCCAACTGTTTTCTAGAAAGTGCGATGCCCGTCCAAAATGGTTTTATTCTCATGGTTGTTATTTCATAATAAAAACCTATCGTGGGAGAATTTAAGAAAGAGAGGGTGGCAGGGACTAAGCTTCTGTCCCATCTGCAGGTCTGCAGCAGATGATAATCATCATTTATTCATAAGTTCCCTGGGCACTCAGAAGCTATGGTCATCTCTCGAGATTTACTTCGGCATTCGGTTCCTGTTTCATGCTACTATAAAAGAATCTTTTATGTGGTACAGCGAGCAATCAGAGTCTTGCAGGTCAGTATTCATCATCTCTGTATGGTGCATTTGGAAGTGGCGCAATAGTCTCATTTTCAAAGGTAAAAACCCTTCCCTCCAGGAAATTCTCGTTCATTTCCCTTCTATTTATGAAGTTATCCATGTCCCTCCCCTCAAGCAGAAGAAACAGTTTATCATCGATCCTCATCTGGATATCTCATCTGTGCCGAGGGCGTTTTTTGATGGCGCTGAGCAAAATGGAGCATGTGGCTGTGGTTTTTTTATTATAGTAGATAAAGACACAAATTTTTCTATCTTTTGGAACGGAGGAAGAGGCACCAACAATTCGGCTGAGGCAATGGCCCTCGTTGGCCTTTTATACTTCTGTCTCTTTCTTAATCTTCAAGGGGTTTCTATCTACGACGATTCAAAGATCATGGTGGAATATGTCAAGGGAAAAAATTCCATCTCCAGTCCTCGTCTTTTTGGTTGGCTAAACAGGATAAAGTTCTACTGGAAGATTCTGAAGGAGGGCTCAATCCAACACATCTACAGGGATAAAAATGTGCAGGTTGATGCTCTGTCGAAGAAGGGTCTTCTCGAGGCTCCTGGTCATTGGCATCTTCAGGTCTCCGTGGAAAGCGATATCTTCTTCATTCAGGATTTTTATCCTACTGACTTTTAATTTCGTCCTTGCAGGTCTTCAAATCTTTTCAGTGTTTTGATGCCCCAACATTATTCATCCATAGGCCTATTAATCTTTTGATGGGGTTTTTCTTCGGAATCTCTCCTTATAGTCTCATTCTTTTTGTGTTCGATTTGCATTGGTTGTCTGCATTGTCTTTTTTGAAGTGGTATATCTCCTCATGTGGTCGATCTGCTTAAGCGGATCCTTTTCTGTTTTCCTGTATCAGTCTCTTCAGCCTCTTTCAGTTGCTGGGAGTTCTGGTTGTTCAACCCTGCCTCCCCAGTTTTATGCTTATGGTTTCATTTTGCTGATCCAGAACTCTTTACTAGGTCATATGTTTTTGTTCTTCATCATGTATATGAGACTTTTTATATATCTTATATAAATACATAGTGCTTTTTCTTCCTGAAAAAAAAATAGAAAAAAAGCTTTTCTGTGTTAAGTATAAACCTATTGGTAATTTTGTTATATAATAGAAATTGTGGCTACGAAGTACATTTTCTTTATTGAGTGAATCAAAGCCTCAATATTGTTTACGGTTATATTTATATATATATATATAATTATTTGGATTTTTTTTAAGGAAACAATAATTAGCCCAAGGGCCAAAATGCATAAGAATGTATACACTTAATTGACTAGGAGGCATAAGAATGTATATATTTAATAATCAATTTGTTAAGCATCAGTTTGGTATTCAAATTATTTAGTTTTTAATAAAATTTGGATTGGAAATTTAGTTGAAACTACATTGAAAATTGAAACTAACTCTGTATTTTTCATTTTCTCTCCTAGTTTTTTGAGTGCTAAACCTCCAAACTCTGTTTCTCGTACCGTTGTCGTTTCTGATTTCGTTTCCTGTCTCTCATTTCTGATAACATAGATTAACTATTTTAAAATTGCATTCGTTCTTTTTAATTGTATGGAATCTTTCCTTGTTTTCAGGCAAATGATTTTGGTTGCTTAGGACAAGAAAGATACGTAACTATAAGCCATCAAAACCATTTCAAGAAGGGAATCGCATCTTTAATTTATTGTGAAATTACACGCTTTAAATGTTTGTCATGGGGAATTGTGAAACCATTTTGCAAATTCCAATGTTAAATTGCCTTAAGAAAACATGTAAAAGAATTATGAAAATCCCGAAGTTGAATATGGGTTGATGAAAGCACATTGTGTTTTTTTTCATTATGCGCAGCTAAGTTCATTGTGAGGAGCTCGGCACAATGAGCTTCCTCTGCATTCCTTCATTCTAAAACTTAATTAATTATTTTAGAATCACATTCGTTCTTTTCCATTGTATGACATCTTTGTTTGTTTTCTGGCATATGATTGTAGTTGCTTGGGACAAGAAAGATTCGTAACTATAAGCAATCAAGCCAACCCATTCAAAACCATTTCAACGAGAAAAGAATCACATGTTTACATAATTATTGAAATTACACACTTTAGATGTTTGTCATAGGAAAAATTGGTAAATGCGATTATGGGTTTTAAATATAATTACAATACGACAAATTCGTAAAACATTTGATTATGTGAATTCCAATACTGAATTGTCGTAATAACCATTGATAACATGTGAACGCAATATGCAAATGCCAAAGTTGAATATAGGTTGATGAAGGCCCATTATGTTTCTGAGCTCCGCACTCCTTCATTTTAAAAGTTAATTAATTATTTTAAGTCAAAACTTCTCCTCGTTCTCTCTCCATTCTGCTACACCATTACGGAGTTCGACGAGAGCCTCACAAAGAAATCACATACCTGGGCCAAAACAATGTTGGACGTGCAAAGAATTAGTGCGATAACCAATTTCTTCCTATGGCTTCATCTTGATAGCTTTCTCTTGAAGGTTGATGGTTTATTTTGTGTGATCATAATTTATGTTGAATTTAGGTTTCTGTAATCTATATCAAGTTTTTTGAAAAGGTTTTTTTTGGTATAAATCACATTAGAATGCATTTGTCGTTTCGAACCAACTAGTGTGATTGGGAAATAATTTCGGAGAAAATTATATTAAAATGTATTTGTTGACATGTTTCTAACCAACCATTGTGGTTTATCGTCAAGACAAAGAACCACATTAGTTGATTCAAAACGTATCGACAAATACATTCTAATGCGATATGCCAAAAAATTTTCTTAAAAAATTTATGACCATCTTCAAATGAATGTTACACATGCACTTGCTCTTGCCCCTCGTCGTGCACATTCTCTACCAAGAACCTCTGCCACTAGGGCGGTTTGATGCTCTTCAAATGTTGACAATGGAGCAGACATTCCTCCTTTAGAGTCACAACTAGTATAAATATCGTTGTGATTGTCACTGTAATCCCTAGTCTCCAAGCTCACATCGTTGAATTAAAGATGGTTAAGATTGTTAAGTAGTGAGCATTTCGTAGTATTATTTTCCTGTATAGTTAATTGTATGTCAATTTATTTTAGGTAAGTTATTAGTTAGAAAAAGTTTAAATAAATTTCAAAAGGTTTATTGTAATTATTAGTTTTTGTGTTATTAATTAATAAAAATTAAAAAAAAATAATAGCTAGTATGTATTTTATGTAAATTATTTGTGTTATTTTGTAACTATCGTCTTTCCTATCAAATTAATATCAAAATCCAAAAAAATTTCCCAAAATCAATAAAACTTCGAGAACCAGTAAGAAGAAGACCAAAGCGACAATTTTTTTAACATGCGTTGCAAAATTATTGCACTATTAAAGAATTAAAAATTAAAAGTACGCAAGCTGGATCCGAAATTCACACTTGCTTAATGTAAAAACTGCTATAGTTTGTCACTAACTTCGGCCGAGTGAAATTTGCTCGTCGTATCCGGAGGCATTAAAACGTTAAAATTCACCGTTCCAACGTTTTTTCATATTAAACATCACGTGGGTATTTACTAAAGAGTGTTTTTTGAAAATCCTTTTTCAAGTACGCGACTGTTTATTTAAAGAATCATAATATGAGTTAAAAAAAATAAGTATATTAAAAAAATTTTTGGAACAATACATGACATGATCTTTGAGTTTTTTAAAAGAGCTCGGCAAAGTTCATAAAATGAGCTTTCTTGAAAAGTGCATTTTTAATAAAAAGGGCTTTTAAAGGTGTTTTTATAAGGAGGATTTTATTATAAAAGAGTATTTTTTTTAAAAATGGTATGTATGGTAGCGTATCTCATCTCAAAGTGTTTGGATGTGTAGTCTATACACATGTGCCTAAAGAGCTAAGAGGCAAGTTGGATGATAAAGGTGAAAAATGCATATTTACTGGTTATAGTGAGCAATCAAAAGCTTATAAATTATATAACACTGTCACCAAGAAGACCATAAACAACGGAGTTGTTGTTTCAAGGAACAAGAGTCATGGAATGGGGGTATAGACAAAAAAACAGTTGATGCACGAGTACCACTGATGGAAGAAGAGGATGTAGCAGAAAAGGAGCAGCAACAATCACAAGAGAAGGCACCAAACAGAGTCACACCAGCAAGGACTCCAATATTTTCGGAGCAACATGCATCTTCAAGCAAATCAACGGATTCTCCTAGGAGTCAATTAGGTGATGAATCAACCAATGGTAAGAGAAAAATGTGAAGTCTGAAAGATATTTATGATGATTTGGATGTTAGTCCAAAATTTGCATTATTGTCATTCGAACCTTCTTCATTTAAAGAAGCAATCAGAGATGAAAATTGAGTGCAAGCCATGGAAGAAGAAATTGAAGCTATTGAAAAGAATGATACATGGGATTTGGTTGATTTTCTAAAAGATAAAAATCTCATTGGTGTAAAATGGGTGTACAAGACAAAGTTGAATGAGAAAGGGGAAATTGATAGATTTGAAGCAAGACTTGTAGCAAAAGGATTCTCACAGCAACCGAGAATAGACTTTGGAGAAACATGTAGCTAGATTGGGTATTGTAAGAGCAATCTTAGTCACAAAAACGTAAAACAAGTGGAAAGTATATCAGATGGATGTGAAATCATCTTTCTTGAATGGAATTCTGGAAGAATAAATCTATGTGCAACAGCCTCCAGGTTATGAAGTTGAAGGACAAGAAGATGAATTTGACAAGTTGAAGAAAGTGTTATATGGACTCAAACAAGCGCCTAGAGCTTGGTATAGCAGAATTGACAGCTACATGGTCAAGAATGGATTTTGCAAAAGCAACATTGAGCCTACCTTATACACAAAGGTAAATGAGCATGGACAGATTTTGATTGTTTGCTTATATGTTGGTGACATGATTTATACTATTGATCTTGAGTTAGATGAATTTAAAAGAGTCATGATGAAAGAATTTGAGATGACAAATTTTAGTCTCATGAGATACTTTCTTGGTGTAGAAGTTGAACCATCTGAATGAAAAAAATAATAATAATAATAATAATAAATAAAATAAATAAATAAATGTAAATAAATAAATAAAAATAAAAAATAAAAAAAATAAAAAATAAAAGCTAAAAAAAAAAAATTTATGTTTCAAAATAAATATGCTAGAGATTTGTTGAAAAGATTCAGAACGAAAAATTGTAAACCTACCCCTACAACAGTTGCAAGAAGTATAAATTTAATTAAGGATGATGAAGGATCAGATGTCAACCCAACTCTATTCAAAAGATTGGTTGACAGCCTCATGTATTTCACAGCTATAAGACTATATATTATGCAAGGAGTGAGTTTGATTTCCACATTTATGGAGACTCCAAAAAACACACATTGTAGAGCAGGGAAAAGAATTCTAAGATACATAGCAAGAACTAAAGATTGTGGCTTAATGTATGCAAGCACAGAGAAGAAGAATTTGATTAGATATACAAATAGTGATTTTGCAAGCAGTTTGGATGATAGTAATAACACTTTTGGTTATGTGTTTCATCTTGGTTCATGTGTGATTTCATGGGCATCTAAGAAGCAACCTATCGTGACACTTTCATCAACAAAAGTAGAATATATAGCAACAACATGTCAAGCAGTGTGGTTAAGAAGAGTATTAGATGGATTCAAGCAAACACAACAAAGATCAACATTAATATATTGTGACAACACCTCAGCTATTGCACTATCCAAGAATAATGTGTTTCATCAAAAGAGAAAGCATATTGATACTAGATATCACTTTATTAGAGAACTTGTAAGCAATGGAGAAGTCCACTTGAAGCCTTGTAAATCTAGTGATCAACTGACTGATATATTCACTAAGCCATTAGCAAAATATGTATTTGAGTTTCATAGAGGAAACTTGGGTGTTGTAAACCTAGCTGAGACATAGACCAACAGGCATGTTTGAGTTGTCATGAGTCATGTCTTAGTTTAGGGTCGTAATTAAGAGGGCGTGTTATAAGATCGCTAATTACTCCAGCATGGAGAGTTATCTAAAATTAGAGAGTCAGTTAATTGATTCAAGTTAAGTCCAGTCAAGTTAAGTCATATTTTGAGTAAAGTTGAATTTAGTGTGTGATTGCATGTCAAGTTATTTTAAGCAAGTCACTAGTCGGAAAAAGTTTAAATACCCCTCACTGAGTTCATTATAATTATCAAGTTTTTGTGTGATCAATAGAAGAGTCGTAGCTCATGTGTGTTTTGTGTGAATTATTTGTGTTATTTTGTGTATATCATCCTCTGCCTTTCCATCAAATGTAGCCCTTGTTTAAGAACATGACTTAATAAATATGATGTGAAAACAATTTTTTTGATCCTATAATATCAAGTACTTATTATCTTTATCTGAGTTATATCTCTGAATTTAGCGAATGGGGAAAGCATATTAATATAATGCAATAGGATTAATGAAATATGATGTGTTTGTATGATGGTAGTTTTAAACTGTTACGCTCTTGTCTAATGTGGCACCAACGATAGTGTAAATCTGGCTTCAGATGCATGAATCACTATACGGTTGACAAGAGTCATGTTCGTCGGGTCCTTGCGGTCCAAGAATTTTGCTAAGTGACGGTTGAATGTGTCATGGGGGCGACAGAGAAGCTAGTTTTTTAGATAGTGGGAAAACATATCATAATTCAGTTGTCAAACCATCAGTGATGACAACCATCACTATCTAATGAGGTGGGTTCATCATCGTTATTCAGGGAAAACTATGCCACCTGGAATAACCTATTGGTGGTTGGTAAGGGGGCAGGTTTTCACTCCTACCTGATATCTCTGGGTCTTGGGTTGTTAACCTATTTCCTTAAGTTCGAGAAAGACAAGTTCTTAGTCAAACCAAAAAGTTTTAGGGCATACAAGGAACTAGTCACACTTACCATAAAAATAGACAAAGAAACTAATCACATTTACCATAAAGAAATGGCTTTGACATAATTATTTTCTAAGAATTTCAAAATATTGCTTCAATATTTGACTAGTTGTGTTTTTCTTAATAATTTATATCTTAATGGTTGTGGGGAATTGGAATTATCATGCGGAGGTGTGGAAAAATTGAAATCTAATGGTTGTGTGGGTCTTCGTGTTGAGTGCGGAGGAAGCTATGCATAGAAATGCGAAATGAGTCGATCTGAATGACAAGTGGTTTTGTGCATTTAATAAAAATGCTAACTTAAGTATGAAAATGAAAAAGTAGCCACATAATGTTTACATGTTTAAATGGAACAAGGCCGCATAGCTAGCGTTCCCTTCGCTTAGTTTAATAAAATATTTTAATGTCATGATGTGTTGTATATATTACAAACAATAATAAAATTGTGAAATGAGTTATATGAATATTTGTTTAATATTTTATTATTAATTTTTGTAATATAATTAAACATTTTTTTGGTAGATAAAGGGTATATATATATATATATATATATATATATATATAACCGCTTAGTTTAATAAAATATTTTAATGTCATGATGTGTTGTATGTACTACAAACAATAATAAAATTGTAAAATGAGTTATATGAATATTTGTTTAACATTTTTTTAATATAATTAAACATTTTTTTAGTGGATAAAGGTGTTATATATATATATATATATAATTTACGTTGAAGAGAATGATAACAAGTTAATAATTATTTATTTAATATTGAATGATAGCAATTTTCTATATAATTTTTATATTATAATACACGTCATGTCATTAGAGTATAGATTGATATAATGAGAGTTGTACAAATTGTACACATGTTATTCTTACATTTTTTCAAATTTATATTTTTTAATTTTTTTTTTTTTTTTTTTTTTAAATTGGTGATATAATACATAGTAATAAAAAATAGAGTACACAAAAGTCAATTCTCGTCATCATTATACAATAAGAGGGGAGACATTTTAACCAATCATATTTGAGATAAATAGAAATAAATTTTATTTAAAAATAATAAATTTAATTTCATAATGTTAAACTTTGGATAGCTTTTATTTTTTTTAGTCGAAGAAAAAATAATAACAAATCAATGAAAAACTAAATATGTTATATGTTGCTAACCACAATAGCAAATATAATATGTGTTTATGGAAATGATTATAATAATTTTTCAATATCAAACATGAATGTTGGTTTTTGACTCAGAAGTAAGTAGACATATTTTTAATGAGGTATTTAAATGGAATTGTTAGTAATTGAAACGATTTTAATATCGCTAATACCAAGGTAAAGTCAAAGATGGATAAGTAAGTAAATTATAAGCGATTTTGATATCGCTAATAAGAAAAGTCAAAGATGCATGGGTGAGTAAATTCTACGCGATGGATAAGTGAATAAATTTTAGAAACGAAAAATTGAGAATAAGAGGTAAATTATTGCAACAGAGGTTTATGAAGTAGGTGTAGGTGTCTACAGAATAAAGACAGAATATATGCGTTCGCTATGAAGGAAATAAGCGCATCCTTATATCTCACTGACAACATAGCTTTAGCTTTCATATGCCTTACATAAACTTATGTGAAAGGTCAGATGTCGTATGTCTTATTTTTCGTTGGTCTATATATGTGGGCCATGTTGAGTCAAAACCCGTTTACATAATCCAAAGTGAAGAAGTCACGTGGGGTTTTTTATTGAAAAGATTTTTATTAAAAGTTCTTTTATTGTAAGGAGCCATAAACGATTTGATTAAAGGTTTTATTAAAGTTTATTAAAAGATTTTTTTGAAAATAAAAGGTCTTGTGAAAAAGTTATGAAGGGTGATTTAAAGGTTGAGTAAAGAGTGGTTTCAGATAAAGTTTTCAAGGAAATAAAAGAGGGTTTTATTTTATTGAAAAAAGGGTTTAAGATTTTTCAAAGGCTTGTTCATCTGTAAATTTTTGGTGTTTTGTCCAAGTACCATAGTTTTTTGGATGAATATTGTGCTTTATGGAAGTGCATATTGAAAATCATTTTTATTTTATTTATTTATTTATTTTTATTATTATTTTTTCTTTTTCTTTTTCTGGGGTGCGATATGGAAGATAGTCTTACGCAATCAAGAAAGAATCTATAAAACAGAGGAAAGACCAAAGTCATGGGTCACAAAGCGCGACTAGAGCATATTAATAAAAGAAATCGAAAAGAAGAGGCAAAGATCATTGCTATGTTTAGAAAGGTTCAAGTTGCAGCCGAGGAACTGAGAAGTCTAGCAAAAGATGAAGAAGAATTTGGTGCAAGGGGGAGTGACATGCTACAACAGGTTATGTCACAAGAAAAGAAGTCAGTCGCGGATCCGAGAGTAGATGAGCAAGACTCTGAGAGGACAACGGAGCTTGGAGAATCCCACTCAAAAGTGGATGATAGTTGTCAAGACCATAAATTTGAAACCCATTATGCAAGCACGCATATGGATGATGAAGTTGCAACAAAGATTGCAAAGAGAGAAGCAGTAGCCTTTGTATGTGAAGCAAAGCAAGAGCATATAAATGCTCAAGGAATCCATTGTAATGTGGATGATACAGATGATGGTGAATCCCACTGTGATGAGACACATGTGGATGATGACTGCAAAGTTATATGTGAATTCGTGAATCTAGCTGTAGCTGATGGATTTGGTGAAGTTGAAATTGTCAATGAGCACAGGAATGCTCAGATATCTCACCATATTGTGGATGAAAATTATGTTGATGATATGTGTGGTTTCTTTTTTGAAACAGGGATTGATTGTGGCAATATGGCAAGCACAATGTTTGATGAAACATTGAAGGTTGATGTTGCCACTGTAGCCGCAAGATATGAAGCAGTTGGAACTGCTCATGAAGCAGTTTGTCATCTAGCAGCAGTTCATGATCAAGAACAGTATAAAGTGATTGAAGAGTTTTTTATAAGAATATCCACTAACAACATAACAGTGGAAGACAACCTCCATGCAGCTGAAAAGAAGGCAAATGTAAAGCAGGAAGCTCTCACTGAAGAGCATAATAAACATGTTTTTAACATTGTTTTTGAATATGTAGGTGTTTAGAATAGCATGGGAATTTTTTTTGAAAACAAGGTTGTTAATATATTTGATGCAGATTTGAAGCTCATTGAAGAATGGATTCAAAAACAAATGGAACAAATTGATGTGAGTTTTAAAGCAGCCGCTAGAATAAAAAAAAATTGAATGAAATAGTGAATAATGATCTTGAGTGTGCAAATCACAGGAACAAAACAACATTATTTAATGATGAAAGTGAAAAGAATAATATGAAATACAAAGATGAATGCATTGAAACCATTTTTCAGCAATGGAGTCAAGAAGAGATAAGATTTTTCTATCAAGAAATATGGCAGAAAGAAAGTTAGGAATATGAAGCGTAAGAAGCAGAGAAAATAAGATAGTTTGAAGATGCAATGTTCTGACAGCAGTCCATAGTTGAACAAATATTTGAAGAGGAAAGTGTAGTAGAAAAGATCAGATTATGCGTCAACACAAATTCAGGAAAAGATAAAGAAAATTTGTAGCAGCAACAAGTATAGGAATATGGAACCTACAACAAGAACCCACAATAGAGAATGAAGCAATTTCGAGGATTTAAAATTTGGAAGAAGAGAAAAAGAAAATGCAAAATTGTGAAAGTCTTGAGTCATTGTAAGCCTAGATGAGACATAGACCAGTAGGCATGTTTCAGTGATAATTGAGTCAATTTCTATTGTAAGCCTAGCAGGCATAGTTGAGTCATTTGAGTCATGTTGAATCATATGGTCGTAATTAAGGGGGAGTGTTAGAAATTGTAATTACTCCCGCATGAGGATTTGGCTAAAATTAGAGAGTCAGTTAACTAAGCATTGAGTCAAGTCGAGTGATGGATTAAGTGTTAAATGCAACCCATATTTATAGTGTGATTTAACTGAGTTAAGTGTGTGTGTGTGCATGTTAAGATATTTTAGGCGAGTCGCTAGTTGGAAAAGTTTAAATACCCTTCACCGGGTTCATTGTAAGAATCAAGTTTTGTGTGATCAATAGAAGAGAAACAGCTCGTGTGTTTTATGTGTGAATTTGTGTTCTGTCTCCTTTTCCTTTCCAACAACATGGAATATTGCCACAAAAGCCTTCCAAGCGAGATATAGTGGAGCATATTGACCTAAAAATATAAGTATCCACCATTGGATCTAGAAATATAACAAAAATATGAAAAGTAAATGTCTCCACCTAATACCAGAGATCAAAATATAGAGCCTGAACATCTAATGACTGCAACGAAATACAAAATCATATAATATAAAACAGATATGAGAGAAGTAGCCGCTATGGGAGAGATATGGACCCTCGACACATATAAACTCAACCTTCATGAGTGTATAATTCATGTAGCCATATGTATCAGAAATACCCAACTTAGACAGGGAGTCCACGACTTGGTTTTTCTCTTTGAATATTTTCTTAAAATGTCTCGAACTAAAAGACCTCTTGAGGAGAGAAATCTGACTCATCCAAACCTTGAGATGGCGAGGGGAGAAATCAGAGTATTTTGTTAAGCCATGTATAAGTACCAGTGAGTCCCCATATACAAATAGAGTGTCAATGGACAAACGATTAGAAAACTATAGAAGTCCCCATATGGCTAGGACCTTAGCCCTCATGTTTGTGCCCAACCCCCATTCGAGTGAATCTTGTACTGTGAATATTGTTCCAAGCGTAGCTAGACGCCACAGCCACATTGATTCCGTTGTGCAGCGCCATCAAAATACCCTGCCAGAAATTGTAGGGGGTGTGAAATATGTCTAAGAGAAAGATCTTGGATGGGCTGAATGAGATTCCTAGCCATCTCTAGCCATTGTATGATCTTTTGAATTATATGTAGAGGATAAATTGGGGAACCCTCGAAAATTAGCGCATTACAAGTGCACTAGATTTCCTATATAGTATAAAAATGGGTTGCCATATATTTTCCACCCCACTCCAACCACCATTGTAAGCATTCCTAAATGTGACCAAAACCCCTGTATGTGATTTAAAAAAAACAGAAGACTCGCTTCCAAATCGTGGTAGAGATAGGGCACTCAATGAACAAATGGAGGTTAAATTCAGGAGCATCATAACACAGGTGTTATAGCAATTTATCACCCTTAGTATTTGTGATGCTTGGTTTATGGCCTAGGGCAACCCCTCCTTCCAGACTTGGTCCAAATATATTAAAAACAATTTTTTATTCCCTGTACGCTACTTTTCCCTGAGATAAAAACGTGTACACATGGGTTAGTCAATACCCAACCCGCGTATATGTGTTCAAACACTTAAAAAAATTAAATTTCCTTAATTATGGGCGGAGTCCACGGGTTTAACCCGTTGATTACCTCCTATTTCCTGTGGCCCAACTATTTCGCAACTAAAAAGCTAAGTGGGAGAAGTATAAATAGAATTCTATGGGAAGGCCTAAAGGAGGAGAGGAGAAAGCAGGATTGTTAAACCTGCTCTGGGTGTTGCATTACCATCACACCCTAGTGACTAATTTTGTCATTAGGTAGCTTCTTTGCCTGGTACATGATGGGTGTTTGTGGCTGGAGGAGCCCATCCCCATCATGGATCATCTTATTCATTGAATTACCTGGCTCCCTTGTAAGGGGGAGGATTCAACGAACATATCTGAGGGTAAAAGTGAAGATTTGGCCATCGCGGAGGCCATGAAGAAGAAGTTCAAGCTAGAGAAGAAAAAGAGAGGGTACGCGATCTCCAGTATCAATAATGCTACAGTCAAATTTGTGACATAGATATTGGCTGGGAAAGTCATGCGGAAGAGTCGTGCGAATGAAGTGCCCATGCCGGTGGTTGCACTTGCCACGCAGTGCATAGATGGGGTCCAGTTTAACTAGGCGGATTACTTGTGCAGAGAGTTCCTGGAGAACTGCCGCGAGGCACAGGAGCAGGGGAAGAATTTTCACTATGCATGGCTTCTGCTATCCATAGTGCTGGTCGCTTGGGAATTTCCCGAGGACAACCATTTCCCAACGATTGCACTGGAAATTCCGGAGGCAGCGAAGTACGCTTCGCTATGGGCAACTAAAGATGTGTAGAGGATCCAAGATAGCAAGATATTCTAGGTGTTCATGGAGATGAACATCAGAATGGGGATTAACTGCAAGCTGTGGTTATTGCCCATGGTTTATAACATTATGTAGAGCTTTGCGGAGTTCAAGTCAGACTTTCATCACGTGTACATCAGGGTGAGGAAGGACCCTGCGAAGGCATGGAAGGAGCTACCTTATTTGGCGATAGATGATGTCATATTCGCCGTCCTTGAGTCATGGCCATCGGAGTGGCGTGCTCCAGCCAGCTCCGTAGTGGAAGCAGAGAAGTCCGCTGCACAGAGGAAAAAGGAGGAGGAAAAACTATGGATGGCGCAGTTGGCCGAGAAGAGAAGAAACGAAGCAGACGCAGCAAAGGCATAGGAGGCGTGGGATGCTGCGAAGGCAGCAGAAGAGTAGTAGCGAGCAGCTGAGAAGGAGCGTGAGGGAGAAAAGTTGCCTCTGCTTGAACAAGATACAGATCTAGAGGAATGTGGCGCGAACGCGTAGACAACATCCACACAACTAAAGTGACAGTGCCTGAGAGAGCAGGTGGGGTCGCGGAAGAAGTCGAAGGCCTCAAAGACTTCTTTCAACCAGATCACCCTCACTGATGGGGATCTCCATGATATAGGGGAGACGGTATGGGATGTCACCACAGAGGCCCTCTAGAAGTTCACAAAGGAAAACCAGATGGTGTTGGGAGCCCTCCAGGCACAGATACGGGAGTTGCAGGTGCGCACTCCTCAGGCTAGTACTCTATCGACCAGCCTCGCAGTAGGCACGACCACGGCTGAGGAAATGTTGCGTGCCTGCATGACCAATACTATAGTGATGCCAGGGATCACTGGTTCCAGAAAACGAGGCCGATAGGCCTATGGTCATTACGCTGAAGGGATTTGGAATAAACATGGTTGCGCTCCCTCGGGAGACGCTCTATGTTCTATGGGACGAAGTGACTACAGAACTGCGAGCCAGGGAGGGTTGTGCGCTCCAGGTCATGAGCGAGCAGAAAATCAATATGGAACAATTGAGCTTGCAGCGCGATGAGGTAGTGGCATAGAACTGACAAATTGTGCAGGTGGTCGAGGACGCTTGCCAGATGGTCCCAAAGTTGGCCATCCCAACAGAAGACCCAGTGGAGGCGCGCATCCGAAAACTCGCAGCAGGGGTGCGCGAGACAAAGGAAGAGATGGTCAAGGTTTAGCTAGAGCTAAACCTTTAGATAGCCAAGCTCCAGTTGAAGGTGCAACATTCAACTCCACCGAAGGTGAAGGAATAGCGTGCCAGCGCCATTACAACAAGAATAGTGGAGATCAACACTGTAGTGAAAGACTGCACCTGCCTATTTGAGGAGTCGTTCGAGGTTCAATTGTTGTTGTGGATGCTTCTTGTAGTGAGATTTACATAATTGTTATTCAAGGTCTTTAGGATATCAAACCTTAGATACACCAATGCTACCTTTTTGACCTATAGAGCTTGGTATTTTATGTTGGGTCCATTGTTAACAAGGTTTGTGTTGGTGTGACAATGTTGGATTCCAATGTATTGTTGTTCGCAGTTGTATGAAATTGCTAGGTTTTATTCTATTGGTTATATGCCCATAGATATTTAGTGCAATAATGCATATGAAAAACACTATTGTGCTTGTTTGCACTTGTGTTGTTAGACATTGTTTGATATGTTTGAAGGAATAATATCTTCCAAAATGGTTATGTTTTATGGATTGCAATATCTAACAACTTCTATTAAGGATAACTAGTAAATTAGAAATCTAATATTTGCTACCATTACCTTCAAGCAATATTTATAGAAAATTGTAATCATTTGTTAGATAACAATTTCATGAAAAAATGTCCACGACAAGAATCACAATGTTTTATAATGAATGTCAATATTAAAAAGAACTCATTGAGACTACTTGTTTTTTAGAATTTAGATGTTCATGGTTGCTTTGTTATCGTGACATTAGACCCTTTTTTATATCATTCCAATGGTTCTTGCAAGTTAGTAATTACATAATTTATCTTCTTAGATATAAGGGTAGGTTTTCAATTATTGAAAACTAGTTTTCTTTTAAATAAATGTGGCCTTAGTATCTCGTATACATTTAGATCTCTACTATAGTTATAGCTTTGTGCCGAAAAAATGGTGTTTCAAAAACCCATGGCAATAGTGCCTCTTTCATGGTGTGGAAAAAAATTGTATTGAGAAAGTTTTTTGTGTTAAACAAATTGAAAAAATTAGTATTGATGTTAACAAAGTTTAGTATAGCAAATGATATATTGTTTTCATTGTTTCCTTTATACAATGTAATAGAAATCTATAAATATTTTTCTAAACTTTGTCCCATATCAAATCATTTAAAAAATAAACAACAATCACAAAATTGATGAAAGATAATGACAACTTTTTCATTACTAAAATCTAGCCATTCTCGATACACAACTCCTCAACATAATGGTGGCTATAGTTGTGTCTACATCAACATGATGACTTAGATTCAATGTATGCTTTACTGAAACACTTCTTGGCCTTCATTCCAAACCTTTTTTTTCTAAAGAATATGACATTCATAAACTTGTTCTATTGCTGTTCTAATCTAAATTAACACAATAAATCATTTTGATGATTACAATGTGAACACAATGGAGCATTGAATGTTTGGAATTAATGTAGTCCCTCTCATTTGCAAGTGGAAAATTCTCTTTGCTTATTCTCTTGTTTCATATGATTTGATTTTGCATAAGTTTGCATTACAATTTATCATTCTTTTGGCACAATATCTATATCATTTATGCTTTTGTTATTTTCTAATTCCATATTCATATACAACTTTAAGTGTTTTTTTTTTACCACAGATTTATTTTTGTTTATAGATATTTCTATAATTTTGTTTACCTCTCGTTAATCTACATTGTTATTATTATGACGTGTACAATTATTCATACATGCTTCTATTATACAAAAATCTAGCTAAAATTACATTGTTGTTTTTTTGTTTTGACATTGTTTCTCATTTCTCTACTAAAATTATTTGGTTATATAATTTCTTCGTTGCAATGTCATTGGTCCAAGTGGAAAAAGGAAATAAAATCCCATAAAGCACCATAGGGCTGAATGCATGAAGAAGGGTTACACTTTTGGGTCAAATGTGGCGATCAAATTTCATTTTTTTCTTCTTTTATCGAATTAAAGCCCTCACAATTCATATAAGCATTATGAATTTTGATTCAGAGTAAAAAAGACATTACGTCGAGAATTACGTTGTTGTCCTAATAATATTTTTTACAAAAAACTTTAGTGTCGTATAATCTCTCAATTTTCCATCAAATGAAATACTTGTCCTTGCAAATTTTGGCACATCTTAAGAGGTATGTGTGTGTTCACGTAGCATAACTTAGTCTAATATATATATATATATATATATATATATATATATATATATATATATATATATATATATATATATATATATATGAGCATGATCTACATGGAGAGAACTAAGTTTTTCATATTAAAACTTTATTTTTTTATTATTTTCCAAAGCTGGTGAAGTAATATTTCAATTGCATTTTGTAGACACATGTGTTCGCGTAATTTTTTTTTCTATTCTTTAAATAAATTCAAAAACCAAGAGTACCTTTTGAAGAGGAATCATAAACAAAGATATTTGTATTTTTTTTTTTTTGGTATATTTTGTGTTATTAATTTTTATAGAACCCCTTTGAAACTGTGCAAAAAAAAATTCAAGTGTTATGTTTAAAAGAAATTAGATGAGAAATATCATATGAATTTGAAATGGTCAAACTCATATACCATTGGATAGAGGATTCCTTCATGACTCCAACATGATATACTCTGCCACATAAGGACAAATCCTACGTGAAGTCCGCTAGGGTACAAAATGGTGTTGCAAAGAATCTACAGAAAGGGAGCTAAAACTCCATTTTTATGTTCTCAACAGCTTGATCGAGTACTTAAAAAGCTCGATTGAACACTTTAGGTAAAATTTGAAGTAGCTCGATTGAGGGTTTAATAAACCCTCGATCGAGCTTTTGACATGGTTAAAAAAGGGCTCGATTGAGCTATATCTTGATCAAGCCCTTTAAACCATAAACTCTCCATTGTGTTTTGGGTGGGAATTTTTAAAAAAATTGCTTGATCGAGCTCCTACGTAACTGTGGGTTACGTAGGAGCTCGATTGAGGGTTTATTTCTACGCACTCAAACAATTTGATTGAGATTCTTTTTTCTCCCTTTCAACTCATGCGCTTGCCAAAAAGTGTATCCCAACTCCATGTGCTCACCCATAGGTAAAATGCATTTATTTTTTTTTACTATGGTGCAATCAGATCCCCAAGAAACTATGTTAAAATTTTATAGCCCTTCCCCTACTTCTCAAAGAGAGGAGTTTTGATTGATCACTTCCATAAGAATAACTTCAAAAGCAAAGGGTTTTAAATTATGAGAAACCACCCCCGAGATCATAGTTTCCATAGAAGAAAGTAAATTAAGAAAAAATCCACTTAACAAAGAAGGCTCAGAGAAACCACCTTCACAATGTTGCTTCAAAGAATACCATTTTAGCTTGGCTTTCAACACCTCAAAAATGTCTCTCTTGTTGATGCACAATAAATACTCCTTATCCCCATCTTTATTTTCTAGAATTAATACTAAAGAAGATAATACTCCTAACATTTCCCCAATTCCCCAATTATGAAGTTCTCCTTTACTAATCTTCCCATTAGCAATGTTTGCTTCGACAACCTTAGTTCCATTCCCCATCTCCACAACATCATTGTCTACTAACGGATCCTTTTGCTTGTCGCCAAAGCATCACTAACCCAAATTGACTCCTCTAAAGTCCTAATAAATCGAGCTTATAATGAATCTCCTTCTTGATAGCGATGTCCTTCAAGGCATTTTTGCATCAGACTACCTCCATGAATGATTAGAGATGAAACCCCTACATCACACTACACCCTATCATTTTGAACCTCTTCTAAAGGATGTAAAGGGTTAACATTAGATATGATATTTGGGTGTAATGTGCTGGGGTAATTCTACCCCAAGGTTTCCTGTAGCAATAATCTTTCCTTCTCTAGTATAATAGTCAAGTTCATGTAATCACAAATCTATCTTGGCTCGTTTAGTGATATAGGAAACAAGATGACATTTAGCAATTCAAAATAATAATACAGTAAAGCGATAAATATGTAATTCACTTCAATGTTGCGCTACAGTTCCACAATTCATAAAACTACAAATCCATAGTTCGTAGTTAATTCTAGAACAAATATTCAATCCAGAATAGATATTATCCACATATAACAATGGTAGACCAATGGCCTAACCAGATCTCATAGTCTATGTAAATTCTACTAGACACTTTTGAACCTAAGTTAAATTACTTGTTATGCTTAAGGGTGCTATAGTTCTCGACACCTCTCTGTCTACCAAGTGTGCTTCAGAACCCTCCCTCTACTTATCTTTAGCATCGACTTGAGCCACAAGAAAATCACATTATAGTAATGGATGTATGCATAATTGGTTCAAGGGTGTTTCACCATCGTATGAGTCTAGATGTCCTTGTACGTAAATAGCTCCAGAGCCAAATATTTCCACACACAATTAATTAACAGAACATTGAATTGAGCGAAAAAATTCCACATGCCTCTGGAACTTCACGACAGCTTCCGAAAACTAAGTCATAGAGACATCGGGGTCAATCCACAGTGTGCGAGTTCTAGCCTCAGATCCACAAGACTATAACCCAACTTCAGATCATGAGTTTCAAGCACCAATTTTGTCTTCAACGGAAACCCTATTTTAGCCTGGAACCTTCATGAAGCTGCCACAAAGGGGTTTGGATCTTCCTTCGAATACTTCAGAGAATGTTGAGCCTTATTATAAACCTTCGTTGCCTCTAAATGATGTAGTTGTGCCCAAGACAAAATTAATTCCAATAGAAAAGTAGTTGTCTCTAGATCATGCTCCTTTTTGCCGAGATAGAATGAGGTACTCCTTTGACAAGATAGAATGAGGGGAGGATAAATTGGTGTCAATTAGGGTGGAATCTTTATTAAAAAAATAGAAGAGAGAGTAAAGAGTGATTTTTCACAACACAAATTTTACTTTGTTTATTATTCATTTCAACAATTACATATATAGGAAATTACACACTGATTTCGACACTTCACTTCAACTCATTATGTAAGAATCAATAGCTTCTAGAATGGCACTTAGGGACTCACAATGACAACTACACATTACATGGAAGCATAACTTCCAACACCCTCCCTTAATGCTTACATGGAAAACATATTACAACAAAAAATAAATCTTTGTCTAACTGGTCTTCATCAACACTCACATCCACTTTGGAATCTGGCAAACTCCGCTCTTTCACCACCACATCTTCGAGTTGTTACTTGACCTCCATTTAAAACGTAATCGCCTCTGACCATCATTGATGAACTTTGCAGGATCAACAATATTGACAAATCGGCTCGTCGGGGCTTCCGCAATAAGATCTGTCAAGTAATGAACCATCCTATGGACCAACCACCATTTGTCGGATATTTTGCTTTCGACTATCCGTCAGTTGATAGGATGGAGGTCTGGATACTGAATGTGCTCAAGAGTTGATCAAACAACTTGACCTTACACAAGAGTTGATGTTTCGGACACCGGGGCTTCCAGTTTAAGAACCACCAACCCTTTTTATAACCAAAATTACTAACACACAAGAATTGACATTTCGGACACTGGGGCTTCCAATTTAAGAAACACCAATCTTTTTTAATCTGAATTTGCACACAACTATATATCAAACCCACACCACAAAATAAAAGACACATTTCGACACACAAACAAACCCTAAAAAATTGACCCATGAAAACAATCATTGCCACAATAGACATTTTAATTCAACAGGCCTGCATAAATCTGAACATTGACCTTGTTTTTGTCAGCTCAGACAAAATTGAATTTTTGGCTTACTAGCCCAAGGCGTTGGAACACAATTGATGTAGATGTACTTCGAGGCTTAGTGCTGAGAGAAACAATTTCAAACCATTGTAGCCAACAATGATTTTAATGCCAGCTTGGTTCCCAACATTGACACAACTCGACTGGAAAAGGAAATCCATAAGCAAGTTAATTAAAGGAGTTTGTTCAATGTTTCCCTTTTGTTCCTTTTCTTCGCTCACGACGTACACCATAATAGCCAAATGTTGAGTCCCAACATTGTTTCCCAATTAGATGACACAGATCACAGTGCCAAACAAATTCGTTGCATGAAGAACACGTTGTCTTGTCAACCACTTACTATATTAAGCTTGGACGTGCATGACCCAAGCGAGAGCATCAGGGCACATTTTTGATTTGTGTTGAACATGAATGCCAGATCCAACATCGATCCACAATCCTTCTCTTTATAGTAGCACGAGGCACGTAATGGACATTGATCCCCTCCAACTGCAGATCAATGTTAGGTCAATGCTTTGAATTCCACCATGGCCACTAATGATGTGCCCCTATTTACTTTTGTCATCGCAGCTCCTGATCCCAAATTCTCGTCCATACCATATTAAAAAAATTACAAGTAAAAACACCATTCCCATGCTTGGTGAAATTGCGTTGTTGTAGAGATCGACGACAGCCATGCTTGCCAGGACACAGACCGTTGCCAATGTTATTTCATTGGCTCATTGGCTCATCTCATAAACTTTAAGCCTCAAATTATTGGATGATGTGCACAAACAACCCTTTACTCCTTCGTAAGCGACAACTGCATCATTGTTGCTCTCGGTTCTGGAAACATATGTGTACTTGCAGTTCTATGCAAGCTCCACGAAATTGACCTCCGTCTCCACCTCTCATCAACAGAATTTGCACAATGGCTCAGGATCTGATTCAAGGCTTGCAGGTAGAGAGAGAAATGTTGGCTATTTATTGGATACAGATCTACAAAACCACACTCACACACAGATCTAAATAGGGAGAAATAAATCTCACAACATAAATCAACTATCACACACTTATATTAATCTATGTATGTACAAAACAATAACACTCCAGACTCTCTCACATCTTCTTGGCCTTCCCGTAAGGGAATCAAGCCAGATCTAGCTTTGATACCATATTAGAAAAATAGAAGAGAGAGCAGAGAGTGATTTTTCACAACACAAATCTCACACTGTATATTATTCATTTCAACAATTACATATATAGGAAATTACACACTAACTTTGACACCTCACTCCAACTCATTACATAAGAATCAAGAATTTCTAGAATGACGCCTAGGGACTCACAATCACAACTACACATTACATGGAAGCATTACTTCCAATAATCTTTCACCACCGAAATTGATAAGGGAGAAGGGGTCTTAAAACTCTCAAAGTTAATGCTTAAGAACAAATGAATTGATGCACACTTGATTATCCAAAATGAATTCAATCCTCATATATTTATAGATTTCTAAGAGTTGTATCTTCTACTTAATTGATTGAGTAAATTTTACTCCAAGCCCCAATTTTGGGTTTCTTTGTTCAGTTGCCCCAAAACTCGCCTAGAATTGGATATTTTAGGGTTTTTTTCCCTTTATTGAGGACTGAAACCTACAAGGATCAACAGGATATTACATCCTTCATTCATCCTTAATTTGTAGAGGACACTACAGTCCCCCTATCGAAAATTGCTTACCCTCAAGTAATTGCATATTCGGGTGTTGCAAAATTCGTTCTCCTTCCCATGTCGCATCTTCCTCTGGTAGATTCTTCCATCTGATAAGGTATTCTAGAATCACTCGCCCTTTTAACTTATTTTCTTGCATGACCATGATTGTATCCATAATCAGTTCTAATTTTCCTTCTTCATCTAATGGTGGCAATTCGATAAAGGTGGTGACATGTTGTCCCAAAACCTTCTTGAGGCATGATACACGGAATACATTATGGATTTCGTTGTCCCTTGGTAGTTCCAATTCATATGCTACTTCACCAATCCTTTGAAGAACTTTATAAGGTCCATGGAACCTGGGTTTCATATTTTCCGCACCACTTTTCTTGAGTGTGGATTGTCTATAGGTAACAATGTAAACTTTGAAATGGGAACTGATACTGTTACCCGTTTTGTAAAGATAGCAAAAAAGTGACTCGATTTTGAAAAGGGGTGATGCAGAACACACATGTTTTTTTTAGAGCATAGTTTTTGGCACTTTAATTTTTTTTATGTACTGTGCGTTTTAGAATGATAGTGAATGGTAGTGATTTTCATGCTGATTTAAAAAAGTGGTTATTCTGCATCACACCCTTTTTTTCAAGGACCTATTTTTTGACTTTAAATTTTTTTATTGTATGAAATGTAAATAATTATTTTTTAAATTTAATAATTTTGGAAGTGGTCATCTTCTTCATATTATCTTGTTTTTAGTTATTTATTTATTTTTTTATTGTAGTGAGGTTTTTATTGTTTTGCATATTTAAAGAATAAGGTCGATATTTTGCATTTTCGATATTCTACATATTTATACATTGTTAATTAAATTTTCAATCCAAATGAAATAATTGTCTCTAAAAAACAATATATATAAAAAAGACAAAAATAAAAAATAAAAAAATGTTAAAAAAAAATTATCTCATAAACCCTAAAAGAATTTGGAAAAAAAACAAAAATTAAATATATATATATATATCTATATATATATATATATATATATATATATATATATAATTAAGTAAGTAAAAATAGAGAAATTAAGAAAAAACATTAGCAAAAACTAGGAAAAAAAAAATTAAAAACAAACTAGTTTAAAAAAATAAATAGAAAATTAACGAAAAAAATTAAAAAACTAGTAAAATTAATATTTAAAAAAACAAAAATAAAATCAAATCATAAACAAAACCCAAAAAAATATGAAAATGGCAGAAAATATATGTCTTTTCAAATGAAAAAATAAATAAAAAATATTTACAATTTATAAAAAAATACTCCTTTTCTTTTAATTCAAAAAAAAAAAAATTAAAATAAAAAAAAAAACCCCAAAAAATGCTTCTTTTTTTTTAATTATTATTTTTATTAAACCTAACATTTTTATTTAAAAAAAAAAAAAATTAAAATTAAAATTAAATTTTTTTTTAAAACAAACTTCTTTTTTATTAAAAAAAATTATAAATTTTTTTTAAACATTTTTTTTTAAATTTAAAAATACAAATAATTAAAAAAATAATAATTTTTTTTCAAAAAAAATTAATTTTTTAATTTCAAATTTAAAAAAAATATTACAAAAAAAAAATTAAAATTAAATTATTTTTTTTAACAGATTTTTTTGTTTTTTATTAAAAAAAAAATATTTGCGGCCATTCGCTCCCCGGCCGCCCGTGGTGGCGCGGCCGTGGGCGGCGGGGGGTCGATTCTGGGAAGTGACCCCCGCCCCTCCGACGGCCGTGGGCGGCGGGGGGTCGATTCTGGGAATTGACCCCCCGCCCCCCAGCCGCCCGTGGTGGCGCGGCCATGGGCGGAAGTGCCTGCGTGCAGGCCCTCTGCCCATGGTGGCATCACCATGGGCGGTCGGGGAGCGGAGGGCCACAATTTAAAGAAAAAAAAAAAAAAATCCGTTAAAAAAAAATTTAAATTAATTTTTTTTTTGTAATAATTTTTTCAATTTGAAATTAAAAAATTAAATATTTTTTTGAAAAAAAAAAGAAAATGTTTTTAATTATTTGTATTTTTAAATTAAAAGAAAAAATGTTTAAAGAAAAAGATTGTTTAAAATAAAATTTAAATTTAATTTTTTTTTTAAAATAAAAATTGTAGGTTTAATAAAAAATAATTAGATTTTTTTTTTTAATAAAAAATATGCATTTTTTGTTTGTTTGTCTGTTTTTTTGAATTTATTTTCGTTTTTTTATTTTTTTAATATTAATTTCACTAGTTTTTTAATTTATTTTCGTTAATTTTCTATTTTTTTTTAAACTAGTTTGTTTTTAATTTCTTTTTCTTTTTTTTCCCAGTATTTGCTAATGTTTTTTTTTTTTTTTTTTTAATTTCTCTGTTTTTACTTACTTAATTATATATATATAATTAAATATGAGCATTCCTTTCTTGGACATTCTTATCATCAGAAAAGAGGATGGCTCCTTGGGCCATAAGGTTTTCAGGAAGTCAACTCACACAGAGAGCTACCTTCATGCAGATTCCCACCATCACCCAGCCCAAAAGCTTGGCGTTCTGAACACTCTTGCCATTAGAGCCCTCCGAATTTCTGACTCAGATCATATAAATGAAGAAAAGAGGCATTTGGTTTCAACTTTCAAAAATATAGGCTACAAGGATCATGAGATTAAGAAGGCCATAAAGAAAGCTGAAAGGAGGTTGTCATCTCCCAAACCTAAAGAGGAGAATCAACCTCAGGATGGTAAGGTTTTTCTACCTTATATCCATGGGGTCACAGATAAAATGGCAAAGATCCTAAGAAAGAAAAACATTATAACTCAATTCTCAGCTCCCGGTACCATCAGACAAAGTTTAAAATCTGTTAAGGATGATATTGACAAGCAGCAGCTTAAAGGAGTCTATAAAATAGACTGAAGAAAATATGAGCATTCCTTTCTTGGACATTCTTATCATCAGAAAAGAGGATGGCTCCTTGGGCCATAAGGTTTTCAGGAAGTCAACTCACACAGAGAGCTACCTTCATGCAGATTCCCACCATCACCCAGCCCAAAAGCTTGGCGTTCTGAACACTCTTGCCATTAGAGCCCTCCGAATTTTTGACTCAGATCATATAAATGAAGAAAAGAGGCATTTGGTTTCAACTTTCAAAAATATAGGCTACAAGGATCATGAGATTAAGAAGGCCATAAAGAAAGCTGAAAGGAGGTTGTCATCTCCCAAACCTAAAGAGGAGAATCAACCTCAGGATGGTAAGGTTTTTCTACCTTATATCCATGGGGTCACAGATAAAATGGCAAAGATCCTAAGAAAGAAAAACATTATAACTCAATTCTCAGCTCCCGGTACCATCAGACAAAGTTTAAAATCTGTTAAGGATGATATTGACAAGCAGCAGCTTAAAGGAGTCTATAAAATAGACTGTTCATGTGGAAAAAGCTACATAGGTGAAACTGGTCGCTCCCTCCAGACAAGACTGAAAGAACATGGCGCTGACATCAGAAATGGAAGATCTCGTACCTCAGCCTTGGCAGAGCACTCCTCGAAGACTAAACACCACATCTGCTTAGAAAACGCATCAATTATCGCAAGAGAAGAGCAGCATCAGAGACGGAAAATCAGAGAAGCCCTCGAAATCTTGAAACATCCTTGTAATCTGAACAGAGACAGCAGTTTGGAGATTAGCGGAAGCTGGCTTCCACTGATCAGTGAAATCAAGAAGCGTCTGCCCGGCCCCAGGTAAATTGTCAAATAGGTAAGTTGATTAATATATATATTAATATAAGTCTTCATATGAATTTAAATATTATTATAGACAGTAGCATAGTTTGGATCTTAATATTAATTTTGTTTTTAGGTTATTTATATTCTATTAAAGCTCTTTTTAAATATAATTACATAGCTTGGTTTTAATCTTTAGAATTTAATGTATATAGTTTAGTTTTTAAAAAATTTAATAAAGAATTTAGGTTATTTTAATATTAATTTATTTAGTTATCCTAATATTAATTTATTTAGATATTAATATAGATTAGGTTTTTTGATATAAATTCTTTTATATATGTTAAGTTAGATAGATTCTAGGTTATATTATTATTAAGTTTTATAGTGATCTAGTTTTATGAAATTATAAAGTTTCTTAGGCATTAGGTTTTTTTTTTTTTTTTTTAATTATTAATGTTATATAAATATTAGGTTTTATGATATTATTATTAAAATATATATTAGTTTTGAGATAGTAATATTAATATAGTTTTTAGTTATATAAATTTTATTGATATTAATATTATATATATATATTTTAGTTTTTAGAGTTTGATTTAATTATTAGGTTTTATTGATATTAATTCTATTATATATATTAAGTTATATAGATTCTAGGTATATAAATATTAAGGTGTATAGAGTGATCAGGTTTCATAATTATTAGTTAGAGAGTTATTAGGTTATATGAGTATTAATGTTACATAGATTTTATTGTCCTTAGCATATTTTCAAAAAAAAATTTAGTTTTTTGATTTTAATATTATTATAGAGTTTAGATTTTATATAGATTTATGTTATTAATATTAATATATTCTAGTCTTTTAGATATTAATTTTAATTTTGGTTTTAGTTTAAAGTCTTTGTTTTAGATATTAAATAATAGATATTTATTTATAAAAATTAAATAATTGATATTAATTTATAATAATAAAAATAAAAATAAAAATTAATTTTAGGTTTCATTTTAATTCTCTCTTGCCGACCTATGCTGCTCCTTTATTTTCCCTCTTTAGTATTTATTTCTTCCCTCTGGCTCTTCTTTTATCATATTCTATCATCTCTCTCTTACCCTGATGATGGATCCCATTTGGGATTCGAAACGTTGGTGTAAAAATTCCATTACTGTGGGTTCTCCGGTCAAAAATTCAAAAAGCTCAAACCACAGATCTCTGAAATCCTATATATATATATATATATATATATATATATATATATTTATTTATTTATTTATTTATTTATTTATTTTTTTCCCAAATTATTTTTTGATTTGTGAGATAATTTTTTTTTTTTTTTCTATTTTTACCTACTTAATTTTTAGTTTATTTTAAATGTTTTGTTTTTTTTGCTTTTTTTCCGTTTTTTTTTTTTTGCCAATTTTTTGATGGTTTACAAGAAAATTTTTATTTTTTATTTTCACTATTTATTTATTTATAATTTATAAGTTTTTTTAGTTTTTTAATTTTTACCATTATATATATATATATATATATATATATATATAGATATAGATAGATATATATTAATTTTTATGATTGATATTTTTTTTTATATTTGATTTTTTTAAGTTTTATATTTTTATTTTGTGTTTTGTTTTTATTATATATCTTAATTTATGTTTTGTTAATTTTTTAAACTTTTTTTTGTTTTGTGTTTTTTCATTGTTTTAATTTTATTATTATTATTATTATTTTTAAATTTAATGTTTTTCGGGGTCATGATAAAATATTTTACGCCATTATTTCGAAATGTTGAAATTTTACTTTCGAAAAAAAAAAAAGTGTTCTTCCAGAATTAACACTATTTGTTTTGAGGGTGTTTTTTGGATAATTTTTGTGCAAAAAATGGTTTTCACCGCCATTTTGAAAACATGTTGAAAATTTATCCAAGAAAAAAAAAAGGTGTTATTCCAGTATCAACACTTTTCGTTTTTAGCATTGTTTTTGATGTTTTTTTGGGGTTTTTTTGCCAGAGTTCCCGTTTCAAAGTTTACATTGTTAGGTCTGCAATCTCAAGAAAATGAGGTCTCCTACCTCAAAGATGTGTTCTATTCGATGCTGGTCTATGTACATCTTCTGTCGATTTTGAGCATCCTGGATGTTTTCCTTGAGTACTTTGAGGCTGTCCTTACTCTCTTGTATCCAGTCGTTAGCAATGTGTGCTTTTTTGTCTCAAAAAACACTATGGTTAAAGGAGGGTGCATCATATCCATGTAGTGCTTTGAAGGGAATCATCCCAATGGATAAATGTAGGTGGTATTGTAGCAATTTTTTCCAAGGTACAGTCATTTGATCCATTATTTTTGTTGATCCTTCACAAAATTACACAAGTACCCTTCAATCCACTTATTCGTGATTTTTGTTTGCCTATCTGTTTGTGGGTGATAACTAGTATTAGGGGTTAATTTTGTTCCCACTAGCCTGAAGAGTTGCTGCCATAGTGCACCCATAAACCTATTGTCCCGATCACTGACAATATTTTTAGGTAGTACATGGATCATGAAGACTTATTTGAAGAAAAATCTTACTACTTGTTTGACCAAGTAGTTAGTTGAAATTGCAAAGAAGTGCATGAATTTTTCAAGCCTATCAACCATGGTATAGATACAATATTTACCTTGTGCCTTGGATAGCCTGGTGATGAAGTCCATCGAGATGCTCACCCATTTTTGTTCTAGAATAGGGAAAGGTTGGAGAAGCTCTGCAGGATGTGTGTGCTCAACCTTATTCTATTGGCATGTCACACATTCCTCAACGTATTTCATCACATATTCCTTGATGCCTTTCCATGAAAATTCTTCCCTTATCTGTCGATAGGTTTTGAAGAACCCCTTATTTCCAACTAATGGAACATCATGCATAACCTTCAAAATCCTATCCTTGAGGGAAAATTCATGAACCAGGTATATCTTGTCTTTGTAGTAAATAATATCATCGACTATTTTGTACCTATCATCTTGGATGAGTTTGTTGATCAATGTACATAGAAACTGGTTCTTGGCAGTTTTTGTTGAGAGATGACCCTTCCAATCCTCTGAGAGTTCTATGAGGGAACATGTTGTCGGTTTCATTGAAAGTGCATTGACCACAACATTCATTTTCCCTTTTACATACTCAATGTCAAAATTATAGGCTTGAACTTTACTTACCCACTTCTGTTTTCATTCATTTAGGTCTTTTTTCTCCAAAAAAGACATAAATTGGTGTGGTCTATCGTGATTATGACCCTGTTTCCCACAAAATACTGTTAGAATTTTTCCAAAGCATGCATGATAACAAGCATCTCTTTATCACATGTGGAGTAAATTTTCTCGGTATCCTAGAGATTCTGAATTTTAACCCCTTAGCTGAACAAAACGAACCCAAACTAGTCTAATTAGTAGCAATCAAACCTGGTCAACTTAGAGGAGGAGCCTACGATCAAATTTTGTGATTTGGGTAATGGCCAAAGTGCACAGATTGCCTTGACTTTACACCAATAGTTGTATCCTGCTAGAACATAATTAATCCACCCAAGAACGAAGTTAAATGATGCCAACTATGCCCAAGTCAACGTTGGTCAATGCCCAAACATAGTCCTACAATTTAGCCCAATAAAAAGTGTGTTTTGTTCTTCGCACGTTCGAGAGGAGTCCTTCCAAATCTGAGTTGTACAAACCAATAGGGAGAAGAGAGAGAATATATGTTGTGTGATGATGAAGTGCCAAATGAGGATGAAGGTCTATTGTATTTATATGAATCGATGAGGGTGAAAATACTTGTTGTTTGGGCTTCATGAGCACTTCTCCTTGTCTGATTTGAGTGATCTTAAGGTCGATTTTGATCGTCTCGAAAAGAGGAATTTAATGCAATAATTATCTCCATCAAATGAGTTGTCCAAAGTGGAATTTGACCCTAGCTGCATAATTTAACACTCCCTCTCAACCACGAAGAATTTCACTTGTCAATATATGTGTGTTGATCATCATGTCAGTTTGCCATCATGTACCATCTGTGCTTGTCTCTACTCATCTCATGTTGAACATTCTTAAAACTCAATTCAACTAAATTTTCATAAAAAATTCTAAATTCTACTAGATTTTCATAAAATGAACTTCACAAAATTAAGTGTAAATCAAGTGAAATAAAAACTAGTCTTTCACATTTTACTATTTTGATTATTCTCCATCTTCAATGTTTAAGCATGGAACATGAGTGGAGAAGGACCATTATAACTATGACTTTGTTTTTCATTATTGTTGGGATTCAATGTTTAACCATGGAACATCAGCTCAAATTCTATTCTAGTGTGTTGGGATACAACACATAGATACCACTCAATGCCCCAATCACATCCTTGTATTTGGAGAAATGAAAAATTCTTGCTTTTAAATAGCCCACATTAGAGAAGAATACCATGGAAAACCATGGGTTAAGAATATTATGGTAAAAACCATGGATGAATTTAATGGCTAACAAAGTTATTTTTATTTTATTTTAACATGTCATTGTTTTTATTTTTATTATTTTATTTGTATTGTTTATAGGACAGGACAACGTCTATTCCATATTGGGCTAGAGCCCCTTAGCACAATAAAAAACTAGTAATTTTATTAAAAATAAAATATTATATCATACTATAAATAAAAATTTTATATTTTAAAATATTATATTCAAAATCTAAAATCCAAAGATTGTCAATGGTTTTTAACTTATTATTATTACTATTATGTAATTTGACCAAGTCAAAATGTTAAACATGACAGGATAGGACATTACAACATCTCTACCATACTAGGCTAGAGAGCGCTTCTCAACACAATAGGCCCAATAATTTGATGCTTAATGTTAAAGAGTGTGTCTCACTTATACTATTTTTGTGTATGACAATAACCACCTACCAAAAAGTCAATTCATAAAAATATCCTAGATCCTACATTAGCTACAAGCTTGTATACCACTCTAGCATTAAGAAAAGGGTTAATGTAAGGTTGAAAGCTTATTTTATTCTTGAGAACCATTGTAAATTGGTGAATTTATGGTTATGGGTAAAAATGAAGCTCTTTTTTGAAAATCTTATCATTCTTATCTTTTTATATGAATGAGAAGTTTAGGGCTGCAACATTTTTAGAGAATTACGAAAGAAAGTTGAGTTAAATAAGAAACTTTTTATAATTTGTATTCTAAATATTAAAAGTAATACACTTTGTCTTATCCTCTTCACATAAATAGATTTTTCCCATAAAAATATAATTAAATATGTAGAAAAACAAAAATAATTAAAATTAAAAACAAAATACTACTTAAAAAAAGGGAAGAAAGAAAGAAAATGAAATGAGAAATCATTTCTCATTTTGAATGGTTTGAAAATATTTACACAGCAAGTTAATGTGCAATTCTGATATCCTTGAGTTGCTATCAAAGCTTTCCACAAAATTAACAATGTCTTTCCTCATATCTTAACTAGGTTGTAGTGAGTTCTTAACTAGGTTGTAGTGAGTGGATGGAGTGTTGTAGGGGTGAATTCAATTTTTAAAGCGAATTTGTAAAGTTATGAATTCTGTAATAGTTGAGAGCCTATATTTTAGGCTACTTATATTGATATAATTGGGGTAAAATCCTATACCTTAAGCTTCTTATATAGATATAATTGGTGATTTTTACCCAGATTCATTTACTTCAAAAATATTGATAAATATGCAAGAAATGGATTGAAATTGCAATTCTAGGATAACTTCTGGACGTTTCAACTTGATGTAAGTTTTTTATGTTAAGTATCAACATATTGGTAATTTTGTTATATAATAGGAATTGTGGCTACGAAGTACATTTTCTTTATTGAGTGAATCAAAGCCTCAAAGTTGTGCCCAGAAAGTTAAAAGGTAAGATTGCAATTACATATTATCATGGAGTATTTTCAGTTGGTTTTAGTAGACCATGATTAGCGAAATTGGAAAAGAGTACAAATTAAAGAAAAGGCAGGTGGACAATAGTGCTTTCAAACTATTTATTTTTTTGTCTTTCTCCTTTTTCTGTTTAATGCATAACGTGAATAAGCTTGGAGATCAATATTTATTTTTACGCATTATTTTTTATTAAATTTGATTTTTTTCATTATTTGAGTATAACTTATTTTATTTTAGTTAATATTAAATTTAAAATATATATATTTTTATTATAGATATAGTTATTAATATTAATAAAATAAAAGTTATGATAATTATTTAGTTTTTAAATTATGTATAATATTTTTATATATAATAATAATAATAATTTGGAGGAAGTGTTCTTATATTAAATATTTTATGAGTTGAAACTATAATACTGAGAAAAAGATAAATGGACGTTGAAAAAATTATTATGAATTTGAAAACAATTGTAAATTAGTGGATTTTTGGCTATAGAATACTAAAAAACTTCTTTTGGAGACTCTCATCACTATTGTCATTTTATATGGATGTGACATTAAAGGATGCAATATTGGAGAATGATAGAGTAGAACAAAAAAATTATCATTTATATTCTCAAAATTAAAGGCAATACACTTTTTCCTAGCTTCATCATAACACTAAGTCTTTCTCCCATTAAAAGCATGGCTGTGATGAGGTACTAATGTATGAGAACAAGATAAACAACATGGAAGATGAGAGGCTTCCTAAAATTCATTTCTCCCATTAAGAGGATGACTATGACAAGGTACTAATGTATAAGAACAAGATAAACAACATGGAAGACAAGAAGCTTCCCAATATTTCTTTCAACTCTAGCTAGAACCACCTACTACTCAGGCAGAGATGACTTAAAGATGCTAAGACTTTGCTGAATCATCAGGGAATAAAGGAAGAGATAATTTTGTAGAATAAAGAAAATATCAAAAATATTATTACATCTAAATTTAGGAGAGATTATGATGGGATGAAAATTTAGAACATAAAATAATATTAAAATACAATAAGGAGGTGATCAACCCCTAAAAAATTAAAACTATATATCTATTTTGGTATGTCTAAACAAAATGAACATTCCCAAAATAAGAGCAAACTCTCACAAGTTGCAAGTGAAATTGAGCATTGGAAAATTCAAAAAACACCTAAGGCTAGAAGAATTAGTTTATAAAACACTTTCTCTATTACATTACAATTTCAAAATATTTGTCACGATATTGGCCTTACTATTTTTCAATCTCATTAAAACAATGATGATATTAAAGCAGTTTTGTCAATGTTTTTCAAGCACCAAAAAAAACTCTAAAAAAAATCCAAGTAAGTTGTAACTTTCTTAAAGTACATAAACCAAATCTAGTCTTAATAAGACATTAACAACCAACAACAACTGTTTGTTTTTCAATTTAACATTTTAATTCATTTTTTCAATAATCCATAATATATTTTCCATTAAAATGTTTATTATTAATTACTGCAATAGCCTTACCCTTTATTTTGGAATACAACTTCCAAAATTTTAATTTAATTATCAATAATTATTAGGTAGATGGTAGAGATTCAATATTCATAGTAGTTAAATAAATCAAAGGTTGAGATCTTTCTCCACATTAGTTATGCCCCATTTTGTTCTTTTAATTAAATTGATTAATTAAAAAAAAATGTCATATGAAGTGAGTTATGGTTTTTTTGGGCATGTGGTATTGATAATCAATGGTATTGACCCATGATATTATAACAAAGCATATTTACATGTTAAGAATATCCATTGTAAAATAGAGTAAATCTCAACTGTCAAGAATTTGGTTCCATGTTTTTTTAAATGTATATATGTTTAACTTATATATTGATTTTTTTTATTATTTAATAATAACCAACCTATATCCATATTAACTTCAAATCTACCCAGTGTCAAGAGGGAGCAAATCTCTTTTCACTCTAAAAAAAAGTTTGCATCTCACGAGATTCAATCCCTCTTGGGGCTTGGTAGATCCAGAGTTAAGATAAGTATGGCTAGCTTAATTCCCCCCTTTAAATATATTATATTCCACATGCATATCATGGGTCCTCATGCAATGGGCCAATACCATGAAGTTATTTTTATTTTAATGTTAATTTTTTTTATCATTTTTATTTATTTTGATAAAGTAAAAATGTTTCCACCTTATTAATTTTATTTTATTTTTATGATTTTTTTTGTTTTTTTATACCATATGAACGGTTTCATGTAATAAGTGTTATAATAATTTTTATATAATAAGTGTTTTGATACTTCTTATAAATTGATATCTATGAAACATTTATGAATCATTTAATTTATATGAATGTACTAATTTATTATATATCATAAATTATCTAGTATTTCTCGTATCCATAACATTTATCTTATTTATAATTTTTTTTTTCAAAAATAATGAAGTTCTCACATCTATGACTTCTTGTTTTCAAAAATAAGATTAATAAAACACCATAGCTTCTGCATCTACCTTTGTAGCTTATTAATGAAAGCAAAATTTAGCATTTCATCCTATTTTTGTCTCCCCACATGCTTCCTCCACACCCAACTCTCCAAGCATGTTTCATCTACACAACCACCTCAACAGTTGTTTCTTCTGCACACACTTCCTCTACAAAGTTACCTCTACATAGCCACTCCTACCCCACTTCCTCCACCTTGGCACACGCTTCTCCATAGACCTAAGTTATCCAATTAAAAATATTGTGGGAAACGCGAGTTCAAAAGCAGAAACGTTTCGAATTTCGCTCAGAAGGGTGCAAACAAAGAAGTGCAAGGTGCAACAAAAGAAGCACCATAGGAAAGAGAATGAACTATAAGCCATGACAGATCTGACACCGGCAAAGACGAAGAGCAAAGTGGAAATAAACATAAGCTTCCCCCGCATTTGTTCATTTTAAAACCTAAGTAACTATTTTAAAATTGCATTCGTTCATTTTAATTGAATGGAATCTTTCCTTGTTTTCTTTCATATGATTTTGGTTGCTTTTTTTTCAGAGGAAAAAAACAAAATAGATTATATTAAAATGATATAATGATCAGTATTACAGGAATCTCAATCGAGATAAAACCATTTCAAAAAGGAAATCGCATCTTTAATTTGGTTGCTTAGGACAAGAAAGATACGTAAATATAAGCAATCAAAACCATTTCAAAAAGGAAATCGCATCTTTAATTTATTATGAAATTACACTCTTTAAATGTTTGTCATTGGGAATTGTGAAAGCATTTTGCAAATTCCAATGTTAAATTGCCTAAAGAAAACATGTAAAAGCATTATGAAAATCCCAAAGTTGAATATGGGGTGATGAAAGCACACTGTGTGTTTTTTCAATATGCGGAGCTAAGTTCATTGTGAGGAGCTCGGCACAATGAGTTTCCTCTGCGTTCCTTCCTTCAAAAACTTAATTAATTATTTTAGTTAATTATTTTAGAATCACATTCGTTATTTTAGAATCCTCTGGCTTCATCTTGATAGTTTTCCCTTGAAGGTGGAAGGTTTATTTTGTGTGACTATAATTTATGTTGAATTTAGGTTTCTATAATCTATATCAAGTTGAAGGTGGAAGGTTTATTCCGTGTGACCATAATTTATGTTGAATTTAGGTTTTTATAATCCATATCAAATTTTTTGAGAAGATTTTTCGGCATAAATCGTATTAGAATGCATTTGTCGACACGTTTCAAACCAACCAGTGTGGTTGAGAAGATTTTTCGGCGTAAATCACATTAGAATGTATTTGTCGACACGTATTTGTCGTCAAGACGATGAACCACACTGGGTGGTTCGAAACGTGTCGACAAATACATTCTAATGTGATTTACGCCGAAAAATCTTCTCAAAAAATTTATGACCATCTTCAAGTAGATGTTGCACATGCACTTGCTCTTGCCCCTCCTCGTCCTGCACAGTGTCTACCATGAACCTCCGCCACTAGGGCAGCCTGAGGCTCTTCAAATGTTGACAATGGAGCAGACATTCCTCCTTTAGAGTCACAACTAGTATAAATATCATTGTGATTGTGATTGTAATCCCTGGTCTCCCTCACATCGTTGAATTAAAAATTGTTAAAATTGTTAAATAGTGAGCATTTCGTAGTATTATTTTTTGTATAGTTAATTGTATGTCAAGTTATTTTAGGTAAGTCATTAGTTGGAAAAAGTTCAAAAAATTTTCAAAAAATTCATTGTAATTCTCAATTTTTGTGTTATCAATAGAAAATAGTAGCTGGTATGTGTTTTATGTAGATTATTTGTGTTATTTTGTGGCTATCCTACTTTGTATCAAATTAATATCAAAATCAAAAAAATTTCCCAAAATCAATAAAACTTGCAGAATCAGTAAGGAGAAGAGATCCTCCTTTCTATCAAATTAATATCAAAATCAAAAAAATTTCCCAAAATCAATAAAACTCGCAGAATCAGTAAGAAGAAGAGCAAAGCGACAATTTTTTTCTAGTTGCACTATTAAAGAATTAAAAATTAAAAGTATGCAAGCTGGATCCGAAATTCACACTTGCTTAATGTCAAAACTGCTCTAGTTTGTCACAAACTTCGGCCGAGTGAAATTTGCGCAGGTTCGTCGTATCCGGAGGCATTAAAACGTTAAAATTCATCCTTCCAACGTTTTTTCATATTAAACATCACGTGGGTATTTACTAAAGAGTGTTTTTTAAAATCCTTTTTCAAGTACGTGACTATTTATTTAAAGTATCGTAATATGAGTTAAAATAAAAATAAGTACATTAGAAAAAAATTGGAACAATACATGACATGGTCTATGAGTTTTATTAAAAGAGCTCGGCAAAGTTCACAAAATGAGCTTTCTTGAAAAGTGCTTTTTAAATAAAAGGGCTTTTAAAGGTTTTTTTATAAGGTGGATTTTATTATAAAAGAGTATTTTTTAAAAAATGGTTTTATCTAATCTTTAGTTACAATTTCTTTTATTTATTGAAGGCATGTGATGGAGATTACATTGAAGGCGTGTGATGTTTGGGACTATGTCACAAATGGGTTTTCAGAACCAAAAAATGAAGCAAAAGAACGGATCCTCACTAATCCAAAAAGTGAACAATGGACGAAAGACAAAAAGAAGAATGTACAAGTGGTGCAACTTATCCAACAAGGAATGGACCAAGCAGTGTTCTAGAAAATTATGATCATGCAAAGATAGCATGGGAGGCATTGGGCAACAAGCTATAAAGGTATGGCCAAAGTCAATATTGTTAAGTTGCATAATACTAGGAGAGATTTTGAAAGTCTACAAATGAAGGAGACAAAGGGCATCAATTCATTCATGAATCACGCCATGACTATCGTAAATCAGTTAAAAATTTATGGTGATGATATTAGAGATCAAATAATGGTTTAGAAGGTCCTCATATCTTTGTCTACCAAATTTGACGTTATGGTAACAGCCATAGAAGAAGCTAAGGATTTGGAAATATTGATAGTTGATGAGTTGATGGGATTGCTTCTATCCCATGAGGCAAGGATAGACAAAAATAAGGATTCCACTTTAGAAAGCGCTTTCAAAAGCTAGGTTTCTATTTCAAGAGAGAGAGGTCGAGGCAGCGATAGATTAAGAGGCAAAGGACAAGCTGGAAGAGCAAGGACTCAAAGAAATGGCAGAAAAGAGTAGGAACATGAAAGTGGAAGAAATAACAGAAGCTCCAACAACAATCAAAGAGTTGATAATGATCCAAGGTGAGGTGTTATTATTGTAATAAATCTGGTTACCATGCCTGTGATTGCTAGAAAAAGATAGTTGATCAAGGAAAACATAGAGCTAATGTCACTACAGAGAATAGTGACTCCATGTTTCTAGCTTGCCACACCATGCATGAACCTTATGATAATGTAGGGCTATTAGACAGTGGTTGTAGTAACCACATGAGAGGAAACATGAATTTGGTTGCAAATTTGGATCAATGTGTGAAGACAGAGGTAAAGTTGGGGACTGACAAGACTATGGATGTAGATGGCAAAGGAGTGGTCAACATTATGACCAAGCAGGGGAGGTCAAAGACAATCTCAGAGTTATATTATGGTCTCAATCATAATTTTATAAGTGTTGGTCAATGTTATGAAACCAGCTCAAGAAAAGATAGAAAAGATAGATCAACGCCTTAAAATTCAGCCTCTTCGAGGGGGCAACCTCCTTTACATTACATAAATGAACAATTCTTGGATGATACAATTGCTATCACAATTGTAACAAAGCCCTTTTTCTCTTTTTTCTTCCAATTGTTGTGGTGTAACCCTTGTAGGTTGTGGAAGGCTAGGAGAAACAACACTTTCATCTTTATAGTTGTGAGGGGTATGCTTCCTGGTTTCCATAATTTTTCTTTCCACTATGTCACAAAGCCCTTTTACTATTTCCAATTGTTGTGGTGTCACTCTAAAGAAGGTGTTGCTCTTTGTATACTCATAATGTGCTATCATTTCCTCCGTGAAAATTGACCACGTAACAAGTTGTTTACGAGAACAAAGCCCTTCATACCATAAAAATTGATCTGGTTCTAAATATGAAGATGCAATATGGGCACTACATGGGTACATAAATATAATAAGTGGGTTGTACAAATAACAATAAGGGGTTACACTAGTAGTATAGGGGCCTAACAGTCAATCGATGCAAATATGATACATAGTTACTTTTCAAGGACAAGAGTGTGTTATATATGGCAAGCCCCCAAGCAAGCAGTGAACAGAAAAGGTGCAGATGACAAGGAACAAATTCTTCCCTCTAATTATGAATTACAGTGATCAGGTCAGTTCGTTTACAGTTTCATGTACTAATGACTATTGGTTATGACACTTCGGATTGGACACTTGCACTTCTCTGGTTTAATATTGTTGCAACAAAAACAGATGGTAAGAGGGTTACCTCCCATCAAAGAAACACCATGAGAGTTTTCCAAAGGGAGTTGCATATAGAACAAAGCAGCCACTTGAGCTGGTGCATACAAACTTGTGTGGACCTATAAGAACACAATTGATTGGTGGAAGTTGTTACGTCCTCACTTTCATTGATGATTATAGCATAAATAATTGGGTTTACTTCCTGAAGCATAAGTCTGAAACTTTTGCAAAGTTTAAATATTTCAAAGCCTTAGCAAAGAACCAAAGTGATCGGAAAATCAAGGTATTGAGGTCAGATCATTGTGGAGAATATGATTTGAAGGCATTCCATGATTACTGCAAACAACATGGAACTAGAAGGAATATTACAAACAGGTACACACCGCAACAGAATGGTGTAGCAGAGAGAAAAAACGAGACAATTATGAAAATGGCAAGGAACATGTTGAAAGGAAGAAACTTGTCTAATGAGTATGGGGCAGAAGCAATTGCATGCATTGCTTATGTGATAAACAGGTCTCCTACAAAGAGTGTGATGAACAGAGTACCAGAAGAAGCATGGTTAGGTATGTCTTGTAGTGTATCTCATCTCAAAGTGTTTGGATGTATAGCCTATACACATGTGCCTAAAGAGCTAAGGGGCAAGTTGGATGATAAAGGTGAAAAATTCATATTTATTGGTTATAGTGAGCAATCAAAACCTACAAATTATATAACACTGTCAACAAGAAGACCATAAACATCAGAGTTGTTGTTTTCAAGGAACAAGAGTCATGGAATGGGGGTATAGACAAAAAAACAGTTGATGCACAAGTACCACTGATGGAAGAAGAGGATGTAGCAGAAAATGAGCAACAACAATCACAAGAGAAGACACCAAACAGAGTCACACCAGCAAGGACTCCAATATTTTCTGAGTAGCATGCATCTTCAAGCAGATCAACAGATTGGAATTCTCCTAAAAGTCAATTAGGTGATGAATCAACCAATGGTAAGAGAAAAATGAGATGTATGAAAGATATTTATGATGATTTGGATGTTAGTCCAAACTTTGCATTATTGTCATTCCAACCTTCTTCATTTAAAGAAGCAATCAGAGATGAAAATTGGGTGCAAGCCATGGATGAAGAAATTGAAGCTATTGAAAAGAATGATACATGGGATTTGGTTGATTTGCTAAAAGATAAAAATCTCATTGGTGTAAAATGGGTGTACAAGACAAAGTTGAATGAGAAAGGTGAAATTGATAGATTTAAAGCAATACTTGTAGCAAAAGGATTCTCGCAGCAACTGGGAATAGACTTTGGAGAAACATTTGCTCTAGTAGCTAGATTGGATACTGTAAGAGCAGTCTTAGCCACAACAGCGCAAAACAAGTGGAAAGTATATCAGATGGATGTGAAATCATCTTTCTTGAATGAAATTCTGGAAGAAGAAATCTATGTGCAACAGCCTCAAGGTTATGAAGTTGAAGGACAAGAAGATGAATTTTACAAGTTGAAGAAAGCGTTATATGGACTCAAACAAGCGCCTAGAGCTTGGTATAGCAGAATTGATAGCTACATGGTCAAGAATGGATTTTGCAAAAGCAACATTGAGCCTACCTTATACACAAAGGTAAATGAGCATGGACAAATTTTGATTGTTTTCTTATATGTTGATGACATGATTTATACTATTGATCTTGAGTTAGATGAATTTAAAGCAGCCATGATGAAAGAATTTGAGATGACAGATTTTAGTCTCATGAGATACTTTCTTGGTGTAGAAGTTGAACAATTTGAAAAAAGAAAAAGAAAAAAAGAATCTTTATGTTTCAAAATGAATATGCTAGAGATTTGTTGAAAAGATTCAGGATGGAAAATTGCAAACCTACCCCTACAACAGTTGCAACAAGTATAAATTTAAGCAAGGATGATGAAGGATCAAATGTCAACTCAACTCTATTCAAAAGATTGGTTGATAGCCTCATGTATTTCACAGCTAAGACTATATATTATGCAAGGAGTGAGTTTGATTTCCATATTTATGGAGACTCCAAAAAACAAACATTATAGAGCAAGGAAAAGAATTCTAAGATACATAGCAGGAACTAAAGATTGTGGCTTAATGTATGCAAGCACAGAGAAGAAGAATTTGATTGGATATACAAATAGTGATTTTGCAAGCAGTTTGGATGATAGTAATAACACTTTTGGTTATATGTTTCATCTTGGTTAATGTGTGATTTCATGGGCATCTAAGAAGCAACCTATCGTGACACTTTCATCAACAAAAGTAGAATATGTACCAACAACATCAACAGCATGTCAAGCATTGTGGTTAAGAAGAGTATTAGATGGACTCAAGCAAAAACAATAAATATCAACATCAATATATTGTGACAACACCTCATCTATTGCACTATCCAAGAATAGTGTGTTTCATCAAAAGAGAAAGCATATTGATACTAGATATCACTTTATTAGAGAACTTGTAAGCAATGGAGAAGTCCACTTGAAGCCTTATAAATCTAGTGATCAACTGACTGATATATTCACTAAGCCATTAACGAAATACTTATTTGAGTTTCATAGAGGAAACTTGGGTGTTGTAAGCTTAGCTAAGACATAGACCAGCAGGCATGTTTGAGTTTTCATGAGTCATGTCTTAGTTTAGCGGTCGTAATTAAGGGGGCGTGTTATAAGATCGCTAATTACTCCAGCATGGAGAGTCATCTAAAATTAGAGAGTCAGTTAACTGATTCAGGTTAAGTCTAGTCAAGTTAAGTCATATTTTGAGTAAAGTTGAATTTAATGTGTGATTGCATGTCAGGTTATTTTAGGCAAGTCACTAGTCGGAAAAAGTTTAAATACCCCTCACTGAGTTCATTATAATTATCAATTTTTTGTGTGATCAATAGAAGATTTGTAGCTCATGTGTGTTTTGTGTGAATTATTTGTGTTATTTTGTGTATATCCTCCTCTGCCTTTCCATGAAATGTAGCCCTTGTTTAAGAACATGACTTAATACATATGATGTTAAAACAATTTGTTTGATCCTATAATATCAAGTACTTATTCATTGATCCCACACCACTGGAAGATTGGATTAGAATGCCAAATAAAAAAGGAAGAAGCTGCTCTGTTATTTGGAAAGCCACTACGGAGGCTTTCAAGGTTATTGAACAAGGGCTAGCTTGGAGGGTGGGAAATGGAGAAAATGTTAGGATTGGAAGGGATCCTTGGGTTGGGTGTAGTGAGGGTTTCGCTCTTTCCCCTGGTATGCTTAATCACCTGGATGATATTGGTATTAGGAACTTAAGGCAGATTGCAAACTTGGAGCAGTACTCCATTTGGGGACAGGTTTGGAGGTCTGAGGTCGAGATAGGAATCGATCCTGCTTGGAGAGTGGAATGGCAGGCTTTCATCCAAGAACTTAGAAGATCAAACGTAAGAATCTCGGACAGATCAGATGCTCTGGTTTGGGCTCATGCGGAGACAGGCTTATATTCGCCAAAGGCTGGCTATAGCTTACTGATGAAGAATAAAGGCTGGAACCCGCCAGTCTGGTGGTCAAAACCTTTATTTAAGCTAAAGTGTCCTAAAAAAGCAAGAATTTTCTTCTGGTGTGCCTTAAATCATAAGATCCCTACATGGGAAGTCCTGCAAGCTCGCTTCAAACAAGGACCTGGTAGATGCCCTTTGTGTTTCACTGAGTCTGAATCCATCTCGCATCTGTTCATCCTTTGCCCCTTTACAAAACAGGTGTGGGCTGAAGTGGAAAGATTGATAAATGTAAAAATCAGATGGGAAGGTGACTGTTTGACCACAGCTTGGGAAAACTGGTGGAATCACTTTCAAGAGAGGAATTTAAGGAATTTACCTCCCATCATCTGCTGGGGTATCTGGATTGCTAGGAATCGAAGCATCTTCTGTGAGCAGCTGACTCCGGGGACAGCTATTGCCATTCAAAGCAGTGCCATCCTTGAAAGCATACCTATAAAGGAGGTTTCTACAAACGCTACCCTGCGGAAGGAACCATGCATCAGAGAAGGGATCCCGTGGGCTTTTTTTGACGGGGCTGCTCAAAATGACTACACGGGGGCCGGATTGTGCATCCACCTTAGTGGTTCACATTCTCTCAAAGCTTCGGTGGGAATTGGAAGGGGGACAAATAATTTCGCTGAACTCACTGCTCTTAAACTGCTCCTATGTTGGCTTGTTCACAAACATATCCTCACAGTTCAGATTTTCGGTGATTCGCTGAATGTTATAAATTGGGTTTTGGGGAAGCATAGATGTCAGAACTATTTGTTGTTGCCATTACTTGAAGAGATCCAAACCTTAAAACAACAGTTTAATGTTTTCTCAATTGCTCACATATACAGGGAATTCAATGAGGAAGCGGATAGATTTTCTAAAGAAGGCTTGCGGCAGGCTGTGGGTGCTTGGAGAATAACTGAACAGGAACATGACCAGATCCGTGTGTCGGATCAAGCTCCAAATATATAAATTTTCCACAAAAGATGCTTTTTTATATGCGCTGGTTTTTTTTTCCTGTTAGCGGTTAGAACAAGATGACAACGTTCCAAACTGATAATTTTACTCTTATGTTTTTATAAGCTCTGGTTTAAAGAGCGAACTATATTCTGGTCAAACTTTTATGTTTTGATCCTGGGTTGTTTTCCATATGTATGGAGGCCCAGGAAGCACTGCGGTTTTTTCCTTGAGAGTACATGCAAATTAGAAATGGCTGTAAAAGCCGGGTTCAGTAGATGTTTTTAGAGCCCTGTAGGGGCGCTAATGATCCTACCAGAGGAGTCTCGGCTCCTAAACAGGCAGTATATGCAGAATGTTAACTGAAAAGCATTGTAACTTTTTTATATCTTATAAGAAAGTTCGTTTTTTTCCTTGGAAAAAAAATATCAAGTACTTATTATCTTTATGTGAGTTACATATCTCCGAATTTAGTGAATGGGGCAAGCATGTTAATATGATGCAATAGGATTAGTGAAATATGATGTGTCTGTATGATGGTAGTTTTAAACTGTTACGCTCTTCTCTAACTGGCACCGACGATAGTGTAAATCTGGCTTTAGATACTTGAATCATTGTCCATGACGACATCAAGGGAGAAGACACGACTGACAAGAGTCGTGTTCGTCGGGTCCTTGCGATCTAAGAATTTTGCTAAGTGACAGTTGAATGTGTCATGGGGGTGATGGAGAAGCTAGTTTTTTACATAGTGGGAAAACATATCATAATTCAGTTGTCAAACCCTCAGTGATGACAACCATCACTAGCTAATTTAGGTGGGGTCATCGTCGTTATTCAAGGAAAACTATGCCACCTGGAATAACCTATTGGTGGTCGGTAAGGGGGCAGGTTTTCGCTCCTACCTGATATCTCTGGGTCTTGGGTCGTTAACCTGTTTCCTTAAGTCTGAGAAAGACAAGTTCTTAGTCAAACAAAAAAAGTTTTAGGGCATACAAGAAACTAGTCACGCTTACCATAAAAATAGACAAAGAAACTAATCACATTTACCATAAAGAAATGGCTTCGACATAATTATTTTTCTAAGAATTTCAAAAATATTGCTTCAATAGTAGTTGTGTTTTTCTTGATAATTTATATCTTAATGGTTGTGGGGAATTGGAATTATCGTGTGGAGGTGCGGAAAAATCGAAATCTAATGGTTGTGCATGTCTCCGCGTTGAGTGTTGAGGAAGTTGTGCATAGAAATGCAAAATGAGTCGGTCGCAATGACAAGTGGTTTTTTGCATTTAATAACAATGCAAACTTAAGTATGAAAATGAAAAAATAACCACATATTGTTACATGTCTAAATGGAACAAGGTTGCATAGCTAGCGTTCCCTTCCACTTAGTTTAATAAAATATTTTAATGTTATGATGTGTTGTATGTAGTACAAACAATAATAAAATTGTAAAATGAGCTATATGAATATTTGTTTAACATTTTTTTAATATAATTAATTTTTTTTTGGTATATATATATATATATATCCGCACACGTTGAGGAGAATGATAACAAGTTAATAATTATTTATTTAATATTGAATGATAGCAATTTTTTATATAATTTTCATATTATAATACACATGTCATGTCATTAGAGTATAGATTGACATAATGAGAGTTATACAAATTGTACACATGTTATTTTTACATCTTTTTTCAAATTTGTATTTTTTAAATTAGTGATATAGTACATAGTAATTAATTATAAAGTAGACAAAAGTCAATTCTTGTCATCATTACACAATAAGAGGGGAGACATTTTACCCAATCATATTTGAGATAAATAGAAATAAATTTTATTTAAAAATAATAAATTTAATTTCATAATGTTAAATTTTGGATAGATTTTAAATTTTTTAATCAAAGAAAAAATAATAAGAAATCAAGAAAAACCTAAATACATTATATCTAGCTAAGCCTTACAGCAAGTATAATATGTATTTATGGAACTGATTATAATAATTTTTCAATAATCAAACATGAAGGTTAGTTTTTGAGTTAGAAGTAAGTAGATATATTTTTAATGAGGTATTTAAATGGAATTGTTAGTAATTGAAACGATTTTAATATCGCTAATACCAACATAAAGTCAAAGATGCATAAGTAAGTTATATGCCATTTTGATATTGCTAATAAGAAAAGTCAAAGATGCCTAAGTGAGTAAATTCTACGCGATGGATAAGTCAATAAGAATCTAAAGTCAAAGATGGATAAGTGAATAAATTTTAGAAACGAAAAATTAAGAATAAGAGGGAAATTATTGCAACAGAGGTTTATGAAGTAGGTGTCTCTGGAAATGGAGGAATGCCTTCCAGGATTCCAAGGCTCCTATTGCCTCTGTGTTGGTTTATATATCTGCTATGCTCGGTCCGGTTTGACAATGTTGGCTCTTCTTCCCATGATTTCCTTTTTCACAGGGTTTTCTTTTCTTCTCACACAATTTTTATTATGTGCTCTATGCGGAACTTGTTCTACAGAAATCTTCTTTCCCTTTTGGATGATTATAAAGGATATGTTATGATATATAGGGTCTTCACACATGGATTTTGTTACAGCATAATCTTGTTATATGCCCAGTTTTTCTAGCATCTGCTAGTCTTCAGCTAATATCTTCAGCATACTCAGGATCAGTGGACCGATATGTTTTGGCTTTTTATGTATCTGCTCATTATATTTTTTTAATATAATATATGATGATTTTCTCTCTGAAAAAAAAGAAGAAGAAGAAATAGGTATCTACAGAATAAAGACGGAATATATGCATTCGCTATGAAGGAAATAACTGGATGGCAGATTTTGCAGCGCATCCTTACGTCTCACTCACAACATAGCTTTAGCATTCATATGCCTTACATAAACTTATCTGAAAGGTTAGATGTCGTATGTCTTTTTTTTCTTTGGTCTATATATGTGGGCCCTGTTGAGTCAAAACCCGTTTACATAAAGTCACGTGGGTTTTTTTTTATTGAAAAGATTTTTATTAAAAGTTCTTTTATTGTAAGGAGCCATAAACGATTTGATTAAAGGTCTTATTAAAGTTTGTTAAACGATTTTTCTTTTTTCAAATAAAATTGTGAAAAAGTTATGAAGGGTGATTTAAAGGTTGAGTAAGGAGTGGTTTCGGAGAAAGTTTTCCATGGAATAAAAGAGGGTTTTATATGATGGTTGATTGTGCTTTATGGAAGTACATATTGAAAATCATTTATTTATTTTATTTTTTATTTTTATTTTTATTTTTTTCGGTTGCGATATGGAAGATAGCCTCACGCAATTAGGAAAGAATCTATAAAACAGAGGAAAGACCGAAGTCATGGGTTGCAAAGCACCACTGGAGCATATTAATAAAAGAAATCGAAAAGAAGAGGCAAAGATCATTGCTATGTTTAGAAAGGTTCAAGTTGTAGCCGAGGAACTAAGAAGTCTAGCAAAAGATGAAGAAGAATTTGGTGCAAGGAGGAGTGACATGCTACAACAGGGTATGTCACAAAAAAAGAAGTCAGTCGTAGATCCGAGAGCAGATGAGCAAGACTCTGAGAGGACAACAGAGCTTGGAGAATCCCACTCAAAAGTGGATGAGAGTTGTCAAGACCATAAAATTGAAACCCATTATGCAAGCATGCATATGGATGAAGAAGCTGCAACAAAGATTGCAAAGAGAGAAGCCATAGCCTTTGTATGTGAAGCAGAGCAAGAGCATATAAATGTTCAAGGAATCCATTGTGATGTGGATGATACAGATGATGGTGAATCCCACTGTGATGAGACTCATGTGGATGATGACTGCAAAGTTATATGTGAATTGGTGAATCTAGCTGCAATTGATGGATTTGGTGAAGTTGAAATTGTCAATGAAATTGACAATGAGCACAGAAATGCTCAGATATCTCACCATATTGTGGATGAAAATTATGTTAATGATATGTGTGGTTTCTTTTTTGAAACAGGGATTGATTGTGGCAATATGGCAAGCACAATGTTTGATGAAACATTGAAGGTTGATGTTGCCACTATAGCCGCAAGATATGAAGCAGTTGGAACTGCTCATAAAGCAATATGTCATCTAGCAGCAGTTCATGATCAAGAACAGTATAAAGTGATTGAAGAGTTTTTTATGAGAATATCCACTAACAACATAACAGTGGAAGACAACCTCCATGTAGCTGAAAAGAAGGCAGATGTAAAGCAGGAAGCTCTCACTGAAGAGCATAATAAACATGTTTTTAACATTGAATATGTAGGTGTTCAGAATAGCATGGGAATTTTTTTTGAAAACAAGGTTGTTAATATATTTGATGCAGATTTGAAGCTCACTGAAGAATGGATTCAAAAACAAATGGAACAAATTGATGTGAGTTTTAAAGCAACCACTAGAATAAAAAAATTGAATGAAATAGTGAATAATGATCTTGAGTGTGCAAATCACAGGAAAAAAAACAACATTATTTAATGATGAAAGTGAAGAGAATAATATGAAAGACAAAGATGAATGCATTGAAACCATTTTTCAGCAATGGAGTCAAGAAGAGATAAAAATTTTCTATCAAGAAATATGGTAGAAAGAAAGTTAGGAATATGAAGCATAAGAAGCAGAGAAAATAAGATAGTTTGAAGATGCAATGTTCTGACAGTAGTCCATAGTTGAACAAATATTTGAAGAGGAAAGTCTAGTAGACAAGATCAGATTATGCTTCAACACAAATTCAGGAAAAGATAAAGAAAATTTGTAGCAGCAACAAGTATAGGAATATGGAACCTACAACAAGAACCCACAATAGAGAATGAAACAATTTCGAGGATTTAAAATTTGGAAGAAGAGAAAAAGAAAATGCAAAATTGTGAAAGTCTTGAGCCATTGTAAGCCTAGATGAGACATAGACCAGTAGGCATGTTTCAGTGATAATTGAGTCAATTTCTATTGTAAGCCTAGCAGGCATAGTTGATTCATTTGAGTCATGTTGAATCATATGGTCGTAATTAAGGGGGAGTGTTAGAAATTGTAATTACTGCCGCATGAGGATTTGGCTAAAATTAGAGAGTCAGTTAACTAAGCATTGAGTCAAGTCGAGTGATGGATTAAGTGTTAAATGCAACCCATATTTATAGTGTGATTTAACTGAGTTAAGTGTGTGTGTGCATGTTAAGATATTTTAGGCGAGTTGCTAGTTGGAAAAGTTTAAATACCCTTCAACGGGTTCATTGTAAGAATCAAGTTTTGTGATCAATAGAAGAGAAGCAGCTCGTGTGTTTTATGTGTGAATTTGTGTTCTGCCTCCTTTGCCTTTCCAACAACATGGAATATTGCCACAAAAGCCTTCCAAGCGAGATATAGTGGAGCATATTGACCTAAAAATATAAGTATCCACCAGTGGATCTAGAAATATAACAAAAATATGAAAAGTAAATGTCTCCACCTAATACCAGAGATCAAAATATAGAGCCTGAACATCTAATGGCTGCAACGAAATACAGAATAATATAATATAAAACAGATATGAGAGAAGTAGCCGCTATGGGAGAGAGATGGAACCCTCGACACATATATACTCAACCTTCATGAGTGTATAATTCATGTAGCCATATGTATCAGAAATACCCAACTTAGACAGGGAGTCCACGACTTGGTTTTTCTCTTTGAATATTTTCTTAAAATGTCTCGAACTAAAAGACCTCTCGAGGAGAGAAATCTGAGTCATCCAAGCCTTGAGATGGCAAGGGGAGAAATCAGAGTATTTTGTTAAGCCATGTATAAGTACCAGTGAGTCCCCATATACAAATAGAGTGTCAATGGACAAACGATTAGAAAACTATAGAAGTCCCCATATGGCCAAGACCTTAGCCCTCATGTTTGTGCCCAACCCCCATTCGAGTGAATCTTGTACTGTGAATATTGATCCAAGCGTAGCTAGACGCCACAACCACATTGATTCCGTTGTGCAGCGCCATCAAAATACCCTGCCAGAAATTGTAGGGGGTGTGAAAGATGTCTAAGAGAAAGATCTTGGATGGGTTGAATGAGATTCCTAGCCATCTCTAGCCATTGTATGATCTTTTGAATTATACGTAGAGAATAAATTGGGGAACCCTCAAAAATTAGTGCATTACAAGTGCACTAGATTTCCCATATAGTATAAAAATGGGTCGCCATATATTTTCCACCCCACTCCAACCACCATTGTAAGCATTCCTAAATGTGACAAAAACCCCTGTATGTGATTTTAAAAAAACAGAAGACTCGCTTCCAAATTGTGGTAGAGATAGGGCACTCAATGAACAAATGGAGGTTAAATTCAGGAGCATCATAACACAGGTGTTATAGCAATTTATCACCCTTGGTATTTGTGATGCTTGGTTTATGGCCTAGGGAAACCCCTCCTTCCAGACTTGGTCCAAATATATTAAAAACAATTTTTTATTCCCTGTACGCTACTTTTCCCTGAGATAAAAACATATACACATGGGTTAGTCAATACCCAACCTGCGTATATGTGTTCAAACACTTAAAAAAATTAAATTTCCTTAATTATGGGCGGAGTCCACGGGTTTAACCCGTTGATTACCTCCTATTTCCCGTGGCCCAACTATTTCCCAACTAAAAAGCTAATTGGGAGAAGTATAAATAGAATTCTATGGGAAGGCCTAAAGGAGGAGAAGAGAAAGCAGGATTGTTAAACCTGCTCTGGGTGCCGCATTACCATCACACCCTAGTGACTATTTTTGTCATCAGGTAGCTTCTTTGCCTGGTACACGATGGTGTTTGTGGCTGGAGGAGCCCATCCCCATCATGGATCATCTGATTCACTGAATTATCCGGCTCCCTTGCAAAGAGGAGGATTCAACGAACATATCTGAGGGTAAAAGTGAAGATTTGGCCATCGCGGAGGCCATGAAGAAGAAGTTCAAGCTAGAGAAGAAAAAGAGAGGGTACGCGATCTCTAGTATCAATAATGCTACAGTCAAATTTGTGACGTAGATATTGGCCGGGAAAGTCATGCGGAAGTGTCGCGCGAATGAGGTGCCCACGCCGGTGGTTGCACTTGCCGCGCAGTGCATAGAGGGGGTCCAGTTTAACTGGGCGGATTACTTGTGCAGAGAGTTCCTGGAGAATTGTCGCGAGGCACAGGAGCAGGGGAAGAATTTCCACTATGCATGGCTTCTGCTATCCATAGTGCTGATGGCTTGGGAATTTCTCGAGGACAACCATTTCCCAACGATTGCACAGGAAATTCCGGAGGCAGCGAAGTACGCTTCGCTGTGGGCAACTAAAGATGCGTAGAGGATCCAAGACAGCAAGATATTCTGGGTGTTCATGGAGATGAACATCAGAATGGGGATTAACTACAAGCCGTGGTTATTGCCCATGGTTTATAAAATTCTGTAGAGCTTCGCGGAGTTCAAGTCAGACTTTCATCACGTGTACATCAGGGTGAGGAAGGACCCTGCGAAGGCATGGAAGGAGCTACCTTATTTGGCGACGGATGATGTCATATTCGCCGTCCTTGAGTCATGGCTATCGGAGTGGCGTGCTCTAGCCAGCTCCGCAGTGGAAGCAGATAAGTCCGCTGCACAGAGGAAAAAGGAGGAGGAAAAACTACGGATGGCGCAATTGGCCGAGAAGAGAAGAAACGAAGCAGACGCAGCAAAGGCATAGGAGGCGCGGGATGCTGCGAAGGCAGCAGAAGAGCAGTAGCGAGCAGCTGAGAGGGAGCGTGAGGTAGAAAAGTTGCCTTCGCTTGAACAAGAGACAGATCCAGAGGAATGTGGCGTGGACCCATAGACAACATCCACACAACTAAAGTGACAGTGCCCGAGAGAGCAGGTGGGGCCGCGGAAGAAGTCGAAGGCCTCAAAGACTTCTTTTGATCGGATCACCCTCACTGATGGGGATCTCCATGACATAGGGGAGACGGTACGGGACGTCACCACAGAGGCCCTCTAGAAGTTCACAAAGGAAAACCAGATGGTGTTGGGGGCCCTCCAGGCACAGATACAGGAGTTGCAGGTGCGCACTCCTTAGGCTAGTACTCTATCGACCAGCCTCGCAGTAGGCACGACTGCGACTGAGGAAATGTTGCGTGCATGTATGAACAACACTATAGTGATGTCAGGGATCACTGGTTCCAGAAAACGAGGCCGATAGGCCTATGGTCATTACGCTGAAGGGATTTGGAATAAACATGGTTGCGCTCCCTCGGGAGACGCTCTATGTTCTATAGGACGAAGTGACTACAGAACTGCGAGCCAGGGAGGGTTGTGCGCTCCAGGTCATGAGCGAGCAGAAAATCAATATGGAACAATTGAGCTTGCAGCGCGATGAGGTAGTGGCATAGAACTGACAAATTGTGCAGGTGGTCGAGGACGCCTGCCAGATGGTCCCAAAGTTGGCCATCCCAACAGAAGACCTAGTGGAGGCGCACATCCGAAAACTCGCAGCAGGGGTGCGCGAGACAAAGGAAGAGATGGTCAAGGTTTAGCTAGAGCTAAACCTTTAGATAGCCAAGCTCCAATTGAAGGTGCAACATTCAACTCCACCGGAGGTGAAGGAATAGTGCGCCAACACCATTACAGCAGGAATAATGGAGATCAACACTGTAGTGAAAGACTGCACCTCCCTATTTGAGGAGTCGTTCGAGGTTCTCACTACTCTGCAAGAGGACCCGAACATACAACTCTTAGAAACATAGACGCGTGAGCTGCATCAGAAGTATGACGAAGTCAAAGGGACCATGCAGATAGTGGCCCTTACATAGAGGCTCACGCAGATGCAACAGGAAAAAGTGCTCAAGGAATAGGTAGACGTTGCGCGAAATAAGGAAGTCATTTTGAAGGCGCTCATACAACCATGGATTAATGAGGCATTCGTCATTACCGCCTCAATTGAAGTAAAGCTCATGCAGATGCAAGGAACGTAGGAACAGGTTCAAGGAAGCAGTTTAGATACTGCGGTCTCTGAACAACGCACCCAGGAAGTGCAGTAGGCAGTCGCTCAGTGCGTTGCTGACCTTGCAGCAGTCTAGGAAAAATTGGGAGGTCTGTGCACAAAGATCTCTGCATCGATAGAGTGACTTGAGGGCGAGTCACGATGTTTGTGTTGGGAGCCTGTTGGGCGCGGGATCCCCCAAGGGAAGTTTTGGGGCTTAAAGCCCAGGTTTTGGCTAAAAATTGTAAATCCAATGTAAAGATTCCGCATTTTGTGGGCGCGGAGCGCGAAGTTGTAAATGAGTCATAGGGTTGTCTGCCCTTAATTTTGTAATTTAATGTCAGCTAGAGTGATCTATGTATAAATAGAGTGAGGCTCTAAGTTGTAAAAAAAAGAGAAATTGGGATGATCATGGAATAGAAACATAGCAAAGATCTAAGGGTAAAGTCGAGCCTTTGGGTCGTAGAGTAGGATAAGGCTCTGCAGCTAAGTGCGTAGAGGCCTAGTAGTCCACAGCTGAGTGCGCGGACCCCTGCAGTTGAGTGCGCAGGGCGAGTCGAGTCTATAATTGTTGAAGCATTAATAAAGAGAAGTTTTACATCAATTCTGTGTATTTATTTCTTGTTTTCTGTATCGCATATATTGAGTATAAATTGCATTTATATTGTGTATATGGTGCGCGAACCTATATAACTATGTAGATTAAGTGAATGTGAGTTAAAGTATCTGGTTACGCGAAATTGATTAACATCTATAAGAGGATAAGTAAGATACGCAGTGTAACATGGGGAAATAGCGCAGATTGCTACCATAGCAGCGTGAAATCACCTCAACCCTTGGATAAGGTTGCACGAAGGATAATTATAATGGATCACGAAGGTATCACAGGTCAAACAGTGTGCGAAGTAACCTGCGCAAAGGTAGGCACAGTTGGACTAAATTGACCCCTCAGACATCTCAAGGGTACGGAAACTTGATTCTAGCATCCCCCCATACTGCTTCGGGTGAGACTTTAGTCCACGCCCCGATGCCAAAAGGGCTAGTAGTGTAGGGATTTTTTTGGCTGATTAACTCTGAACTTGGGTCAAGCCTCATCAAGCCAACAAATTAATTGTATAAATACTTCACAAATTGTTATCATGTAAAGAAGAATCACCCTAATTTATGTTTGCCCTAGATTGTTCAATACAATGTCCCTAGAAATATAACTGTCATTGATGGATACCACACTGCATGTTAGATCCCTTTAAGAGATGGTGGGTTGTAAGCGAGTGTAGGTTTTAACCCTGTACAGAAATTACCTACATACAAATTCTAAAACACAGAAAATAAACAATGCGAGAGCATAACACATAAAACACATATATACAGAGATTTTCCCCTGGATCCCAAAACCGGGACTACCAGATTGATTTTTCATTATTTTCCTTTCAAAGTTACAATACATATTTATACATGTCGAAGCATCCAATACCATGGATCGAAAACCATCACGTCCAAAACCATGGACCGAAAACCATGTTGTCCAAAACCATGTGCGAAAATCATGCACAAAGCCATAGGTAGGTCCACCCAACCTAATATAGGGTCCAAAAAAAAATTCCCTAGGGTGTTGCCTCCCTCAAACCCCCTGTACAGGGGGGGTTGCCACCCCCTCTGTGACCCCCCCCCCACTGCGCAGTCGGTGAAACGAAGGGGGGTCGGTTAACTAGGGGGACTAGTCATGGAAAGAATATAACACAACCCAAAATTCTCCCACTTGTTGTTTTCTTTCCACAGGGGGCCACATGAGAGCTTAGTCATTTATCCAGCCCTAAAATTCCCATTGTTTCTCTACACCAAGATAACTTCTCAGAGATCATAGATTTTGTCAATGCATCTGTAGTATTCTTCAAAGTGTCCACCTTTACTAGCAAAACCTTTTTTTCTTCTATCATATCCCTCACAAAGTGATACTGAACATCAATGTGCTTTCTCTTTGAATGATAAGTGGGGTATTTTTCCAAGAAAATTCCACTTTGGCTGTCATAGTCTATCCTTATAGCTCCCTATACTAACCCCATAGTTGAACACAATCTCTGCAACCAAATTTCTTCCTTTCTTGCATGAGTGACTGCCATGTATTCTGCCTCTGTAGTTGATAGTGCCACTACAGGTTGTTTCTTACTCATCCAACTGACTGCGCCTCCAAATAGGTTAAACACATACCCACTTGTAGATCTTCTCTGATCCAAATCTCCAGCCTAGTCTGGTCTTCCTTGGTTGCACAAACCATAATCACTAGTGCCATGTCGATACCTGAAAACCCATTTCACTATTGTCCAGTGATCCTACCCTGGTTTTGACATAAACCTACTCAATACTCCCACTGCATGTGCAATTTCTGGTCTAGTACAGACCATTGCATACATCAGGCTACCGACTGAACTTGCATATGGAACAGGGGACATGTCCTCTTCCTCTTATTGTGTCTTGGGACACTGTTTGGTAGATAACTTTACACCTACAGGAATAGGAACCCTCATCGGTTTACTATCTTGCATATTAAACCTCTATAGTATTGTCTCAACATACTTCCTCTAGTTTAACCAGAGCTTCATCTTTTCCCGATCTTTTTTAATTTCCATGCCCAAAATATAGTTTGCAGCACCAAGCTCTTTCATGACGAATTTGGAGGACAATTGGGTCTTCAAATCCTGGATAATTTCTTTGTCATTTCCAACCAGCAACATATCATCCACATACAAGACCGGATAAATAACACGGTCACCAATTAATTTAAAATACACACAGTGATCTGCTTTGCTTTTGGTGAAGCCAAGCCCCCGTATAAATGTATCAAAATTCTGATACCACATCCTTGGTGACTGTTTTAACCCATACATAGACTTCTTTAACTTGCATACTAGTTCTTTCTTACCCTTCACCACAAAACTTTAAGGTTTCTTCATTTAGATCTCCTCTTCCAGATCCCCGTGAAGAAATGTTGTCTTCACATCCATCTGTTCTACCTCAAAATCAAAAGCAGTAGCAACAGATAAAAGTAATCTAATAGAAGCTACCTTGGCAACAGGAGAAAAAATATCACCAAAATCAATTCTTGGCACCTCGAAATAACCTTTTGCTACCAACCGAGCTTTGTATTTCTCCACCTTTCCTTTTGCATTTGTCTTCTTCTTGAACACCCATTTGCTACCAATGGGTTTCCTTCCAGCCGGAAACTCCACCAAATCCCAAGCCTCATTTTTGTGCAAAGATTCCATTTCATCAACCATGGTATCTTTCCAGAGTTTTCCATCCTTTGAATCTACTGCTTCCTTCACAGTTCTGTGATCATCATCAGTAACAGATAAATCAAACTTTGAATAGAAAGCAAATGGACTATACCTTTCTGACTACCTTCTTTCTCGAACTGATCTTTTCACACCCAGATTTTATGGCTCTTCATCTTCTGATTCCTCCTCTGCTGTAGATTTTGACTCTTCCTCCTTAAGCTCAAACTCTATCTTCTCAGGTTCCTTTGGTTGGACTTCATGTTTAATAACATCTTTCACCTCTCTGAACACCACATCTCGGTTGTACACAACCTTCCTTGTTACTAGGTTCCAAAGCTTATAACCCTTTAAACCATCCTTATACCCAATAAAGATGCACTTTTTAGATTTACTATCCAACTTGGTTATTTTCTCCTTTGGAACATGTACATATGCATCACATCCAAATACCCTCAGATGTGAAAGAGAGGGTTTCTTACCAGTCCATACCTCTTGTGGACTCTTATCCTCCAATGCTAATGAAGGTGATATGTTGACCAGGTAACATGCTGTCTCGACCGCCTCTACTTAGAATTCTTGTCCTAATCCGACACCACTAAGCATGCTTCTTTCCCTTTCCATCAATGTCTTGTTCATTCTTTCTGCAACTCCATTTTTCTCAGGTGTGTATGGAGTAGTCTTCTGTCATGCTATACCACACTTCTTACAGAATTCTTCAAATTCCTTACTGCAAAACTCTCCATCGTTATCTTTCCTCAACACCTTTATCTTCTTCTCTATCTGGGTTTCCACCAGAGCTTAAATTCCTTAAACCTGTCAAAGACTTCAGATTTCTTCTTAAGGAAATATATCCATGTATTCCTTGAGAAGTCATCTATAAATGATACATATTACACAGATTTACAGTGATGGAACCTTCACAGGTCCAAAAAAATCATTGTTCACAAGCTCTAATATTTGTTTTGCCTTCTTACCACCAGAGAGCTATTACTCATACCTTCTACCATACCTTTACCATGAAGAATTCGAAGGCCCTTCTCTCCAATATGTCCAAGACTTTGATGCCACATCATGGTCTTCTCTCTAGAGACCACTAGATTTTCTGCTCCACTTTCAAGAACCACAGAACTGTTGCACCCATCAACAACAGTGCTACCTTGCAGCTTGTACAGAGTTCCAATTCGAACTCCCCGCATCAATACCAGTGCTCCTTGAACCATCTTGCAGGTATCCTTCTTGGACATTGTTTTTACACTTGCATCATCCAGCTTTCTTACAGAAATCAGATTTCTGGCCAATGCAGGAAGATGCAGAACACCTAGAAGTGTTATAACCCTTACACCTTGCAACTTCAACTTTACCTTTCCACGACCAACAATTATAGCCTTCCTATCATCCCCTAAGAAGACATCACCACCATCGTATTTCTCATACTCGTAGAGCCACTCTCTATGAGGAGTGAAGTGAAAGGATGCACCTGAGTCAATCAACCATGCCTCATGGTCTACATGTGTACTTGAAGAAGCCAAGTACACATCCCCACCTTCATCTGAAGTGGTTTTCGCCTCTGTAAAAGGAGCATCATCAGATCCCTTTCCTTTGGCAAAAGCTTGAGATTTACAGTCCCTTTTGTAGTGCCCTTCCTTTCCGCATTTCCAGTGGACCACCTTTACATATTTTCCTGGAGATTTAGATCTCCCACTCGATGACTTATTTTTGTTTCTATTATGGGACCGTCCTCATACAAACAAGGCATCACCATTCTAGCTCTCCATATTTTTTAGTCTCATCTCCTCCATCAGCAAGGATGAGACTATTTCATCAAACTACAAGGCAGTTGCATTGCTACCTATTGCAATAACCATACTATCCCACGAATCTGGTAGAGAACACAACAAACTGATGCACCTATCTTCATCTGAAATTTTAATACCAATAGATAATAATTGACTTACCACAGTATTAAATGTGTTTAGATGCTCTGTCACCGAGTCTGCATCTTTCATCCTCAGGTTATACAACTTTTTCCGTAGGAACAATTTATTCACTAGAGACTTAGATTGGTACAAAGTCCCTAACTTGTTTCACAAAGCCTTAGTTGTAGCTTCCCCTGATACATTCAACAATATTGAATCTAATACATACAATCATATTGTGCTCTTTGCCTTCTGATCCAACTTCTTCCAATCTTCATTGGACACTCCCGTTGGTTTAGTACCCGAATCTACTACGATCCACTGATCTTTATCCATCAACAAATCCTCCATCTTGATTTTCCACAACTCAAAAATCTGACGATTAAATTTCTTGATCTCTATCTTTCCATTGCTCACCATCTTCTTTCACCACTAGAATCGATCCCGCAGATCTCCCATTGAACAGGGTCTACCACAGGTCCGAGCGAAACCCCTCAGCGACAAAGGCGTCCCCTTGAAGCCAAAACATCTCTGATACCAAATGTGGGTTTTAACCCCATACAGAAATTACCTGCATACGAATTCTAAAACATAGAAAATAAACAATGTGAGAGCATAACACATAAAGCACATATACACAGAGATTTTCCCCTGGATCTCAAAATTGCTCACTATTAGTCATTACGGATGGCCACTTTGATTGTAGAATGACAAAAGTCAAAATAAATTTGAATCCTAGAATAAAATAACATAATATGCTTACATGAACGCCTATAATGGAAGGTTGTAGGCAAGATTTGAAACAAAGGGACTCGGCAAATGACCAAAAAACCAAAGTCAATTATTTTTGGGAAGAAATCAAACTCCTTTTTGTTGAATCCCACTCTTCATACAACTTTTTAAAGGTGTTAATGGAGTTGGACAGGCATGCAGGGATGTGTCACTACATCAAGCTTTAGAGACTTGATGTGGCAGCGTCGCTGACATCATCCCTAGAGAAATGCAAAATCCAAAGTTAACTTTGCAAACCAGAGATTTCTTTTTGAAATTTTTTGTACACCCCCAAACTAATAGCCCATTGCATATCATATGTGTCACTACGATGACATAATAAATGAAATGGTCTTTTTATAGCATTTTTCTGGTTAATTTTAACCAAAATCCGACATAAATTTTTAAAAACTTGACTTTAAGTTCTTTAATCTATAGAATTTGAGTGCCCTGAGGGTTTTTCAAAGTGTTGAATCTATTTATGCATTCAAAAATGTATTTTAAACAACAACAAGAAATCACAATCTTACTTGAAATTATATCATTAGAATCTAGTGAAAAAAAAAAAAATTAAAAATAAATAAATAAATAAATAAATAATTGTCTATAAGTTAGACTATGCCTTTATTAATATTTTGAGCACACTTTGAAGTGTAAAGCCTTATGTTATGAGTTTATGTTACATTTTACTTATTGTCACAAAATATATGCATGAATTTTTGTTTTTGATTTGTGTACCATTTTTTATTTGATATTATATCTTTTATTTGTTTAAATTATTAAATATTAAAAAACAATTTTAAATATGTATAATTAAATATTTTATTTTTTTAATTTATATTCAAATATTTTATATATGTTTATGTCAATTGAGTTTATTTTTGGTATTTGGGAGGAATAATTGGGATCCTCCCTATTCAAAGTCCTATAAATGACATGATGAATTTTAATATAATGACCTGAAGGGATAGGTGGATGTTTATCTATTTAAACAAAAATCACTTTTTTATTAATATAATATTGAAATATCTATATAATCAAAATTGCAAATCATAACATAAAATAATAACAAGAATAAAGTTTAACATTTTAAATAAAATGAATGTCTAAAACTTCTTTTAAAAACAAATAGTAAAACTGAAAAACAATTATTTGAGATGTACTCTCTAGCTAGTATGGAAGAGATATTGTAATGTCCTTATTAGTGTAAAGCTTTTGGAAAGGTGTACCAAAATCCTTACTTAAGTTATAGGTGACTTATAACACTAACAACAAAATGATTGATGCAATTGTCTTTTTGGATCTGCAAAACAAGGATTAGAAACCCTACAAAAAGATATGTTGTGAAAATAAAACAATAAATAACAACATATGAAATGATAAATATGTTAGAATATTAGATCTACTAAACTAGCTATCTATCTAAGAAACCAAAAATATATCAACATATAAATAAGAACAGAAAGAGAACAAGGAAAAAGAATACAACAGATATACGTGGTTCACCTAATTGGGCTACGTCCATGGGAAGGTTGTCTTCTATTATCTCCAGAAATCTCCTACAATCTTATAAAGAGAGCAACTACAAATAACCCGATACAAATGGAAGTATGCTGTGAGCACAGGATAAGATGTGATGGTATCACAAAATGGTATATTTCTTAAGAGGCTCCCTTGACCCTATTATATACCCAGAGATGTGGAGGAATTACTCTCACATATTAAATGTGGGATAATATAATTCTCCAAAATAACACCTCTTTATATAATAAATGGATACAAGAGTATACTATGCCATAATGAATATGGGATGTAATTGTTGAAAATAGCAACAAAAAATTCTAAAAATAGAAATGCTATAAATAGCATTGCTATAGATAACATTTTAGGTACCAGTGTTGAAAATAGCAACAAGAAAAGTTAAAAATAACATTGCTATAGATAACATTTCAAGATATATTCCAATTTTAATTAGTCCCTGAATTAAAATTGAGAATTAAAATTTGAATTTAGTCTCACCAGCTGTTTGAAAAATAATTAATTATTTTATCTTGAGTTAATTAGTTGGAGAAATTCAAACTAGAAGTCTTTGTGAAGTCATGCAACAGTTATTCCTTTGTTTGAGGAAGTTGTCCCTTAATTAAGGAAATAAGGATGTTGTATTTGAGTTGTAATTATTTAGCTTAGTTAACTGAGTTAAGTCTAGTTAGATTAGTTCCAAACAATTTGTGGAACTGATTGTGAGTTCAGTTAGTTAATGCATGCATGCATGCAACTAGTGTTCTCCAGATAACTTAATATTCTCTCATAAATAACTCATGCATGTTAGTTCAGACAAAGACCTAGTTGAGATTAAAGGAAGGGACAATTTACTATTAGTTGCTAGGATTTTCCTATAAGAAAATCTTTTGCATGCAGAGGGAATACATTCCTTCAGGATTGTGCAGTTTCTACAGAGGTCAGAGCAGTGTGTGAGGTGAGAATCAAACAGGATACAGCTGGAGAACCCAAGCAAAACTGTGCAAGGAAATAGGAGGCTTGGAGGACAGAGGAGCATGCATATGTGTTGTCTATTTTGTCTATGAGCAGTAGTGAGGGATTGTACTGAGAGCTGGATAACTTGTGAGCTAAAGCTTTGTGTAATCCTGAGATATTTCCACTTGTATGATAATACAGATAGCGGGGTTTTTAGTTGAGGCTTTCTCCAGAGTATTCTTTTGTGTTTCATGTGTGATTGTTTCTTCTTCTCTGTTATATGTGTTCTATTTGATCTTGCTCAAAATCTATAAAGCTTCCACAAGTTTAATTGTAGAAGTAGATTAATTATTTTGCTTTAGTACATTGCATAATCAGTTTAATCTATAGTGAGAATTTCTACATGGTATCGGAGCTATGTTGATCAAAGCAGAGAACACTATATTGTGAAGGGATACATTCGAAGTTTTGAAGTTCTTGATTGCAGGTACAAAATTGATTTCTTATCACATCTCAAAGTTCACCAATGGCATTCAATGGCTTGAGACTCGAGTATGCCCTCGATGGCAGCTCGAATTACATAGCCTGAAGGATCGCATGGAAGTGGTGTTAGAGGGAAATGGTTTGAAGGACTTCATTGATCAAGAAGTCCCCAAGCCAGTAGCAGCTAATGCCAAAGAATTGGCGGAATGGAAGAAATTTGTGGCGAGAGTGAGGAGGATTCTTCTAGAGGGATTTCAAGACCATATTGTCTCGAGTCTCCATGGGAAGGAGACTCCATTTTCAATGTGGAAGACATTGAAGGACCTATATCAGAACAACAACAACCAGAGGAAGATGGCGCTCAAGGACAAACTTCAGAAAATCAAGTGTGAAAAGGGCGACACGATTTCTACATATCTGAACAAGCTCACCACCTATAGAGATGAGCTTGGAAGTTTAGGAATCACGACAACCAATGATGACATGGTGAGTCTTGCTCTCCTCGGTCTTCCTAAAATCTAGAATAGCTACCAGGACGCAATGACTGGAAGAAAGAAACTGTCGAATTGGGAACGACTGTGGTCAGATCTGATGCAGGAGGAGATTAGGAAGAGCACCAGGGATGGTTCTTCATCCAAGGATGATGAAGAAAATATAGCCTTAGCCAGTAAGACAAAGAAAGGGAAGGAGAAGGATTCTCATTCCAAATCGAGTTCTTCTCATGGAGGGAAGAAGATTGAAAAATCTAAAGTGAGATGCATTAATTGTCATGAGGTGGGTCATTATGTAACTAATTTCCCATTGAAGAAGTCCAAGAAGGGATCCTTGGAAGGATCTGAAGGTGAGGCATTGGCCTCTTAGTTCGAATTGGATTTTACCCTCATTGCATGCATGATTTTATCAATGATGGGTTGTGGTTGGTTTCTTGATAGTGGAGCCTCATTCCACATGACCGGCAATAAGAGTTTGTTCAATACCTTGGAGGAGAAAGACCTCAAGATACTCACAGAGATGGGTAATGATGAAAAGTATAGTGTTTCAGGAGTGGGTATGGTTTCTTTTCAGAGGTAACATGGAGTTCTTATTACCTTGACAGATATGAAGTATATGCCTGGACTGAAGAAGAACTTGGTATGAATTGTGATGTTGGAGGACAAAGGCTACGATGTTGTCTTCAGTAAGGGAAATGTTTTCCTTAGACACATCACCACGAGACAGGTGAATAAAATTGGTTCACGAGTCAAGAACCTGTATGCTCTTGAGGTTCAAGATGCATGCAAATCCTTGAGGAGCAAGGCAAATGTTGGGGACTTGGTGGTTGAGAGGGAGAGTACATTACCTCTCAACATGTAGTGCCAGAAGAAGTCTCAGACAATTATGGAGGAGAAACAATTGGAGATGTTGAGAGGAGACCAAGTGGAGGCATCCACTCATGCAAAGACCTCCAGTAGAGGGAAATTTCGATCCAAGTGGGCAGAAGGATCACATGCAGCCATACCTCTAGGTGTGATGTGGTGCGATGTGAAGTGTTGTTTCCAAGAAGGCTGAAATAGGGGCAGAATCCTTAAGGTACTCAACCTCTTTGATTAGAACTTGCTACGGGAGCCCTGACGAGGAGTAGCATGATTGGTTGAGTGGATAGAGGCAGATGTGAATGGAGCGGAAGAGGTAGCTTCAGCATCAGAGGGTGTTTCTAGCCCAACAGGGAGGTCAATTGGGAGATCAGTTACTTACTTCTCAGTAACTGAGTTGCAGTGCAGCATTGGGCAACAAGATGCAACTTGATGAGAGGAGGTGCAGTGCGGATGCAGTGCTAGGCAATAGAACCAGCAGCAGCACAGATGCAGTAGGAGGAATCAGTGTGATTGATGCAGTCAGAGATCAAAGCGACAGAGGCTAGAGTAGTCAGATACTGAAGAGCACAGAGGTGCAGTGTTTTCAGTCGACAGAGGCAATAGCAGTCAGAGACTTTGATGACAGAGGCATCATTCTGATTCAGGTTGGATATTTTTAGTTTCTGAATTTGTTGGAGCAACAACACTTAAGAGAAGTGTTGCATGCAAAACATTCTAAAGGTTTAGGATCGGGTTCGAGTTGAATGCCTTTCTTGTTGAGAGGGAGTGTTGAAAATAGCAATAAGAAATGCTATAAATAGCATTGCTATAGATAACATTTCAGGTACCAGTGTTGAAAATAGCAACAATGAATGCTAAAAATAGCATTGCTATAGATAGCATTTCAGGATATATTCCAATTTTAATTAGTCCCTGACTTAAAATTGAGAATTAAAATTCAGCTTTAGTCTCACCAGTTGTTTGAAAATCAATTAATTAATCCATCTTGAGTTAGTTAGTTGGAGAAATTCAAACTAGAAGTCTTTGTGAAGTCATGCAATAGTTATCCCTTTGATTGAGGAAGTTATCCCTTAATTAAGGAGATAAGGAAGAGTTGTATTTGAGTTGTAGTTAGCTCAGTTAACTAAGTTAAGTCTAGTTAGATTAGTTCCAAACAATTTTTGAAACTGATTGTGAGTTCAGTTAGTTAATGCATGCATGCATGCAACTAGTGTTCTCCAGAAAACTGAATATTCTCTCATAAATAACTCATCATGTTAGTTCAGACAAAGACCTAGTTGGGATTAAAGGAAGGGACAGTGTACTATAAATTACTAGGATTTTCCTATAAGAAAATCTCTTGCATGCAGAGGGAATTCATTCCTTCAGGATTGCGCAGTTTCTACATAGGTAAGAGCAGTGTGTGAGGTGAGAATCACATAGGATACAGCTATAGAACCCAGGCAAAACTGTGCAAGGAAATAGGAGGCATGGAGGACAAAGGAGCAGGAATATGTGTTGTCTATTCTGTCTATGAGCAGCAGTGAGGGATTGTACTGAGAGTTGGATAGCTTGTGAGCTAAAGCTTTGTGTAATCCTAAGATATTTCCACTTGTATGATAATACAGATAGCGGGGTTTTTAGTTGAGGCTTTCCCCAGAGTATTCTTCTGTGTTTCATGTTTGATTGTTTCTTCTTCTTTGTTATATGTGTTCTATTTGATCTTGTTCAAAATTGATTAAGCTTCCGCAAGTTTGATTGTAGAAGTAGAATAAGTATTTTGCTTTAGTACATTGCATAATCAGTTTAATCTACAGTGAGAATTTCTACAATAATGTATTACTCTTTTACATAATATTGTGGACAACTTCTGACATAATATAAAGAAATTATTACCTTCCAAGGAATATAATATATTCCAACACTCCCCCCTAATAATGGCTGGGAGAAGGGCCCATCCTAACACTAAGGAAGGAAGGAGTCATCACTGTTCCCCCTTTATGAAAACTTCCCTCATCCCAAGAAAAGAACGAATATGCAAATACTTCACTTTTGTCAAGGAATTGGTGAAGATATCGGCTACCTGTTGATCGGTAGGACAATACTCCATAGAAAGAATACAATCAGTGACAAGAACTCGAATGTAATGAGAATCAAGGTCGAGATGCTTCGACTTGGAGTGATATATCAGATTATAAGCAAGCTGAATTGCACCCTGATTGTTACATTTCAACACAGTGGAAATTTCAGAACCGGACCAATCTTGATAAGAACTTATCGTAACCAAACGGCTTCTTTAGTTGCTCTATATTCTTCTTCACATGAAGATAAAGAAAGAGTATTTATCTTATTGTTGGACCAAGAGATTGGACCTGAACCAAGTTTAAATATGTAACCAACAATTGACCATCGATTAGAACTTTCACTTGCCTAATTAAAATCTGTAAAACCAGAAAGTAAAATTGTATCACTGCTCAAATAAAATATACCATAATGCAGTGTCCCCTGTAAATATTGCAAAACTCTCTTGGCTGCTTGCCAATGACTTTCACGAGGTTGTTGGATGAATCGAGAAACCATATTGACCCCAAAATAGAGATCTAATTTGTTGTGTGTTAAATGTATCAAACTACCAACGAGCTGACGATAAAGAGTAGCATCAACCAGTGGAGTGGTACACTCAACAGTTAATTTTACATTGGATTGAAATGGCGTAGGAGTAGGTTTACAATCACTCATATGGAAATGAGCCAATAAATCTATCGCATACTTAGGCTGAGAGAAAAAAATACCATCGGTCGTATTCTAGATTTGAAGACCCAAGAAATAGTGCAATGTACCGAGAACTGTCATCTCAATTTTCTTCTTACGAGAAATTTTCATATCTTGAATTAATACAAGCTCACTGCCAGTGATAATTAAATAATCCACATATAAAACAATAATGAGGACATTATCACCAAAGTTCTTAACATACATATTTGGATCATATATACAATGCTTAAACCCATTATTCAAGAAATATGCATTAATTTTATCATACCGAGCCATAGATGCTTGTTTGAGACCATATAAAGATTTGTGTCATTTGCATACTAAACTTGAGGATTCAACAGAAATAAAACCAGGAGGTTGTTGCTTATAAATTTCTTCAGTAAGATCACCATTTAAAAAGTCACTTTTTACATCTATTTGATGAATTTCCCACTTATAAGATGCAGCAAGTGATAAAATGGTTATTATTTTGTTCATTTTAGCAACAGGAGCAAAAGTTTCATTATAATCAATACCTTCAAGTTGATTAATAACTTTTGCAACTAATATAGCTTTATGCTTTTCGATTTGTCCTACTGCAGTGAACTTAGTTTTATAAACCCATTTACAACCAACTAAATTCTTTCCTAAAGGAAGAGGAACAAGAGACCAAGTCTTGTTTCTCAAAAGAGATTCATATTCAGCAGATATAGCTTGTTCCCAATGAGGTTTACCCTTAACTTGAGCATAAGTAGTAGGATCATTTGTGGCCAAAACTTTAGTCATATGAGAAAAGTTAGATCTAGTTCGATGAGTGTTGGAAGGATTTTCGACCTTACTACCTGCAAATTCAAGATTTTTCCGAGCCCAAATAGGAAGATTAGAAGGAATAGGAGTCACTTCAGGAGCTTCATGAGTTTCAGGTGGAATACTTGAGGGAGAGGAAGAATCAAAATCAATAAGAGGCACAAAACTGGAAGGAGTAATAGGAATAGGAGTAACATGTGGTATTGGTAAATTCAGGGTAACATGAGATTCGACAAACTCAAGTGGGGAAGAGACTTCATGAAATTGAACATCCCTTTTGATTATGACACTTTGATTAGAAGGAGAAAACAACCTATAAGACTTAGAATTTAAATTACAGCCAATGAAGATACACTTGTGACATTTGGGTTCTAACTTTTTTTATTTTTCATCAGGATATGAGCCCAACATTTACAACCAAACACCTTAAAATTACTAATATCCGGTTTACATCCATTCCATTTTTCCTCAGGGGTAACATGCTTAACAGCTATAGTAGGAACTCTATTTAAAATAAAATTAGCACAACATATGGCTTCAGCCCAAAATTTCTTATGTGGTCCTTTAGAATAAAGCTTACATCTAGAAATTTCAACTAAAGTTTTGTTTTTCCTTTCAACAACACCATTTTGTTGAGGTGTGTAAGGAACAGTCTTTTGATGTTGAATACCATGTTTAGATAGATATGCATCAAATTCTTTCTTAACAAATTCCCCCCCCCCCCCCCCATTATCAGATCGCAAGGCTTTAATACTCTTATGAGATGCATTTTCAACCATGGATTTAAATTCTTGAAATTTTACAAATGTTTCACTTTTATTTTTCAAAAAATAAACCTAAGATTTTCTACTAAAGTCATCAATAAAGGTAAGAAAATAAATTGCATGAGATATTGAAGGAACTTCAAGAGGACCACATATATCACTATGAATTAATTGCAAAGGTGCTTTAACATGCCAAGATTTACCTTTATCAAACATTTATCTATGATGTTTACCAAGAACACATCCTTCACAAACACTAGTAGTAGAAGAAATATTAGGCAAACCATGAACCATTTTAGTTAGAATTTTCATTTTACCATAATTCAAGTGACCCAATATTTCATGCCATAATTGACTTAGTTCATCAGCATGAGAAACATAGGAATAAAAGGCTTGTCTCTTAGTTGAATTAAAACCAGCAAATTTATATAAACCAATTGTATGATCAATAGGACCAGAAGAGACTACTTTGTAATTTCGATTGATATATTTAAGAACATATTTATCAAGCCAAGCTTCAAATTGAAAACTTTTTTGACTGCATGATAAATAGAAATTAAGTTGATGGGCATGTTTTGAACAGGAAAAACATCTTCCAATTGACCATTAGCAACATTAATATTACTAGAACCAATTACAGAAATTTGTTTACCATCATCAATAGAAACTTTCTGTGATGACTGCTTATTAGTGTCGTAAGATGTAAATAAAGAAGCATTACCAGTCATATGTTTAGAAGCACCAGAATCCATTATCCATTCCACATCAGAAGAAGAATTGCTAGATGAAATAATAGATGCACATAAAGCTACTTGTTATTCATTAGAATTTTCTTGTTAGCTTTAGCCATTAAATGTTTCGCTTTAAATCAATTCTTTTCAGGATGGTTACTTTTACCGCAATTCTTACAAGGATCATACACTTTCTTCCTCTTACTAGTTTCATGATGTGCATGAGAAGCATGACCATTATTATTAGTATGATTAGAAGTGTGTGAATAAGAACCTTTAGAATTATTAAAACTTTTCTTAGGATTCTTATTATCTGCCATAAGAGCTTTATTAGGTGAGACTTGTCCTAAAGCAATCAACCTTTCTTGCTCATTTATCAACCCTTTACAATAATGATCAAAGTAGGTTTTGTGGTATTTTGAGACAATTCAAGAGCCCTATTCCTAGTTTGGATGAACATGTCAAAACAAGATGGCAAATTTGTTCTACAAGATGATAGGAGCAGTGTTTGTCTTCTTGTAATCTTTACCACAATTATTTAACTTTTCATTTAAGGTTTTCAATTCAGCAAGATATAATTCTACTTTATCAAAATTAGTAGGATCTAGCTCATGAATCGTATTTTCAAGGTAATAACCAGAAACATCATCATATTTATCAAATAAAGAAGCAAGAATTATCCATACCTCAATCGCGTTGTCTTATGCCTCAATACTCACCTGAAGACTATCTAAAACCATTTGACTAATGATCCCTCTTGCTTGATCACAATTTTCTTGTCATTTAATCAAGGCTTGAGCATCTGTAGGTTTCTTGTGTTCACCATTAACCAACCTCCATAGATTCTTATTCCTGAGAACATCAATCGTTTTCCTTTTCCATGTAAGATAGTTAGAACTGACAAGTTCAGGAACAGAAGCTACTTATAAAGTCATAATGATAGAAATTTTGACAAGAAATATAAACCCAAATGCAATAAATGACAAGAGAAAAAGTGGATAGAAAACGATACATTTCTGCAGTTCGTTATGCCGTCAACAAAAAACTTGAAAATTTTGTTAATCTTAAATCAGCAAGAATTTGCTTCCGACACTTCGTTTGAGCTAATTTTTTTTTTAAATTAGGTAGCTTAGCAAGAGGAACCAAAATATCTACTCTATTATGGGAAATTATGCATAGAAGGTAACAGATTTGACAAAAAAAGTCGGGTGTCAAAACGAAAGACACTCAATAATGCTCCAAATGCTCATTATAATCGGTTTTCAAAAATGGCACAACCACTCTACATCCACTTATGCGGCCGAAATTCTGATCTGAACCCTCAGTGCGTCAATTGTCCGCCCTGCAAAAAATGACCAAAAAACTGGACGAAAATCACATATCTTACAACCGGAAGATATATCTCTTGAGGAGAATCCAAAAACCATGTAGATCTTACAGAAAAATAATCAAGAACCCCTTGAAAAAAAAAATTGCAAAACCCTACATAACAAAGTCAGGGTTATGAGAAAAATAAACACAAATATGTAGAATCATGCCCAAATCTGAAGAGAAGCCTAATGGCGACCAGATAGAAAGCAAATATACAAAAAATAATGAGTGCTCAGGTAAAACAAAAATAGAAACCAACAATATATCAACATATAAATAAGAACAGAAAGAGAACAAGGAAAAAGAACACAACAGATATGCGTGGTTCACCCAATTGGGATATGTCCACAGGAAGGTTGTTTTATATTATATCCAAAAATATCCTACAAATTATCCTACAAAGGGAGGAACTACAAATAAGCTGATACAAATGGCAGTATGCTATGAGTGCAAGATAAGATGTGATGGTATCACGAAATGGTATATTTCTTAAGAGGCTCCCTTGACCCTATTATATACCCAGAGATGTGGAGGAATTACTCTCACATAGTAACTGTTGGATAATATAATTCTCAAAAATAACACATCTTTATATAATAAATGGATACAAGAGTATACTATGCCACAATAAATATGGGATATAATGTATTACTTTTTTACATAAGATTGTGGACAACTTCCGACATAACAAAAATACATTATCATCTTCCAAGGAATATAATATATTCCAAAAAAGGACCCAATGGAAAAAGGAATCATTTCTATTTTACTAATGATAATAGAATTATAACACCTTGTGAGGAGAGATTATAGACTTGGGTCTATAGATCCCCCTCCGTGGGATGGGTCCTTCTTGACCTTGCACTTCACCAGTATTCAGTTCCCTCTCAATATATGTGTTCCCTCTCAATATATGTGTGCAATGTGGAAAAGGCAACAATGGGTGCTTGAACTCAAAAGAGAGCTCAAATGTTATGAGACGATAATGGAGACGATGAAAATGGTCATACTGAAAAACAAGGATAAAACCCTCTATTTACAACAAAATATTGAGATATATTGAGAACTAGCAAATAATAAAATATTATTGACTAAATCAAAATCTAGTTGTTGTGAATATTTTATTATATTTTTTGTGAGGGAAAAGATATTCGAAATGGTCAAATATCTTTCTTTAGAAAATGGTTAAAGTAATTAACAAATAAAAATGATTTATTAATTATTTTATGAGGATTAAGTCAAATATGGATTTGAAATAATCATTAAATAATTATTTAACAATTATCTCATGAGGAAAATAGGGGATAAAAATGGAATAATAAACAAATAATGGTCTATTTAATTATTCCAAGTTGATTAAGTCAAAATTGATTATTAACTAATGACTTAATAATTATCTCTAGAGAATAATAAATAAATAATGATTTATTTAATTATTCTCATGGGATTTTTTGCATTTTAATGAGAAATAATTTAAGAAAATGGTTCACTAAATTATTTCCAATGGTGAAAATGGGTTTTACCAAGGAAAAACTCATCCTACATGGCATATTTTGATCAACCTAGTAAGAAATGACTAGGTGAACATTTTTGGGTGATAACAAATATGTTATGTTACTTAAACATTTAAATTAGGTCAATTTACATTAAAATAAAAATAAAATAAATAAAGTAAAATAATAATAATAATAATAATAATAATAATAAATAAAATAAAATTGAGGTAAAATAGACAATTTGCTATTAGCATTTTGGAGTGAAGGTTTTTCAGATTCCATGGTTTTGCCAATGGTATATTTCTCTAATGTAGCCTATTTAAAGGCATAAAATTCCTTGAGCTATTAATTTTTGAGAGTTGCTCTAAACTGATGTTAGGTCAATAATCTTCTTCTTTCAACATCTAGATCTACTCTCACTCGGATAACATAAAAAAATGCTATTAGATTTTCTCACACTCCGTAAAAATTTCCTATTGAGGTATGTGTTGTGTTCCTTTTTCAGGAATAATTCTACGTCTATATCATTTTTCAAAATATTAGATTATGGTTCATATCATAAAAGGTTGAATAAAGGTTACAGAAGGCTTTTTGAAAAAAATTGACTTTATTTTTGGTTAGAAGTGCACCTAGGTTATGAACCTCAGTAAGAATCGATAACAGAACTTAGGGTTTGATTTCAGCACATCTCATACCAGGCCTACAAGGTTCTGAAATTACTGTTACGGTGAAAGATAAACATGACAGCAGGTGGGGGTCCTCCTTCCGAAATGATTGGGTGGTAAAAATATTCATATGGAAGACAAGTGGATTTCATTCAGCAACCCCATAGGGGCTACACCAGCACCCATTTTAGGAGACAAATGGAAAGTAGACTTAATGGGTCCTGTAATATTTAGAAAATCCTTACTTTGTAATACTCACAAACTGTCTGGATGATCACAGGAAGTGTATGCGAGATCATGCCTTCATTTGTAAGTTTATAGGTGGGTGGCTTACAGAGTGAGAGTTGGAAAGATGGATTCAACAGACATAGAAACCGAAAGGGGAAGTAGATCTAAGATTGGGGCCAAAATTGTTTTTCATGGTAATTATCTCTAATTTAAAGGATAAAGATATAATATTTGAAGTGGGGCCTTACTTCTACAATAACGTTGCTATCTATATCAGACATTGGGAATCATGTTTTAACCCAGACAAAGAGGAGTTCCCAGCGGCACCAGTGTGGGTACGAATGTACTCACTTCCTATGGATTTTTGGATACCTAAAATATTAGAGGGCATTGGCCATGCTCTGGAGTTTTTTGTAAATATTTCAGAAAACTCTGAAAGAGGTAAAAATATGTCTTATGTGTGATTGTGTGTTTACATGAACATTTCCCAACCTTTGCCAGAATCTATAGATTTGGACTATCAGGGTGAAATTTGGAGTCAGTCAATTGACTATGAATACATACCCTTTGGACATCATTACTGTCACTAGAATGATCATCTATTTAGGGATTTCATGCAGTGAAGGAGGGAGCAAACAATAGAAGGTGTATCGGGGTCTGAGGGATTCACCAATGTTCCAGCAAGAAGAAGGAACCATAAGGGTTGTAGTGCTCAAACCTAATAAGCAATGGAGGACAAAAACTCCTTCTCAGACCTGGAGGTGGTGGAAGAGGACCCAAAAATATTAGAATACCTGCAAATTTAGGACTAATCCATGGAAAAAAACCAAGATAAATCGACCCAAAAAAGAAAGTTGGAGGACATGGAAATTCAAGCAGACGATTTTAATTATTTTGGTTTTTTAGGGATCAAGGAAGTCGTTATCTTAATGCAAAAAGACCCTAATAAACTCACAGACAAGGAACAACACTTACTGACTATGGTGAATGAGTGGGCTCATCAGAATTTGGTGGATCTCACTAAAGAAAATAGGGAGAATTATGTTTTAGTTTATATCAATTGGAAGACGAAGCAGCGCTAGACCTTGGGAGAGGGACAAGGGCCACGCTCCTTTCAAGATCTTAAAGAGAAGCGGAAATAGATTCTTATTAAATACTTAACGAAAGACATTAAAAATAAGGGAAGGAAACCCAAGAAGGAGGCACTTCAAAATGCAGGTGAAACTCTTGCCAACTCTGGTTAAGTTGTTGCCTTACTATATTTATTTCCACCCTTATAAAACCTTTCCTCATGAAGATTTTATTTTGAAATATAAGGGGACTGAACATCAAAGGAAAGAAAATATATCTTAAAGAGCGGATTAGGGTGGAGAAACCAATGATTGTTATTTTGTAGGAAACAAATATATCTTAAAGAGCGGATCAGGGTGGAGAAACCAATTATTGTCATTTTGCAAGAAACAAAAATAATGGAGGAAAAATTGTCCCAAGTTGTAGATAAATGTTAAAGGTTGTCAAAAAATGGCCCTTGATGTGAAAGGAAGTGCAGTGAGTCTAGCAGTCTTATGGAACCCTTAAGAGGCAGTCTTTCAAGATTGGATGGTCAGTCCCAGAATTTTGACTGATAGGTTTAGTTATCTTGGAATGAAAGACCTAGTATTTCTTACGACAAGATATGGAACTTCGAGGCAGGAGACAAAGTCTCCTTCCTATACCAACTCCTAGCCACTAAAAAACTAATTGGATATTCCTTATGGGTGGTTTTTCGTGAATTTAATTTCATTAGATCACTATAAGATAATAGAGGAGGAGCGTGTCGACTCATTAAGGGAATTTTGAGGTCTAAAATGGGGATCCTAAGAAAAATGTACAACCAAAATAAACTTTATAAGAACCAATATGATTCAATATGATGATATCAACCATGGGGGATGGTTCACCATTTTTGGAGTAAAAAAGGTAAAAAGATTAAACAATAATAAAATAATAAAACTACTTTGTCAACTCCTATTTTCAACTTATCTCCATAAGGTTTTACTCAAATTTTGAGCGGGAGTACTCGTTGTATGAAAAACTTAATTCCTCATCAAAGGCGTACCCATGTTGCATATTTTCGATAGACCCTACTACATGAAAAATGAGAAATACGTGAAAAAAACATGATTGCAATCACGTTTTTCATGTATTTTTCATTTTTTGTATATTAGGGTCCATCGAAAGTATGCAACATGGGTAATCCTTGGAGGAGGAATCAAATTCTGCATCTAATGAGTGTTTCTGCTAGAAATTTGAGTAAACCCATAGGGAGATAAGTTGAAAATACAAGCTGAAAAAATATTTTTTTCTTTTTTCCCTCTAAAATTTGATGATGTAATCTAATCTTGTTTTATTATTTCCACTATTATTTTAAAATTTCCTTAGGAGGCCCATTTTAGACCTCAAAATTCCCCTAATAGGACCCAACTCGGCCTCCTTCGATAGATACATTGAGCTACTACATTTGGTGGACATACTGACTATCAATGGTCTTCATACATGGAACAATCAACGTGGGGGGCAACACCAAATAGTGAGTAGGTTTGAGGCCTAAAATGGACCTCCTAAGGAATATTATAACATAATAACGGAAATAATAAAATAAGATTAGATTACATCATCAACTTTTAGAGGGGCCAAAAAAAAGATTTAATATATATATATATATATATATATATATATATATATATATATATATATATATATTTCAACTCATATTTTCAACTTATCTCCTTACGGTTTTACTCTAATTTTGAGCGGGAGCACTTGTTGGATGTAGAATCTAATTCCTCCTCCAAGGAGTACCGATGTTGCATACTTTCAGTGGACCCTGCTACAGGAAAAATGAGAAATAATAATAGTGAGTAGGTTTATTAGAGAAATTTTGAGGCCTAAAATGGATCTCCTAAGGAATAGTGTAACATGATAATGGAATAATAAAATAAGATTAGATTACATCATCAGCTTTTAGAGGGGCAAAAAAAAGATTTAAAATATATATATATATATTCAACTCATATTTTCAACTTATCTCCTTATGGTTTATATATATATATATATATATATATATATATATATATATATATATATATTCAACTCATATTTTCAACTTATCTCCTTACGGTTTTACTCTAATTTTGAGTGAGAGCACTCATTGGATGTAGAATCTAATTCCTCCTCCAAGGAGTACCCATGTTGCGTACTTTTAGTGGACCCTGCTACATGAAAAAATGTGATTGGAATAATGTATTTCATGTATTTCTCATTTTTCGTGTAGCAGGGTCCATCAAAAGTATGCAACATTGTTACTCCTTGGATGGGGAATTAAATTATGCATCCAATGAGTGCTCGCGCTCAAAATTTGAATTAAAATATAGGGGGATAAGTTGAAAAAGTAGTTATTATTATTATTATTTTAATCTTTTACATTTTTACTCCAAAAATGTTGAATCACCCCCATGGTTGACATCATCATCTTGAATGCTAATGGTTCTTATAAAATTGATTTTGGTTGTACATTTTAGTTTTGACGCTCGTTTTTTACCTCAAAATTTCTCTAATGGTATTGTTTTCTTCTCTCCGATGAAGTTTTGCATAAAGATGTTTTTGTAGAAGCTATGATTTTTCCATGCATGGTATTGGATCATTGGTCACTCATACTAGAGTTATATCTGAAGGAGGCTCCCCCAAATCACCCTTTGTGTTTTGAAAGCTTTTGGTTAAAGGAGCCTAGTTTTGTGGCACAATTAAAGAATGGTGGTAAGAGATTAAAGTTGTAGGTAAGTCCAAAATGCATACCTTTCAACTTAAGCTCAAAGCACTAAATGGAAAGATAAAAGTATGAAATAAGAAATATTTTTGTAACATATTTGAAGATAAAATTATTCTAGAAGATCAAATGCAACATATTCAATAGTGTATGATTTTAGAGGGCACATCTCTCAACTTATAGTAGAGGATGGAATCACTCTTAGCCAATTAGAGCAACAATGACAATAGGAAGAAATATTGTGGAAGCAAAAATCTCAGATCCAATGGCACAAGGAGGGGGAGAGGAATTCAAAATTTTTCCACAACTCCATTCTACATAGACATCATAACAACAGGATATTCTCTATTCAAGGGAAATATGGAGACAGGAAAATCCTACATCTTGGTATCGAGGAAGAATTGATAGGTTATTATCAAGGTATTTTGACTGAGCACTCTACTTGGAAACAATCAACCATCCATTCAGTCCTCTCATACATTCCTAGGTTTGTTAGCAAGGATCAAAATGTGGCCCTTATGAGAACTATTTTATTCGAGGAGGTGGAAATGGTGGTTTTAAAATTACCTATGGACAAGGACCTGATGGCTTCACCTATGATTTTTTTAAAGTGTGTTGGGACTTCCTTGGATCGTAGATTCACAAGGTGGTGGAGGAATCTCACCAGACTTTATCAATTCTAGCTGCACTTAATGCAACATTTCTCACTCTCATTCTGAAAAGTGGACACTCAAAAGATCCTAATGGTTTTTTTCCTATAGCACTTTGCAATGTCATCTATAAAATAATTTCAACAATAATTGCAAATCACTTGAAGCCATTACTCCTAGGGCTCATATCATCAGATCATTCCAACTTTGTCAAGGGACATCTCATCACTGATGGCATCGTTACACTACAAGAAACTTTTCATTCCTTAAGGGTCACGAAATGCCCAAGTATGATCATTAAATTGGATTTTTTTTAAAGGATTTTGATTGCATTAGTTGGGCATATTTGTTACAGGTTCTGGAAGCTTTTGGATTCTCAGGACAGTTGTTGACCTAGGTAGCATTTCTCATATCATATGCATTCTTTTCCATTCTCATAAATGGATCACCATCGGTCACCTTCACCTCTTCATGACGGTTGAGGAAAGGAAATCGTCTATCACCTTTTCTCTTCATTCTAGAAATGGAAGGGTTAGGACGAATGTATAGGAAATTATGTTCTCAGGGTTATATATCTAGTTTACAATTTTTTGGTGATGATCTTCCTCTCACACATCAACAATTTATGGACAATGTTGTTATTTTTGGGCCACCTACTCTTAAGGAAGTGAAAGCAATCAAGCAGATCCTTAAAAAATTTATGGAAGCCTCAAGAACACTTGTCAACAAAGACAAAACTAACATCTTATTTTTCAATTTTCAAGAGGCAATTTAGGTCCATTTAACACGAGTATTAGGTTTTCGAGCTCGTCTACCGTATAAATACTTGGGTGTGCCCCTTGTCTCATATCATAATCGGGTGTCAAAATGGGAGGACCTTGTTGAAAGAGTTTGAAGGAATATTAGTAATTGGGATTTCTAGGCACTCAATTTTGCAGGTCGCCTTGTACTCACCAAAGTAGTATTGTAGGCAATCCCCAACTAACACCTTGTGGTCATCTTATTCCCAAAATGGTTTTTTGTCTCCTATGCTAATTATGGACAAACTTCTTATGGAAGGGATCCATCAAATCTCACAAATGGGTGCTTGTTGGATGGGACAAACTCATATGATCAAGAAGATGGGAGGCTTGGGGTTATGAGATCAAAAATTGATCAGCAATGCCTATGGTATGAAATTGTGGTGGGCATGGATTCAAGGAGGCCCCGAACTCTGTAAACACATTTGGCTGAGGAAATATGCACCTTTGTTCACAAAGGAGGAGAATTTGCATTTTTAGGTATTTATTAACAGATCTTGTATATGGCTATGGGCACAACAATTCAAGAAGATGTGAGACATTCTTCCTTTTTGGATGTAAAAGGAGCAACAACTGCATCATTTTGGGTGGATGCTTGGCAAAAATATACCCCTTTGGATAAGAATGACAATTTTTACCCTATCAAAATATTAACTAAAGAAATGGGTGCTAACAAGTTAGGAGATCTTTGGAAACTGCAAACCAACAACCAGTTGTGGTGACAATGGAAGGACAAAGGTGATTGGATGAGTAATATAGATAACTACCCATGGGAGGAGTTCCAAAAACATTGGAATCTAAACCAATTAGGTTATCTCTCAAACATGACATCTTAAGATGGGGTCAACAATCATTAAGCTCATTTTCACTTAATAAAGCTTACACTCAACTTGTTGGATGGATGACGAGGGATAAGGAGTGGTGTGGAATTGGATTTGGGACAGCTCATGGTGGCCAAAATTTTTGACCTTTCTATAGTTGATAACATGGGGGTGAAATCGCCTATGGTATCTCCTTCATAAGTGGGGCTTTGAGGGGTCATCACTATGCCAATTGTGCTCTCAGGCAGAGGAATCTGTGAATCATATCTTCCTCTCATGCTCCTTTGTAGCAAAAATATGGGAATTGATTTTGTATATCTTTAAATGAAATTGACGTTCAAAAGGAGATATGATGACGTTTTTGAACCATTGGTTTGGTTGCAAGTTTCATAACACTATTGTTTCCAAAGCTTGGAAATTAGAATTAGGTTTCACACTTCGGAACATATGGAAGGAAAGTAACCTTCGCATCTTCCAAATGAAGCATTGAAATGCAACAATAGTAAAGGAGGTAATCCTTCTAAGTATTAGAGAAACCATCCTGACATCCTCTTGGAAAAATGATAGTTGGAAAGTACAGGAATCAGAAGGACTTGTATTAAGGAACCTAAATTTAAACCCTACAATGTTGGTTCCCTATTCATTTGACGTGCAATTCCCTATGCCTCCCATAGCTAATGCATATTCACTACCCCTGTCATCCTTTCTCAAGCTAAGTTTCGACAAAGCTTCTAAGGTAAATCTAGCTAATGTTGGGTATGGAGGGATCTTCTGAGATGAAAACTCAAAACCATTGCATATCTTTGCATGGTCTTGTGGAGTAACCACAAATAATATTGCAAAATTCTTAGCGGTAAAAAGGTGCTTACAAATATCAATTAGAGAAGGTTTTCGCATGATTCTTATTAATGGCAATTCACAGTTAGTAATCCAATGTCTTTACAAATTGGTTAATGGTAAACCCTTACACAAAATGGTGTCTAGCTAGCATTTATAGGATGTATCTCCAACATCAATGATCTCCTACCAAGATTTCACTATGTTATCCTTCAACACACCCATAGGGAAGGAACCAAGGTCGTGGATGCCTTGGAAAATTGGTGGAGTTAGGAATGACACCTTGCAGTGGATGGGACTTGGACGGTTTTGTCCTCTAGGGATGATGTAGCAGATATTAAACATTGGGTGGAACAATATGGGTCCATGTGGGCATCTAACGTCCTCGATGGGGGTGATATTTAATCTCCAAATATATATAAATGGCATGGTTTTCATGCCAATCCAAGGACTGGTGCATCGGTTGGTGTTCATCGACTGCAGAGCTAGACCTGCCACCAAGCTCCTCAAGGCTACCATGTGGAAAATGGCTAGATCCAAGGATGGGGACCTATTATAGGGGTCTGTTAATTATAAATGTGAATATATGGTGGAGTTTATGGTGGAGTACTATAAACCATTTTGTCTCAGGGCTTCTCACGCAGTTGCAGATATGGTTTGAATCTTGGTGGAACGATTGGTCGATCTCTCGGGCATCCTTGACATTCAAATTTGTGAGCTCATCGATGAGCCCATGATTTTTGGGAGGTTTGGATTCTTTGAATAGTGTGTTGTACATGACAAATTTCCCTCCCACGACCCTGCAATACTTGGTAATATCTTTCAAGTGTTGGTATTATCTTTTTCAACTCCTCCTTATAATTGTGTGGGGGTATTTTGTAGATGGATAAACTGCTACATCTGTTGGGGTCGCGAAGTGGGTTTCATGAAGTCCTGTAGCTTCTGGTATACTTTTTTGACTTTGTTATCAACACCCTCTAAAATTTTGCTCACACTTGAATTTTGGAGCCTATTGGGGATCTTACGATCTATCATATCATAGTTGCTTCATGGTTAGTTGATGCTTGTAAAGTGTTTTAAGATTCTTCTTTGATCATAAGTGTAAAAGTCACTTGCTTACACATGCTCAGTCCTTGATGAGTTCATAAGTGCACTTCCTTTATGAAATATTGAACAGGCATATCAAAGTCCATTAAGAGAGTTCCTATGCAATTTTCAACTCATGTCGATAGTCAATTGGCACTTTATTTGACAACCTCTGTTAATTTTAGGTATGTTCTATGCTAGAGAAATTTATTTCGATTTCTTTTCCACATTAGCAATCACATCGGCATAAATTAAACTACAGATAGAACATAAATATAAATCGCAGAAGACAAGCCAAGAAAAGAGGACACAAGATGTGGCACTAGCCAAGGACAAACCCCAATGTGGGGAAACCCTTGATCAATTCTTCTTTTATGTTCTTCAAAGTTTAGCTGAGAAAGTGAGAGAGATAGTACATTTACAATCGAAGTCAATCACTTTGACTTTTGATATCGACATGAGATCAGTTGAAGACATATTGCTTCAACTGATTCTCTAAGGTGACTCGTTCACCTATCATAGTGTTTCATCTCATCTATTTGCTGCACATTACTGTGTGAAACCTTGTTGTACTGTCACATGTGTTGAACCTTGATGACTGAGATGCTATCATCTCCATGCTGCTCATCATGCTGCATCTTCCATGGTCTTATTCATCATCAAGCTACCCATGCTCATGATCTCATTCATCATTATGCTGCCCATGCTCATCTCATCATGCATCATTATGTTGCCCATGCTCATGTTGCTTATTATGCTGCCCATGATCTCATACATCATGATGCCTTCCTTCGGAGATAGATACTCTGGTTGTTTCAGTAATTCCTGGTAGTTTCGGCTTTTCCGGAAATTCCCGGTAGTTTCGGCTTTTTCGGAATTTTCGGCTTTTCCAGCTTTTTTGGCTTTTCCGACTTTTTTGGCTTTTCTAGTATTTCCGGCTTTTCCAGTGTTTTCAGCTTTTCCAGCGTTTTCAGCTTTTCCAACAGTTCTGGCTTTTCCAAATTTTCTTGCTTTTCTGGATTTTTTGGTATTTCCGACTTTTCCGGCAATTCCGACTTTTCTGGCAGTTCTGGCTTTGCTGGCTTTTCCGGCAGTTCCGGTTTTTCCAATAGTTCCAGCTTTTTCAGCTTTTCTAGCTTTTCCGGCTATTCTGGCTTTTTCGGCAGTTCCGAATTTTCTGGCTTTTCCGGCTTTTCTGATTCTTCTGGCTTTTCTGACTTTTCCTTAGGATCTCTCCTCCTACTAAAACCCAAAGACAAGTAGAGAGAGGAAGAGATCCAAGTGTGTGTAGAAATGACTTGAAGTCCTCTTCTATTTATACTAAAACATAGAGGTTGAATAGACATGATTGTTGGGCTTTTGAGCCTACATAAGTTGCTGGTCGGCTTAACAATTTTTCTATAACATAAATAAATTCATAACTTCATAAATACTTATTGGAATCGGATGATCTTTAGATCAATCCTACACCTCTCAATGAGAGGGATCCAATAAAAATATCATCTGCTATAAATAATATGACCCACATGGAGTTTGGCTCTAGTTGTCAATTTTAACACTCCCTCTCAACTAGGGAGAACTCCATCCGCTGATCCATATGTCCAACTGTACTATCTCTGCTATAAGTGCCCTGCACTACTCTGCTTAGCTTTGCTAAGCTCTACTCAACTCTGCTAGCTCTGCTCAGCTTTGTTGGCTCTGCTATGCTCTGCTCAGCTCTGTTGGCTCTGCTCTGCTCTATTGGCTCTGCTCTGCCCTGCTCAGCTCTGCTGGCTCAGCTCTACTCTACTCAGCTCTACTGGCTCTGCTCTGCTCTGCTCTATTGGCTCTGCTGGCTCTGCTCTGCTCAACTTAGCTTTGCTGAACCATGAAGAAGAAGAATTGATCGAGAATGTTTCATACCATTCTCCACTGACCCGAAGTCAGTCTCAGAGTGTGTACCACTAGTCCCAGAACAGTCCTCAACCGACCCGAAGTCAGTTTCATAATAGGTAGAACTCCTACCACTGGTCCTAGACCAGTACTCTACTGACTTGAAGTCAGTCTCAGAGTATGTCCCACTGGTCCTAGACTAGTCCTCAACCAACCCGAAGTCAGTGTCATAGTGGGTACATCTGCTACCACTGGTCCCAGACCAATATCATTTATCCCATATCAATGAAGGTCATCCTAGCATATGGAGTACAGTAGATACATTGATGCGTCCATCGATACTACTATGGTCCCTATCCTCATTTCCCTGCTCATTGATCAAATGAGAGGTACTTCCCATGAGTCCTAGACTGCATGGGTAGGATGCCTCGACAAGAGAACTTAATCAATCATGTCCTCATAGGAGAACTAATCATCCTGCTACACAATTTCCATGGAGAACACATCATCCAGGTCTCACAGGAGAACTAATCATCCTGCTACACAATCGTCATGGAGAACACATCATCTAGACCTCATAGGAGAACTAATCATCCTGCTACACAATTGTCATGGAGAACACATCATCCATACCTCATAGGAGAATTAATCATCCTGCTACACAATCGTCATGGAGAACACATCCTCCAGACCTCACAGGAGAATTAATCATCCTGCTACACAATCGTCATGTAGAACACATCATCCAGACCTCACAGGAGAATTAATCATCCTGCTACACAAGAGAGTGAATCATCCTGTCCCACAAGAGAGCGAATCATCTTGTTCACAGGAGAGCGAATCATCCCGTCCATAGGAGAGTGAATCATCCTGTCCAACAAGAGAGCGAATCATCTTGTCCCACAAGAGAGCGAATCATCTTGTCCACAGGAGAGCGAATCATCTTATCCCACAAGAGAGCGAATCATCTTGTCCCACAAGAAAGCAAATCATCTTGTCCACAGGAGAGTGAATCATCCTATCCACAAGAGAGCGAATCATCCTCGAGGTAGTCACAGGCTTGTAGTTCGCCATTCCACATCTAGAATCCAACTCCCTCTTACTTCTGCAAATGAGAGGGTCTGCACCTGTTAGAAGTAGGTCGTCCTCATAAGGTGCTGGTATGAGAGGTCTATCATCCACAACCTTCGGATGGTTTGGATCCGTTTCACTCCTAGTGAATCTTAGCTTTTTTAGACAGCGATCTATCCTCTCATACTATGCCCGGGGTGTTTTGCTTCAAGCCATAGAGGGCTTTCTTCCACCTACATATGCGAGATTCCTGATTATCAATCTCAAACCCCTTAGGTTGTTCCAGACTTGTGGACTTGCTACATGAGGGGAATGGTCCCCTTGTAAGATTTTCCTTCAGTACATCTCAGACATGTACTTTCATGCTCCTTTTGAATTCAGGCATCCCTGTCGCCATCTGACTCATAGACCTTCGGTGCTACGTGACAATGGACATGGTCCCCAGTGGAATTACTACAATTTGACACAACCTTGAACTCAAAAACATCTTTGAAAATTCTATTTCCAAATGATCTAGGAGGATCTCGAGACACTAAGGGGATGGATAAAGGCTCGAAATTCGAAATGTCAAAAATGAGAATTTGATGGCATCAATTGAGAGGGCTTGTCTTCCTGATCGCGGTGGCGTAAACAATTTGTCAATCTGAGCTCGTATGCAAAAGATAGAACTCTTCAAAAATTAGTATTGTAGAGGAAAAATGGGGTTCATAGTGCGCCACATAGCATCCCAGTGAGCACGTGGGACCCACATGGCAACCCATCAAACACTGACACATGGCAGCCCTTTATTAGCCTCCTAAACCTGCACAAGGAAACATGAGATATTTTGATTATAACTACAATTTTATATAGTTATTCAAATTAACTATATAAGTAAAAACATATATTTTACCAAATCAAAAAAATAACAACCAAAATATATATATATATATATATATATAGATATATATATAAAACCATATAATATGGTATATCCCATTCAACATATGGTACAAACTAACCTAACAACACAAACCATATATAGCATATGGTTATATAATAAAATGTGGAAGGTTATAACCAATGTGTGATATGTATATACCATATCTGGTAAAGGTTTGTAACCATCAAATATACGCATGCAATATAAAACACATCCCAACAAAGGTTATGGGACCAACGAATAAGGGAGGCAATACGTGGCAGCATGGTTGTAACCAATGTAAACAAGTTATAACGTATCCAATGCATAATGGTTATGCTTGGTATATGGTAAAGATTGCAACGGAGATACATGAAGATACGACATGGTTGGGGCCAGCCACGTGGTGGTCCCGCCGCCCCCACACACATCAACGTACAACACCAGATTTCCGTAGGTTGGGGATGGGATGGGTGCGGTCCCGTGGAGTACGGGCCCACCCCCAATAAAGTTTAAAAAAATAATATATATCAAATGTAAAGTGGTATATGATAAATATAAACCATAACCATATTATGGTTTAATCCGCCCTAAGTTATATAAACTCATTTTTCTTTACCATTTGCAAGGGAGAGATCAACGGGCACAGATTTCGAGACAAGGTCGCAGAACTCTGAGCACTCAGAAAAAATGGTGGACGCTTCCCTGCGCAGAATTTTTGCAGAAGGGTGATTTTGGTCCAGTGTCAGAATTTAGAAAGTTTTATATCGATTTTGCACTTCTCGGTGATGGGAATCCAATGGTGGTGTCAGTTTCTGCAACAAAGCTCTCCAATTTCCGGGCATTTTTCAACATGGAGGTATAATGCTCCATTTTTGTAACTGATGCATGTAACTTCTTTTGATTCCATTTTTAATGAAGGCCTCCCCATCGATTGAGCAAGGCCTGGAGACGTAGTCTAGGAGGGACGAACTCCATTATCAAGTTCTTGTCTTCTTATGCTCTTCTTCTTCTTTCTCTCACATGTACACATTTAAAGTTTCTCTTTGGTTAAGCTACAAACTGTATATGTGATTCTTTTAATGCATCTATAAACAAAAGATAACATGGATCACCAAACACGTACCTTTCCATCAATGAGTGCCACCCTGAAACCTTTGACTTCCATTTCCGAGATGGACACCAGGTTCTTCTTGCAATCAGGTACATAAAAGTGATTCGAGGTTCCTTGCTTTCTTTGAAGAGTCGACCATTTCCTTGATGACCTACATTAGCTTCGGACACTCCTTCGCATAATGGCCAAACTTATTGCAACCAAGGGATCTGCCTCTCCTTCCACCCTTAGATCCGAACTTCCTAATGAAGTGATCTTTAGATGGGCCATCAGAAACTTCCGCTACGCCATTCTGATAATATGTTCTGCTTCAACTTCACCCTTTGTGAACTTAGAAGAGAGATGTGGAACCCATTGATCCTTTTGTCTTGTCCCTATTGTCTTTGGTGATTGCTCTTTCACTCTTGCTTGGGCATTGTCTTCACCTCAGCTCTGATACCATGTTAATTTTAGGTATGTTCTATGCTAGAGCAATTTATTTCAATTTCTTTTCCACATTAGCAATCACATCAGCATAAAGTAAATTGCAGATAGAACATAAATATAAATCGCAGAAGACAAGCCAAGACAAGAGGACACAAGATGTGGCGCTAGCCAGGGACAAACCCCAATGTGGGGAAACCCTTTATCAATTCTTCTTTTATGTTCTTCAAAGTTCAGCAGAGAAAGTGAGAGAGATAGTAAATTTACATTAAAATTCAATCACTTTGACTTTTGATATTGGCATGAGATCAGTTGAAGACATATTGCTTCAACTGATTCTCTAAGGTGACTCGTTCACCTATCATAGTGTTGCATCTCGTCTATTTGCTACACATTACCATGTGACACCTTGTTGTACTGTCACATGTGTTGAACCTTGATGACTGAGCTACTCTCATCTTCATGTTGCTCATCATGCTGCATCTTCCATGGTCTTATTCATCATCAAGCTGCCCATGCTCATGATCTCATTCATCATTATGTTGCCCATGCTCATATCATCATGCATAATTATGCTGCCCATGCTCATGTTGCTTATTATGTTGCCCATGCTCATGTTTCTTATTATGTTACCCATGATCTCATACATCATGCTACCTTCCTTCGAAGACAGATGCTCCAGCTGTTTCAGCAGTTCACAGTAGTTCCGGCTTTTCTGGCAGTTCCGACAGTTCCAGAATTTCCGGCTTTTTCGACTTTTCCAGCTTTTCTGGATTTTCCGGCTTTTCTCACTTTTTTGGCATTTCCGGCTTTTCCGGCATTTCTGGCTTTTCCTGCAGTTCTGGCTTTTCCGGCAATTTCGGCTTTTCCGGCTTTTCTGGTTTTTCTGGTATTTCCGGTGTCTCCGGCAGTTCAGGCATTTTCGACAGTTCCGGTTTTTCCGGAAGTTTCGGCTTTTCCGACTTTTCTGGCAGTTCCGGAAGTTTTGGCTTTTCCGGCTTTTCTGGCAATTCCAACTTTTCTGGGTATTCCGGCTTTTCTGGCTATTCCGGCTTTTCCGGCAGTTCCGACAGTTCTAGTTTTTCCAACTTTTCTGGCTTTTCCTTAGGATCTCTCCTCCTACTAAAACCCAAAGACAAGTAGAGAGAGGAAGAGATCCAAGTGTGTGTAGAAATGACTTGAAGTCCTCTTCTATTTATACTAAAACGTAGAGGTTGAATAGACATGACTATTGGGCTTCTGAGCCTACATAAGTTGTTGGCCGACTTAACAATTTGTCCATAACATAAATAAATTCATAACTTCATAAATACTTATCAGAATCAGATGATCTTTAGATCAATCCTACACCTCTCAATGAGAGGGATCCAATAAAAATATCTGGTGCCATAAATAATATGACCCACATGGATTTTTTCCCTAGTTGCCAATATTAACAACCTCCCTCACTCTGCTTGCAATTGTAATTCTAGTTCGGTGAGTTTTATCAACTATCGCTTTTGCCAATTTTTCTTTCAAAAGTGTCACTTCCATGTTCATGATTGTCTCTTTTTCTTTCTTTCATTTTAAAAAGTTGTATTTTCATGTTATCTTCACTCTGGCATGTTTCACTTTCAATGTCGTTCACATTTGCAAGTGTCGTTTTCATGTTTTCTTACTATCACAGGTGTCTTATTTTGTTCCTTTCACTCTTGCATGTGTCACACCTTTGCGCATCACTAAAGTTAATTCTAGCACACCCACCTACATTACATGGTCCTACATATCATTATAATATGCACTAAACACATTCTCACAGCTTAGCGCACCTTTTGGTCACAGTCATCACTTATGTCGTAACTTGTGTTCTAAGTGTCATTTCAACTATCACACTTAGAAATAAGTGTTTATATGTTGTTGTTTCAAGGTGTTATTTGTATTCATGAGTATTTCACATTCTCATAGCTTGTATTGGTGGCATTCATGTGCGTGATCCATGTCTGATTCATGTTCGGATGCATTTTCCTCTCATATTGTACTGGTCCTGCACATAGCCGTTTTGGAGCTCTTCTTGGTCCTCTTGCCCAATGCAAGTTCTGAAAGAATTAACCCCTTTACTAGGGGATGATCTTAGCCTATTCATTAGCCTCAATGATGAAACCTTTCTTGACAATACTTGTACATTAAGTTCTCAAGGCCACATCAAATCAATGCACATTAAGAACCTTCCAATGATAGTCACCTAACCCTTGTTGATTCATACTGACTCGTTGCATTGTGTTTTGATCACATATACCTTGCATGGCACATAAATAACTCCTAGATAACAACAATGACCCCTTATATCCCCTTACAGAAGCAAAATATGCAATGAAAAGGCCTCTCTATCCTCAAAGTGTAGTGAAAACCTGCCTAGGCAAAGTGACTTCCCTTCTATGGCTTCCCTTAGTGAAAGTGCATTCCATATCAACAGTTAGCCACTGTTGGGCCAAATTGCACTAACCTAAGAGGAAAAGTGCATTCCAAATGAATAATGACCCCTTTTTGTCCATAATTATGCTTTCCTTAAGGCTTCATCTTCCCTTCAGTGCATGGCGCAGTCTCAAGCCTCAAGCTTTCACCCTAGTTCCTTGAACTTCCTCATTGCGATTAACACTTGTCAAGCCTCTCTTTCTCAACGCATGGTGTTGTAGCAAGGCTCAAGGTGGATTTCTCTCATCCTTTGACTATTCAAACTATAGTCTTCCTCTCTTTCCTTTTGGGCGCATGGCGCAGTCTTAAGCAACAAGCTCACCACCTTGTCCCTTGAGCTTCTCCACTATGTTGGACCATGGAGATCCCCTCTTTACAATGTATATCACAGTAAAAGTGAACAATGAAGCCTTCTCAGGCTAATTTTGAGTTGAACTACACCTTCCTTATCAAGCCTTCTTCTTTCAATCCTTCCACAGACCTATTTTTAGTAGTTCATTCCCTGAGCTAAGTAGAGATAGAATAGGTAATTTCAAGACTAACTTTCCCTTGTCATGAATGATCTACATTGGTGGGAGTACTCTCCTAGCATGTTAAGGACATGTTCAAGGAATATAGCAAGGATACGACCCAAAGAATAACTTGTATAAAAAATTCACAAAGGAGAACTATCATGAAGACATGAAGCAAATCGAGACTATGAAAAAAATAAGACATTGCATGATGACCCAAAAGATTCCAATATTAACGCAAGACCCCTTGGAGGGTGAATATAATAAACAAAGTGCATATTTCATAAATATGAAGTGTTGATCATATATTTCATGAAGATTGAAGACAAAGCAACAAAGAGAGAAACTTGGCATTGCTATCTCATCATGAGTTCCATGTCATCATTGTCAAGTTGTAACTTGTACAAGTGTCATCACTATGTCATATGTGCCCATGTTTCTTTTCACATCATCATGTGGAATGTAATGATGTGTTCTCAAGAAAAGGACCAAATTCAATATATGGAAGTCCAAGGGTCATATGCGGAATATGAAAAGTCACATATGGACAAAATAGAAGTTCAAGAGTAATTTAGAGAAGTCCAAAAGCAATTTAGAAGTTCAAGAAGTTAAAAGGTCATATTGGAAGTATAAGAGTGATGAGGATACGAAAGCCTCGTTCCTCTTGTTATAAAAGCGACCTCATAACTCAAGAAAAAGACTTTGGGAGGCTTAAGCTTTGGAGAGCTATTCTTGGCTTTGGGAGGCTTAAGTTTTGGAGAGCTATTCTTGGATTTGGGAGGCTTAAGCTTTGGAGAGCTATTCTTGGCTTTGGGAGGCTTAAGCTTTCGAGAGCTAGTCTTGGATTCTCTAACTTGGCGTAGGAGAGAAAAATTTATTCTTTGGAGAAGCAAGAAGTGACTCAATGTTCCACTACTAGAACTAGTGCCTCACCATTTTAACTGTGTACTTGGATCTTTCACCTAATATTGAAGCTCATTAAGCCAACATACTTTCATGCATGTATCATGGATTTTTTGAGACTATTCTTTAGATGCTTGTGGTATATGTTATATTAATATGTACAAAGGAAATTGAATTACTTTGTTGGATTTGGTACTAATCTTGTTGAATGTATGTTATATTTTTTTTCATGAATCATTGTTATCTTGTGAACTAATTTGTAGATAAATAAATATGGGCCTTGCTCTTGTGTGCCTCTTTTGGGTAGTACTATTACCTCCCTCCAAAGACTCACTCTTGTCTCCCTCTCATGAAGGTCCCCTTTTACACATTGCATTTGGTGCTACACAATGTCAACTTACTTGCGTGTTCAATGGTTATGTACATAATATCTTATGTTATTCGTTGAAACCAAGGAGAACCTTACATTTATGGTGGCCAGACTGATACTTTGGATAGGGCTCTGTTGTGGTCACCAAAAACCCCCCTCTTTTTTTAGTATTAGCAATAATATCAAGCAAAGGGGGACCCTTAACAAAAAATCTCAAAAATATTTTTATCAAAAATTTTTGTATTTAACTCCCTAAAAGCTATATCGCATCGCAAAGAGAGAGTGAAGCGTTTTCCTATGCGCATAAGTAAGTTGCAATGAAGCGATGTGACATTCATCGCATCACATATTTTTGAAAGCGCCCTTAAAAGAAAATATAAACAATCGCCGATGGCTGATATGCGACGTCGCATATCGCAATGTCGCATAAACAGCACACAATGAGCAAATGAAAATTGCGATATTGCGATTTGCGACCTGCGATCTTACAAACTGCGATTTTGCGATTTGCGATCTGCGACGAATGAGACTATTAATTGCTGTGATACGAATCGCATAAACCACTCATCGCAAAGTTTTTTCGGCATGATCTGTAAACCCAAAATTGAGCGCTCACCTTAAGGGAAATTAATGATTGCACGCCTGAGTATCCAAAGATGATCGTGTTGTGTTTTTCGAAGAGTCAAGTCATTATGAGTGTCATGATTATGCATTCATTAGAACTTAAAGCTTTCATGTCAATCTTTTCGTCATTTCTCTTGTCCTTTGTGTAAACTGTAAGGCAGCAACTAATATAAATCTATATGCAGGAAACATCTGAGGAGAAGGGGAAAGCGCCAATACTAGAAGAACAGAGAGGAGATGCCTTCGCAAATAGATGCCGCATGCAGCGGAGCCGCGGATTCCAAAGTATCACTCCACAGACAGTGATGAAAATAGACTATCCAAGACTCAGAGTCAAAGGCGCACAAAAGCAGCATGTTTGCAAAAGATCCTGAAGCTCAGATTGGATAAAGCAAAAATAAAAATGCTAAAAAGGGATGATGATTCAGAAAAGCCTGGAACAAAGAACGGAAGCAATTTTCAATACGTAAGATTGTTCAGGCAACGAAATCCCTAACTCATTGAGTCATTCGCACGGCCGGAAACCGAAATAGCAACAACACAATCAATTTGAAAGAAATCTGGGTTATACTAAGTATACACACAGCAAATACACCCAGCCAGAGGAAGATTTTCAAAAGTATCTTCTAGTTTGTTAGAAAGAGGTGCCAGCTTTTGTTATTTCTACTTTTATCGCTCGAAGCAAAAGGAAAAGACAACCAGCCGACTCTTTCCAGGCGAACGTCACATTGCTTACAGCACTAAGGAGCAGATACAGAAACGGTTAGAAATTAGATTCAATTTTTAGAAATAAATTTGTTTTAGTAAAAGGGCGGTCATTTGAAGCCGTTCCTAAATTCGTGTAATTAAGATTAGTTAGTTAGTAGTATTTAACCCTTCTCATGGCATTTGGAGAAGGGTCCGGAAACTCGTCAAAAAACTTGTCCTCAGAACATGCACTTTTGCACCCTCGGAGGTGGTTTTTGATGAATGGATGGATCGAGATTTATTTATGTTTGCATTTTAATGTCTGCTACTGATGTTGCACTTCTGTACTCTTAGTAGATGTTAGAAGTAAGTAGAGATAAATCGTTATTGCTTGAAGTTTGTGAGTAAAATCAGTCATAAATGGTACTTTTATCTCTTGATTAATTTCTGCTCATATTCTCAGAGTGATATACAACTGAGTTGTTTATATGTTGATGTATGAATGTCTGGGTTACCATTTGGCACTTTTGTACGGTGGAATCATTTGTTTGTGCTTAACATATGAATAACTTATCATGCGATATGCTGTTCACAACTATTTTGCCTAAATTCTTATGCAGAATGGTTTATCTTAATTGATTTATATTCTTATGATAGCTGAATGATCTTTATTACCAGTTATTGTATGAAATCTTTTTAGATCGCATGATGAAAGAATCCTACCCCGGGTTAGTATAGATTAGATGTGTTGTTTTTGTTAGATTACAGTAGCATAGAGTCAGTTTAGAGTTTAGAATTAGATTAGCTTAAAATTACCTCTAGATTAGCATCATCAAAATCTACACACACACACACATCCTTTAAACTGGGAAGCTGGTCCCATCATCCCCAGTCGGACCTGCTACACCAAACGAGCAAGGAGCCGCCAACCAGGTTCCGGACCGGGTGGGTATCCCCCTTGTTGTTAACCCGATTTTGGGGCCCTCAACATATTTGGCGCTAGAAGGAGGGCACGAACTATGAATGGAAACTAAGTCAAAATCCAAATGCCATTCTGAGAGTAAATCACCCTCATCAACTCCCCCGACTTCTCCAATGCGGTTAAACCCGGAGTTAGAAGTCGCTCGAGTATCCACCGCTGCTACCTACCCTAATATATCAGACCAAAATCTTACAGCAGCGTGACTTCGCAGTACAATCCTGCTCATCCCCTGACCAGATTGAAGAGTGAAAAATTTGGTATTCAACCAAGTGAACTCCCTCTCCCTACTAGGAAAAGAGCAAGGAAAACACCACCAAAGTCTGACCGTGAGACTCTTTCATCTACTTCGTCCATTTCAACCCCCTCACCGCGAAGTCAATCACCCACATCCTCATCCCAAATCACTCATCCATCTTCCACGACCCTCCCTCTTCAATCATCAAAGATCATAATATCTTCATCGCATCAGGGATCGTCTTCGGCACTTTCATTAACTAGCGGCTCAACGATGGCCCAGTCTCCATGGAATAATCCTGGGGCGGTTTTAATGCCTCCACCCCTGAGCCCAATACCAACCCATCTTGAGAAATGGCTACCTAAATTCAATCCAGAAACAGGCATGCTAGCTGAAGAGCATATCAATAATTTCATGCTTTCTGTTAATCTCAACGGAGTTACCAACGAGGACGCTGTCGTCCGGCTTTTTCCTTATACAATGCAAGGAACATCCGGGTCATGGTACTTTTCGTTACCTTCCGGGTCCATCACAAGTTGGGACATTTTTCAAAGTCAATTCCTCACCAAGTTTGGCGATGATAGATCAACAGCGACATTGATCAATGACCTATCTAATCTTAAAGCTGAGGCTAGAGAACCCATTAAAGATTTCAATTTACGGTTCAATAAGATCCTCAACAAAATTCCCGCTGCTTCTCAACCTAGCGAGGAAGTAAGATGTGAATGGTACATCACGGCCTTACCATCGAACTTGGCTATCTTCGTAGATAGGGCAAGCAAGACGACCTTAGTTGAAAACTTGACTGAGGCGTTAGCAGCAGAAAAAAGCGTAGTTGCCCTAGAAAAGAGATATGCGATAGAAGAACGCAAATCTAAGAAAATCTCTTTCAAAGAAGACACCAAGAAGAAGCAAACGAAAGATCCTTTCGATATGGAAGGATTACAAAAAGTGTTAAAGGCCATGTCCAATGAGATGATTGACATAAGAAAACAAGTAGCAGAAACTTCTTCAAAAAAGCCCTACAGATCTTTTAAAGGAAATCCTCCCATGGAGGTGAAACCACCCAATGTTGTCTCAAACGTCGAATTTGAAGAAGAAGAAGAAGAAGAAGAGAATACCACTGAAGGGCAGACCGATGATGAAGAAGTTGTGAAACTACAAGGAATGTGGGATTTCATCCTCCCACAAGAAGAAGATCAAGAAGCATTTCCGGTTAGCACACGAAGCAAAAATCAACTTGATCCTCCCCAAACTACCCCTAAACAGAAGGGCGCAATCCCTGCAACAAAAGATAAGGTCGCAACAAAGAAAACAACTGCTAGAGCGACCCAATTTATCCCAGTCCAATCAGATCAAGAACCTCCATCAAGAACACTGATAGTGTCGGATGAAATGGAGTATAACATTATCGATGACATGAAAAAGACTAGGGCTAATATCACTCTTTACGAATTGAGCAAATTGAAACATCAACAGAAAATAATGATGAAAGAATTACATGCCGTGTCTACTACATCTTTACCTACAGCTGTAGCTTCCCACAACATGGGAAGACCTCCAACCAACATGATCAATAAGATTGATCCAAATGACATTGCCTTGATTGGAGGAAGATCAAGATCTCATACTCCTCCTTTTCTTCTCACTTATGAAATTTTCAATAAAAACGTGCACAATTGCTTGGTTGATTCTCGTGCTTCAACGAATATTTTACCCAGATCAATATGTGCCAAATTGAATGTTTAGTCGCAAAAATCCGCAGTGCGCATAGTTCAACTTGATCGATATCAAGTCGAAGTGATTGGTGAACTTAATCAGGTGACCATAAGATTGTCGTCTAACCCGAAAGTATGCCAGGTTATCGACATTCTAGTAGCTGATATCCCTGAATTAGCAGGGATTGGTCCGAAAAACTCCACGTATATTTCTCAACCGACTGGTCGCACATGTGGTTACCCTACAATGGTAAACCCAATCAAATAAAGGTTGAACGAGAGTTGCACCAAAAATACATAGTGACTGAATTGGAAGGAGAGAATGAAGCAATAACATACAACAGCAGTATCATAAGCAATTACTCAGTAGATTCTTTCCTCGGCAATTTCAATGCTCACACCTCACCTTACTTAGAAAATTCAGTTTTGTCCCAAGTTGAAATTTTTTCCCAAACTGATGATTCAAAGTGTTTTAAATTTTTAGATAACTCTGTAAATACATCTTTGTTTTGGAAATTATATTTTGATGGCTCTAAATCTAACGAGGGAGCAGGAGCAGGATGCATTATGATTAGCCCAGACGGAAACAAGACCATGCTTACATGCAGACTTGAGTTCGATTGCACAAACAATACAGCGGAATACGAAGCCTTGGTGCAAGGCCTATACAAAGCAAGCGGGATGAATGTTAAGTATCTTCAAGTCTTTGGAGATTCTGAAATTGTCGTCAAACAGGTACGTAACACCATACATTGCCTGTCAAGTCATTTAAAGCACTATCAATCTTTAGTACAAGATCTGACTTCACATTTCATAGCATTCAATATTTCGTCAATCCCAAGACTCCAAAATGCGAGCGCAGACCTGTTAGCTAACGTAGCCTCTAGACTTATTCCCTCTGAAGATTTTAGTCCCGATAGGTTCTCGATAGAATTAAGCTTTAGACCATCCATCCCTGACAACATCACCAACTGGAGAGTATTCAACGACGATCCTGACATTGTAAATTTCCTCACTTCTGAAGGATCCTACTCAAATCAAATAATTGACGAAGACCATCATGATCACCAAATTCAACAAAATAGCACTGATAATGTTATACCTAAATCGGTGGTTAAGTTAGAAGATTTATATGATTTGAAAAGTCGGTTTAAAGGGTCTGCCAATTCTAAACTCTACAGTTCAACTCTGAATTATGAATTAGTGAACCTAGGAACCGATCAGAAGCCACAAAACGTTAATCTGGGCCACGGCCTAGCCCCTGAAGAAAAATCAGCATATATCCGTCTTCTGAGACAATACAAAAACGTTTTTGCATGGAATTACAATGAGCTGAAGACATACAACACTTATATCATTCAACACACTATCCCTATGATTGACAATGAAAAACCTGTCCAGCAGAAGCTCAGAAAAATCCACCCCAACTTAGAAAATCAGATAAAGACTGAGCTAAATAAGTTGTTGAGAGCCAGAATAATTTTCCCCGTCAGACATTCCAAATGGGTATCCAATATGGTGCCCGTTAGAAAGAAAAACGGAGATATTCGAATCTATATTGATTTCAGGAATCTCAACAAGGCCTGTCAGAAAGACAATTTTCCCCTCCCACCTATGGAGCAAATACTACAGGCAGTAGCGGGCTCAAAATTAATGTCTTTCCTGGATGGATTTTCAGGATACAATCAAGTGCTGGTACATCCCGATGATCAGTTGAAAACCACATTCCGAACCAAATGGGGCACATACGCATATCGGAAGATGCCATTTGGTCTGATCAATGTCGGCGCTACCTTTCAGAGAGCCATGGACATCGCGTTTAAAGGTTTAGTCAATAAATCGGTAGTGATTTACCTGGATGATATAACAATGTACTCCAAGAAGCGAAGCGACCATCTCAAAGACTTGAAACAAATCTTTCAAAGATGTTTAAGGTATGGAATTTCACTTAACCCAAAGAAATCTTTTTTCGCATTAAGTGAAGGGAAATTGCTCGGATTCATAGTGTCGAAATCTGGTATTCACATTGAACCTGACAGAATCAAAGAAATTTCCGAAATATCCATTCCCCATAACAAAAAGGCCATGCAATCTTTCCTTGGACAAATCAATTTTGTAAAAAGGTTTGTCCCAGATTTTTCACGTATTATTTCTCCTTTACAAAATATGATAAAAAAGAATTCAAATTTTAAATGGGGCCTAGATGAGCACGAAGCATTCAACTTGATCAAACAAGCTATCATCAACGCTCCATCTTTAGCTACCCCAAAATTTTCAGAATCATTTATCTTATACACTTTTGCCTCAAAGAAATCTTATGCTGCGATTTTAACTCAAGCAAATCAAGAGAAGGCGGAAGCTCCAATCGCATTCTTTAGCTCGAACTTACAAGGTGCTGAGCTCAATTATTCAGACGTGGAGAAACAAGCATATGCTGTTTTCAAAGCGATCAAATATTTCAGACCTTTCTTACTTAAAGCCCATACCAAAGTCGTCGTACCGTTTCCAGTGGTAAGAAACCTGTTGGTACAGAAGGATGTGGGCGAAAAGAGAGCAAATTGGATTACCGCTTTACAAGAATATGATCTTGAGATCAAACCATCAAACATCGTAAGAGGTCAAGGCTTCTGCAAGATGTTAGCTGGAGCATCGAAAATTTCTGAGAACTCATCTGAAGAGGTACATACATATGAGGTAAGCCTAAACGACGCAGAATCATTATATGCGGACACCATTTATTATCTTAAGAACGGGTATGCTCCATCACACCTGGATCACACCAAGAAAAGGGCTCTGAGATTGAAAGCTAAACAATACCAGCTAATAAATGATGTTCTGTTTAAAAGGAATTACGATTCTGTACTTCTTAGGTGTCTTGAGAAAACTGAAGCCGAAAAGGTTTTGCAGGAACTCCACGATGGACCAGCAGGTGGACACTATGCTAGAGAAACTACTGCACATAAGATCTTACGTGCAGGATATTATTGGCCCACGTTGTTCAAAGACTCATACAATTACGTAAGGAAATGCCAAATCTGCCAGACTGCTGCAGGGAAACAAAAGAAATCGTCCATGCCACTACAGCCGGTTAACATCGAGCAACCATTCAGCCAATGGGGCTTGGACATAATAGGTGAGATCGTTCCTCACTCTTCTAAGCAGCATAGATATATCCTCACGGCAGCAGATTATTTTACTAAATGGGTAGAAGCAGTTCCTCTCAAGACAGTCAATTCTGAAAATATTATTGAATTCATAGATCAATTTATCATCACTAGGTTTGGATTGCCAACGGCCTTAATGTTTGATAATGCGTCATACTTTTCTGGAAATAAAATGACTGAGTTTGCACTTAAAAGAGGGTTCAAACTAAAGTATTCTGCCAACTACTATCCGCAAGGTAACGGGTTGGCTGAATCAACAAACAAAAACCTAATCAGGATTATTTAAAGAACAGTCGACCAAAACCAAAAGAATTGGCACAAAGCGCTGGTAAATGCTTTATGGGCAAATAGAATTACAAAGAAAGCTTCGATCGGCACTTCTCCCTTTAATTTAGTTTATGGGAAAGAAGTGGTTCTTCCTACTCACTTAGTCATTCCCTCTTTGTCTTTAGTACAACACATCGATGAAGTATCTACTTCCTCTTTACAATTGAGACAAATGGAAATAATCAAACTAGAAGAACGACGAGAACAAGCTAAGAAAATCCATGCTCACCACCGAGCGCTAATAAAATCCTCTTTTGACTCAAACATCATAACCAGAAAGAACTTTCAGATGGGAGATTTAGTTTTGAAATGGGATAAGGCTCATGAAGAAAAGGGCAAGCATACGAAATTTCAGAAACTGTGGCTTGGTCCTTTTCAGATTGTAGAAGTCAGAGGCCCATCGACGTTTATGTTGCAGGATTTGGCAGGTAGAAGAGATTCTTTGCCTGTGAATGGACAGATTCTTAAAATGTATTTTCCATAAGAAGATTATTCTTCTATTTTTGTAGGATAGTTTTAGTTTGTTTTTTTATTTTTATTTTGTTTTTCTCTTTCTTATAAATAAAACCGGTTGTAATCGATCATTGAAAAGGATTCATGAAAGAGCACACTAACTCTCTATCAGATTTTGATTTCACTTGTACAAATAGCAAAATTTTCGAAAAATCTAATTTTTATTATTGACAGATAGAGTTAACTTTGCCCTGAATATGATATTAGTTTCAACCTCTCAAAAAGACTTTGATGAAAGCAACCTTTGGTAACAAATTGTTTTATGTCAGCACAATGAAAGGTATCATCAATAATAAAATAAATATTCTCTGTAAAGCTGTTGTTTTCAAACTCTATTATTGTCGTCCAGAGCTTTCTTAAGGAAAAACAATGACTGCCTCCTTGCTAAAGGAAACCGCAGCATTCAGAGAAACAATCCGAGAAAACACTATATCTCAAAGAATAAGAGGTCTCATCACGAGCCGGCTTATCATGATCACAGATATTATAACTTGCTGACTTTGCCAATACTGTCTATCAAAACAGGGCAACGACTCAAGATTGTTGCAATCAAAAGACAAGGGGTCTCATCACGAGCCAGCTTGTTCAACAAAAGTGTAAATCAAGTGAGTGACTGTGTCATAATTTGGCCACCAAACCAAGACATTGTTCTTTAGAGAATAAAAAAAGAAAAAGTGTCAAAAAGGATTTTTCTCTGAAATGTTGTAAATAACCTCAAGCAGGAAAAAGGATCATTGCTGGATAACATGGTAACCCTGTCGAGGCTATGGACGCTTGCGGGCAGCAGAGGCTCTACCTACGACAAATGAGCATATTTTAAAGCCAGTACGCAGAGAAGACCTTATTTTATCTTTAAAAAGGACCGAGTAATGTCTGGTATGAATGCAAGAACTAAGCCTAAAGAAGCAGACAATTGGAATAAGAGAAAGGTTGAGACGAAGTATCATTGACAGGATGAAGGGTAATCTACTCTATCTGTCCATAACAAAATTTAGACATATGAATTTTTTTTATATTTCGGAAGTGGAAATGTCAATAGAAAAGCAGAGATAACTGGTTCTTTACAATGAATCGCCATTGTTGTGGTCACCAACAACCCCCCTCTTTGTTTAGTATTCGCAATAATATCAAGCAAAGGGGGACCCTTAACAAAAAATCTCAAAAATATTTTTATCAAAATTTTTTGTATTTAACTCCCTAAAAGCTATATCGCATCGCAAAGAGAGAGTGAAGCGTTTTCCTATGCGCATAAGTAAGCTGAAATGAAGCGATGCGACATTCATCGCATCGCATATTTTTGAAAGCGCCCTTAAAAGAAAATATAAAGAATCGCCGATGGCCGATATGCGACGTCGCATAAACAACACACAATGAGCAAATGAAAATTGCGATATTGCGATTTGCGACCTGCTATCTTACAAACTGCGATTTTGCGATTTGCGATCTGCGATGAATGAGACTATTAATTGCTGCGATACGAATCGCAGAAACCACTCATCGCAAAGTTTTTTCGGCATGATCTGTAAACCCAAAATTGAGCGCTCACCTTAAGGGAAATTAATGATTGCACGCCTGAGTATCCAAATATGATCGTGTTGCGTTTTTCGAAGAGTCAAGTCATTATGAGTGTCATGATTATGCATTCATTAGAACTTAAAGCTTTCATGTCAATCTTTTCGTCATTTCTCTTGTCCTTTGCGTAAATTGTAAGGCAGCAACTAATATAAATCTATATGCAGGAAACATCTGAGGAGAAGGGGAAAGCGCCAATACTAGAAGAACAGATAGGAGATGCCTTCGCAAATAGATGCCGCATGTAGCAGAGCCGCGGATTCTAGAGTATCACTCCACAGACAGTGATGAAAATAGACTATCCAAGACTCAGAGTCAAAGGCGCACAAAAGCAGCATGTTTGCAAAAGATCCTGAAGCTCAGATTGGATAAAGCAAAAAGAAAAACACTAAAAAGGGATGATGCTTCAGAAAAGCCTGGAACAAAGAACGGAAGCAATTTTCAATACGTAAGATTGTTCAGGCAACGAAATCCCTAACTCATTGAGTCATTCGTACGGCCGGAAACCGAAATAGCAACAACACAATCAGTTTGAAAGAAATCTGGGTTATACTAAGTATACACACAGAAAATACACCCAGACAGAGGAAGAGTTTCAAAAATATCTTCTAGTTTGTCAGAAAGAGGTGCCAGCTTTTGTTATTTCTACTTTTATCACTCGAAGCAAAAGGAAAAGACAACCAGCCGACTCTTTCCAGGCGAACCTCGCATTGCTTACAGCATTAAGGAGCAGATACATAAACGATTAGAAATTAGATTCAATTTTTAGAAATAAATTTGTTTTAGTAAAAGGGCGGTCATTTGAAGCCGTTCCTAAATTCGTGTAATTAAGATTAGTTAGTTAGTAGTATTTAACCCTTCTCATGGCATTTGGAGAAGGGTCCGGAAATTCGTCAAAAAACTTGTCCTCAGAACATGCACTTTTGCACCCTCGGAGGTGGTTTTTGATGAATGGATGATCGAGATTTATTTATGTTTGCATTTTAATGTCTGCTACTGATGTTGCACTTCTGTACTCTTAGTAGATGTTAGAAGTAAGTAGAGATAAATCGTTATTGCTTGAAGTTTGTGAGTAAAATCAGTCATAAATGGTACTTTTATCTCTTGATTAATTTCTGCTCATATTCTCAGAGTGATATACAACTGAGTTGTTTATATGTTGATGTATGAATGTCTGGGTTACCATTTGGCACTTTTGTACAGTGGAATCATTTGTTTGTGCTTAACATATGAATAACTTATCATGCGATATGCTGTTCACAACTGTTTTGCCTAACTTCTTATGCAGAATGGTTTATCTTAATTGATTTATATTCTTATGATAGCTGAATGATCTTTATTACCAGTTATTGTATGAAATCTTTTTAGATCGCATGATGAAAGAATCCTACCCCGGATTAGTATAGATTAGATGTGTTGTTTTTGTTAGATTACAGTAGCATAGAGTCAGTTTAGAGTTTAGAATTAGATTAGCTTAAAATTACCTCTAGATTAGCATCATCAAAATCTACAACACACACACATCCTTTAAACTGGGAAGCTGTTCCCATCATCCCCAGTCGGACCCGCTACACCAAACGGGCAAGGAGCCGCCAACCAGGTTCCGGATCGGGTGGGTATCCCCCTTGTTGTTGACCCGATTTTGGGGCACTCAACAGGCTCCTACTCCAAATGATGTGAGGTATAATTGGGAATTCACATCGAGTATACCCGTTGTATGTTGGCGGTATCCAACACCGCCAAAAACTCCCTTCCCTTACTCGGTTTGACTATAAGGTTCATTTCCATATTATTATTCTTTGGTCTTTATGTTTTATCGTGTTGTCATGCTCATTGTCTCTTGGACCTCAACTATTTTCTACAATTATATCTCGGTGCATCAATGTTTTTCATTCTTTTCCTCCACAATTCATGAATGGGTGCTTCCTTTGGATTGGTGGTCTTCTTGCCATCCTCGTCGTTTTAAATCTTAGACCGTGCAGGGATATCATTTAATTTCCTAGTCTTGGTGTGCAGGGCTTGGAACCCAAGTTAATTATTTATATGATTTTAATAGAGTATAGAGCCTCTTACCCTAACCAAGTCAAGTCATTACATTTCATCCTCTGAGTATTTCTCTCAAATATTAGTCTCTTTACTCACATAATTTCTAGAAGTGTCAAGTTACTAGAGTCATTTCTTGTTTAAAGAGTCTATGGAGGTGTTGAATTACTGGGGTCCTTTCTTACTTTAGTCGAAGCATATATCTGGGTGGTTGTTATCCCCATTGTTCCCTACATCTTTCTATATGATATTACCATAAATGGTTTCCCTATCTCTCCTACCCACATTAATCCTTAGTTTGGTTCGTATATGTCCTTTGGTGTTTTCTCTAGTTTATATCATTATTGCACCTCTACCCTAATGGTTCCTTGGCAAATAATTCCTAGTCGCAGAGGTAGCTTGAGAGTATTGTCATCCTCATGAAGATGACTCTTTGAATGGGAGTCTGTGCTAAATTATTTCAATTCAATCCTTCCATAAGGAAGGAGATTCTCCATTTGGAGTCAAAAGAGTTCGATGAAAGGTATTACTTCTCTGATTCAGAGATTGTTGGAGATTGACTAAACCGAACTCTTGATCCAAGGAGATTCAGGAAATTTCATCTTCATTTCTTACATTCTATAACATTACATCGGCAATTAGAGACTCTGCTCCACATGGTTCTTCAGGACAAGCAATCCGACAACTACAAATTGTTTGGAGGCAAAAAATACAACAAAAATATTCTTCACAACATCTTGTATAGCCTTCACTACATTGGGGCCAGGCTAGCAAAAGTGGAGAAATTTGTAGTCTTTGATTCTGAGACTAAGTCAACAGAGGAAAATGATTCCCTTGATGTCATCAATATCCCCCCATTGCATGTTGCACCACCAATAGTTTCCTCTCCACAAGCAAACAATTTGTCGCCCCTCTCTCTGGTTATCATCTTAGATTAGAGTTCTCACTGGGTTCAGAAATTGATACTCTTGCATGGATGTGATTATGATGGTATGGTCTTTCTGGTGTTTCATGTTTCATTGGTTTCCATTTCATACCTTCGAATTTATTTCTTTTGTTACAATACTCGTAGCCACTTTTTGATACAAATTTCAGGGAGTGGTTGTTTGTTTTTCTAGTGATGCTAGTTTACTATTCATAGTGGATAGCCATACACTGCTTCAAGCCAATGGTGAATATAATTGATAGATAATGTAGTCGTGTATCTAATCATGTTATATTTTGTTATGTTTTAGCATAGTATAGTGCAATTTGTATTTTTGAAGATTTTGCAAACACTGAGTTGAGGCATTTGCCTCGTCGGTGAGTCATATGGTAAGTGGAAAAGAAATTATATATATGTAATACTTCCTATTATTAATAGAAATCATTTTTAGGAGCTTACAAAAAAAATGGGCTTTCACTAGATAAATGGGCAAAGGTCCAATAGTGCCTTTATCCAACATATTAGTTTAATATTTAGATTCAGAGCAAATTTTCAAGGCCATGACCAGGAAATCCCAAATAACTACATCATGTCCTAGATTCAATAAATGTATAATGTGATTATAATTTATAATTTAAACAATAAATTATTTAATTAAAAAATAATTTAGCGTGTCTATATACATATTTAATGAAATGTTTTGGTGTAGAATAATGAAAAAATAGAGGAATATGTTAAAGAAAAACATGGAAAAAAATACGGATTATTAATTGAAACAATATGTACCCAAAAGTTAACGTGAAAGCTCCAAAATCACAACTAATACATCATTAGGATTCAAGTCAAAATTATATTTTTTTAAATTTTAAATAAAATATAACATTTAAATAAATATCTTATTTATTATTATTATTATTATTTATATTTTTTTTGCTTTTATGTTATTGCATTATTTTTTGTTTCGGTATATTCAACAATGAGAATGCTTTCATTACATTCAATAAAGAGGATTAAAAGAGAGGCACATAATTAAATATTAATTTCAAAATAAATTTAAACATTTAATTAAAAAATAATTCAATGTGTCCACACACCTTCACTGAAATGTTTTTGGTGTAGATTAATGAAAAGATTGAAAAAATGGAGTAAAAGAAAAATGCATGGAAACAAAAAAATATGGATGTTCTAGGTCCAAAATCACCAGTGGTACATTATTAGGATTAAATTGAAAAATTGTTCATGAAAATTATATTTATGAAAATTTTGTAAAAGCAAATAATTAAATATTAATTTCAAAGTAAATTTAAATAATTAATTACTAAAATAAAAAATAAATAAGAATGCCTACAGACTTTTAATGAAAAATTTTTCGTGTAGATTAATGGAAATATAAAAGAATAGTAGAAGAAAAACACATGGAAGCAAAAATATGTCAATTACTATCTAGAAACTAGGAAATTGAAACAATGAGTACCAACCAAAATGACCACTCGTATATTATTAGAATTCAAGTCAAAATTATATTGATTAAAAATTGAAATAACATATAACATTTAAACCAGTGTATACCCATCTTAATTATGGATCTATCAAGTGTGAGAGGGTTCAAATCCCTCAAGTTACAAACCTCTTTTTTTAGTGCAAAATTTGAGGAAAGGTTTGCACCTTGAGGGATTTGATCTCTCTCAACGCTTGACAGATCCAAAGTTAAGATGGATCTACATTGATCATATTATAATAAGAAAACTAAGTCACAAGTTTTTCTTCAACGAAATTAAAAAAAAACTAAGTTTAATACTTAGAATTTAAGTATAGTTGTCTGAAAGTGAAACCTAGGTGAACAACTCAACCTATAAAACCAAAAACGTAAAAACATGGTCTTTATTTTAAATATATTTTATATTAAAATTAGTAATATTTTGTAAGGTAATATTAATTTTTATCAATGGATTTGTGTAGGTTTGACAATTTTGTACTATATCATCTTTATTTATAGGGAAACAAGAAACTAAAATATTATAAGGAGGTGATCAACCTAAACTTGAAAATAAAAAATCTCTCTTTTCAACCAATGTTAAGAAGAAAATGAACATCGTTAAAATAAAAATAAATTCTCATGAGCTTCATGGTGAAACTAGACATTGGTCAGTGTCCAAAACACCATGAAATGAAAGTCTATCATCATTGCCACACTAACAGAGTTAGAAATGAAAAGCACTTTCTCTTTGATTCTCCATCTTATACTTATATTCTCTCTAAATTTCAAAGTATTTATCACATTACCAACCTTTACTTTTAAGTTAGCAAAACTATGATGATCTTGCAACTCTTCTCTTAATACTTTTTGAGCATAGAAATAAAATTATAAAAAACTCTGAGTAATCTCTTGCCTTCTTAATTTCCAATTGACCATATCAATCTAAGGAAACTTTAATCATCGTCGTCATCATAATTTAATGTATGCTTATTTAATTGACACCATGTTAAAACTATCATATTTTTTGTTGGAATGGAGATATGTTCAAATGATCATCTTTTTTAATTTTTAGTTTTATGTATAAATATATTTATTTAAAGCATTGATATATCAAATGGTTTAATGCAGAAATTTTATTTTTTACAATATTATATTCATATCTATCAAATAAATATAATTGGGTGATAGATTAATAACATTTACTATAACTTAATAAGTTATATTAATGTAGATCACATGCACCATCAACATTCAAACTAAGCACCCTTCCTAAGGAAGATATATCCACAAATTCAACAATGCTTAGCTTAATGAACAAGATCGTTAGTTAAGGTATCCTCCTCAAGGAGGATGTTCTCACCATTCTAGTTGTGTCCAACTAAATATCGAGTCCATAAGGGACTCTTCATCATTTTGAGTTATTGTTTGTTGAGTGACTTGTGTGTAAAGCATGTGTGACCTATGTGTGTTGCATGTTTTTAGCCCTTAGTTTGCTTGCATGAGTTTTTTCTTTTTTCTTTTTTGTTTCTTCTTTTTCTTTTTTATCCCTCGATCCATGTGGACCTTCAGTGAACTTATTGTATTCCTACATAAAAATTAGTTGGCTAGAATACCAATTTAAGTCAACTTGCATTTAGGATATTATCTTCTATATTGATTATTTGGTTATTGTATTTATTTATATGTTAATTGTCTCTCCAAGCTAATGTGTTCACCTCTCAGTTGTGGTTTTGAAATTTGAGAGGTTAAATATACATCATTTGGTATCAGGGCATAAGCGTAGTCCTACTCTTTCACTAGCACATCTTAAGCTCAACACCTCACTTAACAATATTAACATATAATGGTATAAATCCAAATATGGTTCCTTGGAGTATGCCTCCCACCCAAATCTACATTAGCACCTACTTTGTATTGGAAACTAGGCAATTACTGAGAGTGGGGCGAACCAGTAATTGTGTCTTTTAAATGACCAATTTCAAATTATCTTAACAACCTTTTAACCTTTTCTTTAAAAATTAGCAGAGTTAAGTAGGCATTCAACAATTAACTATGAATTCAAAGGAAAACACACAAGCAACACATGTAGACATTGTTAGTGTCAGTGTTTGCATACTGCCATCAGTGATCAAAAATCCTCTTTTCATATTCATGTTAGGGTTTCGTTCAGAAATTTTTGTCATTCCACCTAGTCCTCATTCAAAAATTTACTCACTAATTGATATGAAATCACTTATGAATGATCTCAATTAATTAATGTAGGTATTACAGTCTCATGCGGTGGATATACCTATGTTATTTTAAGCAACGGATCGATAAGATTGTGAAATACACAGGCATTGGAAAACAGTAAGAGAAACACAGCAAGTAAATTCAACAAAAAAACACAACAATTTAATAAGGAGTTCACCCAATCCTCCTGGGCTACGTCTCCTGGTCTAGCTTTCAGTGGTGGCCTTTTTTTATTGTGTCTTTAAGTAGAGTTTTTACAATGAGGAGCTCAATTTGAGTCTCCTGTAACAGATGATGCTCAGTAGGGTGGTACTTGGATTCCCCAAGCCACTGGAGTACACAGACTCCCCCTTACCAAGTCTCGACCTCAACTGGTCTTAATGGGATGAGTCCAATTTGGTACTCAGTTCCCGACCAATATCCTCACAGGGATTGCTTGAACCTCTCAAGCCTTCTCGGTTCTATCTGCTCGATGCTGCCTTAGCTCTGCAGGTCAGCTCGACTTCTTTGTTCTCTGCTTCTTGCTTCACTCTCTATTATGTCTCTTCTCTGTTCTTTGTCTCTTCATGGCTAAAAACCAATATGTCCCTTGATTGTTTGCTTCCTCTTTCGGCTCTTCGGATCACCTACCTCCATCCACTGGAATTCCCTGCTTCTATGTCATCGCCACTGTGTAACGTTTCACAGAGAGGTGGCCACTTGTCTCTTTACGAAATGGGCGCCAGCTTCCCTCGAATGGTCGTTATTTTGGTTATTCTGTGAGATGATTCATCTACCAGCTTAGCGGTCATGTTGAACCCCAAATTCCATATGCCTCAACTTATTCTTCTGCCTAATCCAGTCCTCCATCGGGTGGATTCTCCGCTGTTGATCTGGGGCCTCCATATGCTACAATCATCGCTTTTATCGCATGGGTGAGCTGCTCGACCGTTACCCTGCGATGAGAGCAGTTTTCTCTCTCATCTGCCGGACACGCGTCATTCAATGTATGGCATCGCGCGTTCCCCTGCCAAACCCGCTTACCGCTTAAAGTGCTTGTGATATCCCGCTAGTTTTGGGCACGGGACCCACCTTCTGACGGTTTGGGTATTTCCGCACAATTTTCCCTGTTTTTCACATGACCAGGTGCCAGGGTTTTTCCTTCTCTAAGGTTTTTATCCTACGATACGCGATTAGCGCTATCAGAAACGACCTCTATTTTCTGATCTGGACTCCCTATTTTCTAGTTTATGCGACTGCGTGGTCTCCATGGGCCAACGGTCAGCGTGCTTTGACCAAGGATCCTCGTTGTTCCATGCTGTCTAAAACTGCCACTATCCAAAGGTCCTTCCTGATAGCTCGTTGTTCACAAGATTTTGGAGTCTGACGTAATTTGAAACAGTCATAGAAACTCTAATAATTTTCAAGGATCCAATTCGGATCACGGCCTTCCCACTGAAAAAGCTTTTGGACCACCAAAAGTTTCTTTTCAAGCATCGACTAAGTGAGGATACAATTTTCTCACCTATCCAATCTCTATCCATTTTTCACTACTCGGCTTTGAACCCTTGAGCCCAATTCTGAGGTACTCAACATCTCCCCTATGCGTCGTTCTCACCTTCTTGTCCAGAACTGTCTTCCTGCAATTCATTAAGATATTCAGCTAGCAAGTCATCAATAGAAGGAAATTGACTCTATTCTTCAAGATCTTCAATTAACGAAGGTTCAAATAGTCTCAAGCTGTCTGCATTGACGATTGAGTAGATGTGCATATAAGCTGGAAAATCAAGGTGAAAAGCATTCTAACCAATTTTCTTAAGGATCCTAAAAGGTCCATACCTTATTGGTTTCAGCTTTTTACCTTCACCTTGCATCCTGTCCTTGCTAATATACAACCAGACTTGATCACCAACTTGGAAACTATGCTCCATCCGATGCTTGTCATGCCTTGCCTTGTATTTGGCCTGGCTCTTTTCCAGCTGTTCTTGTACTGCCTAATGGATCTCTTAGATTTGTTCAATGAACCTAGTTTCCTTGTCCACATCGTTGTGTCCCTTAACTGTTGTGTCCTTACCAAAGACAAAATCCAAGGGAGACCTTGGTGTGAAACCAAAACAAGTCTCAAAAGGAGATCTCTGTGTAGAAGAATGTTTGGCTTGGTTGTAAGCATGTTGCACATAACACAAATGTTCATCCCAAAGCTTAGGATGCTTACTGCAATATCCCCTGAGTAACTGGATCACTGTCCTATTGACTACTTCTGTTTGGCCATCAGTTTGTGGATGGAAAGTTGTGATTTTCTTCAGTTTCGTGCCCATCAGTTCCCACAGACTTGACCAAAACTTTCCCACAAATCAGGTGTCTCGATCAGATATAATGGAAGTGGGTAATCCAAAATGAACCCATACATGTTGAAAGAATAGTTTTGTAGTTTTTTCAGTTGTAATCTGTTTATTACAAGGTATCAAAATACACATTTTGCTGAACCTGTCCACAAAAACATATAGATAATCATGACCTTTCCTAGATTTAGGCAGTCCTCCAACAAATTCCATGGAAACACTTTCCCAAGGATGAGAAGGAACTGATAATGGAAACACTTTCCCAAAGTGACCTGATATTAGAGAAGTGTGTGCTTCTCGAATTATCTTTAGTCTTTCAGTTTGTGGAATGGATAGCTTCCCACAATGATATAGGAGTCGGTCGTTAATATGATAATCCAATTCTTCTACTCATTTGCCTTGACTTAAAGTTGCGTATACATCTTTAAATTCTATATCTTGAGCATATTGTTCAATGTAGCTCTCATGTAACACAGAATTATGCTTAAGTATAGTAGATGCATTTATAATGGGTCTAGATAACATATCTGCAAATTTATTGTGTATGCCCCTTTTATATCTGATGACTAGATGAAACTGTTGTAGCAAACCCATCCATCTATAGTGTCTTGATTGTTGCAACTTAGTTTGGGAGTGTAGATATTGAAGTGGACGATGATCAGTATGTATAACTGTTTCTTTGCCCATTAAGTAATGTTTCCACTTTTTCACACTCTGTACTAATGCATACAATTCTTTAGCATATGTGGGATAGTTAACTACTACAGAACTAAATGTCTCAAAATGATAACATATGGGTTTACCGTGTTGTATCAACACTGCTCCCATGGCATAGTCACTGGCATCTGTTTGGATCTCAAACAGTCTTTGAAGATCTGGCAGTGCTAGTATTGGTGTTGTACTAATCTTTTCTTTCAAGGTGTCGAAGGTTTTCTGTTGTTTTCCTCCCCACTGAAACACCTTGCTCAATCCTGTTAAAGCATGTAAGGGAGCTGCAATTAAGGAAAATTTAGAAATGAACTTTTTCCAATATTGTGTTGCTCCTAAGAAGCTCCTAACTTCTATAGCAGATTTGGGTTTAGGCTAGTTTAGAATAACTGCCACCTTAGAGGTATCTATCTTCAATTCACCACCCCCTACTATATGTCCCAAATCGTTCAAAGATGTTTTTCCAAATTCACATTTTGAGATTTAACAAAAAGTTTTTCTCTTTTCAAAACATCTTGTGTCTGCTTAATATGATTTAAATGTTCTTCCCATGTTTTGTTAAATATCAAAATGTCATCCAGATACACAATAACAAAATCATCAAGAAAAGGTCTGAGTACATCATTCATTATTCTCATGAAATTAGCAGGAGCATTGGTTAAGCCAAAAGGCATAACCAGCCACTCATACAATCCCTACTTTGTTTTGAAAGCAGTCTTCCATGCATCTTATTCTGCAACTCTGACTTGATGATATACACTATGCAAGTCTAACTTGGAAAGATAAACAACTTCTTTCAATTGATCTAATAGATCGTCTATGCGAGGAAGGGGATAATGATTTTTTATTGTTATCTTATTCAATGCTTGGTAATCAATGCACATTCTCCACGAGCCATCTTTCTTTCTCACCAAACGATTGGTCACCCACATGGTGATGTGTCAGGTCTGATGAACCCCTTCTCAAGCATCTCCTGCGCCTGCTTCTTGATTTCTGCATTCTCTAAAGCGGACAACCTGCACATTCCAATGTTCGGCAATGGAGCATCTTGTTGTAAATTAATACCATGCACAATTTCCTTTTTGGGTGGCAGACCTTTAGGTTCTTGAAACAAGATATCATACTCTAAAGCAACTTTTTCTAAATCATCTTGTTGTCTAGCATCACAGGCCTCAAATACATTGGTTTTATCAGGTTTCTTTTCCTTTACAACCATCAGTAAAAATTGTTTGCATGAATTGATAATTCGTTTCATCTGCCCTGAGTTTATGAGAGTGTAATTATTCTTGAGCTTATGAGCTCTTAAAAAGTATTTGATTCCATCTTTAACGAGTAGATACTTGTTCTTAGCTCTATAGAAAATAGCTATTTTATGTCATACAAGTAAGGACTTCCTAAAACAATTCCACATATATGCAAAGGAATTATGTCTAACTCAACCTCATCTACAAATGTTGACCCAAAAGAAAACTTGAGTTTGCATTGTCTAGTCACTTGTAGTTGTGCTTTATCACTTAACCATCCTAATGGGTATGGTTTCTTGTGAGGTGTAGTCAGTAATCCCAACTTCTTTGCAATTGCTTCAGAAATTAAATTTACTTGTGAGCCACTATCAAACAAAGTATCAATCTTTTGATGTTTGGAAATAACTCGAATATGGAAAATCTCATGTATTTTTCTCTCATTTTCTTCATCAACAGTAGATTGTGCAGAATTACTAGTAGATGATTCATAATTCTTACCTTTTATACCTGTGGCTACAATGGTTGTTTCATCTCCTCAGTCCAACCCCAAATCTTTCTGAATAGCTACAACAGTCTTCTTCTTCTTTCCCTCGAACTTCTTAGGTCTCAGCTCCGGATGCAGAATCCAACAGTGCTCATCATCATGCCCATCCTTCTTACAGTGAGTGCATGAAGACTTGCTTTTCTGTGTAGTGTTGGCCTTCCTTGCTTTCCATTTATGTTTTCTTTTCTCCTTATTCTTGCTTGCAGTGGGTTGGGATGATCCCCCAACTTCTGGGTTTCCATTCTTTCCTCTAGCTTCTAGATGCGTAGCTTGAACAAATACCTCATCTATACTAGTGGGATTAAACATGAGGATAGTGTGCCTCATGTAGCTGTGTAGACCACTGATGTACTTCAACAGAGTCTTAGGTGAGTCTAATGAGATTCCTAGAATCAAAGCTCTCTTCCTAAATTCTTGGGTGTAACCTTGTACACTTTGCCCTTTCAATTGTCGAAGAGTTTTCCATCTCATCATGGCTTGTTGCATGTAGGCCAGTGGATAGAATTGCTTTTTGATTGAAGAAACAAATTCACTCCAGACAAAAAGAGTCTTACCATGTCTCTTCATATCAGCTTGGGTCTTGCCTTCCCACCAAACCAAGGCAGTGCCTCCAAGGCATAGGCTGGCCAACTGAATCTTACTCTTGTCTGAATCAATAATCTGCACTTTGCAATAAACATCAATTTGTCTAATCCAATTTTCCAGCTTTTCTGCATTCAACTCTTCATCATATATTGGTAAATCAAATTTAACATCTAGTTTAATCAAAGACATCTTCTTTTTATGTTCGGGGCTATTAGGAGGTGTGAGAAAGTTTTCTTCTTTCCCTTTGCCTTTTGGGTGGTCATGGAGGAGAGACTCTTCTTCTCCTTTATCTTGTTTGGAGCCTGATGAATCTTCATCTTTATGTTTTCTAAAATCCTTATACATTTCCTCTACCATGGACCTTATGGCCAAGAAACTATCTATAAATTGAGGGTCTGGCCCCACAGAACCTTCCTCCGACATTGTCTTCTGAGGATAGACTCTTCCAATTTCAGGATTAGTTTCGACCAACTCTCCTTCTCCTAATTTAATCTTTGATCTAGTTAGCATTCAACAGCTAAATCCAGCACAAGCTTGTCTAACCTTAACAACCTATAGCTCTGATACCACTTGATCTGAAATCACTTATGAATGATCTCAGTTAATTAATGTAGGTATTACAAACTCATGCGCTGGGATATGCCTATGTTATTTTAAGCAACAGATCGATAAGATTGTGAAATACACAGGCATTGGAAAACAGTAAGAGAAACACAGCAAGTAAATTCAACAAAAAAACACAACAATTTAATAAGGAGTTCACCCAATCCTCCTGGGCTGTGTCTCCTGGTCCAGATTTTAGTGGTGGCCTTTTTTTATTGTGTCTTTAAGTAGATTTTTTATAATGAGGAGCTCAATTTGAGTCTCCTATAACAGATGATGCTCAGTAGGGTGGTACTTAGATTCCCCAATCCACTGGAGTACACAGACTCCCCCTTACCGATTCTCGACCTCAACTGGTCTTAGTGGGATGAGTCCAATCTGGTACTCAGTTCCCGAACGATATCCTCACAGGGATAGCTTGAACCTCTAAGCCTTCTCGGTTCTGTATGCTCGATGCTGCCTTAGCTCTGCAAGTCAGCTCGACTTCTCTGTTCTCTGCCTCCTGCTTCACTCTCTATTCTGTCTCTTCGTTGTTCTTTGTCTGTTCATGGCTAAAAGCCAATCCGTCCCTTAACTGTTCGCTTCCTCTTCCAGCTCTTCGAATCGCCTACCTCTGTCCTCTGGAATTCCCTGCTTATGTGTCATCGCCATTGTGTAACGTTTCACAAAGACGTGGCCACTTGTCTCCTTACAAACTAGGCACCAGCTTTCTCTCGAATGATCGTTATTTCGGTTCTTCTGTGAAATGATTCATCTGTCATCTCAGCGGTCATGTCGGACCCCAAATTTCATATGCCTCAGCCTATTCTTCTGCCGAATCCGGTCCTCCATCGGGTGGATTCTCCGCCATTGATCTGGGGCCTCCAGATCCTACGGTCATCGCTTTTATCGCACGGGTGAGCTGCTCGACCGTTACCCTACGATGAGAGTGGTTTTCTCTCTCATTCGCCAGACATGCATCATTCAATGTATGGCATCGCATGGTCCCCTGCCAAACCCGCTTACTACTTAAAGTGCTTGCGATATCCCGCTGGTTTTGGGCGCGGGACCCGCCTTCTGACGGTTTGGGTATTTCCGCATGGTTTTCCTTGTTTTTCACATGACCAGGTGCTAGGGATTTTCCTTCTCTGATGTTTTTATCCTGCGATACGCGATTAGGGGGCTTTTTTATCATGCGTTAATCGCGTATCAGAAACGGCCTCCGTTTTTTGATCTGGACTCCCTATTTGCTAGTTTGTGCCACTGCACAGTCTCCATGGGCCAACGGTTAGCGCGCTTTGACCGAGGGTCCTTGTTGTTCCGTGCTAGCTACAACTGCCACTATCTAGAGGTCCTTCCTGATAGCTCGTTGTTCACAAGATTTTGGAGTCTGACATAATTTGAAATAGTGATAGAAACTCTGATAATTTTCAAGGATCCAATTCGGATCACTGATGGTAGCCCTAGTAAAAAAACCTCACTCTCCCTCAAAAATTCATACTTGTTGGCTGACCTTTATGTCTTACTGAGCAAACATCAATCATAAAATCTCATTTCATCATGTCTTTACGTCATTCAAGTTAACATGGAGTTTGGTCATTCAAGGTCCCATTAGGTCACTAGGTTTCATTTTCCAAGGTTCAATAATACTCCATTTCATCTCATAAGGTTAGCAAAAGTGTGAAAGTGATTGAAATAATATTTCTTTATCACCTGAAGAAGATTTGTTAGTATTTAAAAATGATTTTCGAAAGTTGTAATTTTGGTTTCAAAGTATGATTTTCATATGAAAGTGTAATTTCATTCAAAAAAGAGATGTAATTTATTTTTATTTTTTTTATGTAATTTTATGTTCACTATATGTAATAAGTATTGTTCCTAAGCTGCCAACTCAATCTCTATATGCCAACTTCATCAAAGCAAAGTCAAATGTAAAGAGTGCCAAACTCTAGCATCATCAATATGCAAAGAAGAAAAACAAAGTGTAAAGGGTAATTAGCAAAGTTTTCAAAGGTGAATTGAAACATTAGAAAGTGGGTTTTAAAATCAAAAAATAAAATTCAAATTCATTTGTCTCCTACCATCGTTGAGAAAACTCCAAGAGAGCATTTTTAAGTTCCTAGGCGAAATTGAAAAAAACAAAGCAAGCATTGCGTGTTTTCCAAAGGGAGGGCGTGTTTGCTTGTGGCGCTGCGCACTTTCCTAGAAAAGCCATAAACACTTCTAGAATTCGCCAAATTGCCTCCAAATCTTCAGCAACATTGTCTTCAACCTCCAGCAAGTGAGTGACAGTTAAATATATCATTATTCTCCTTCCTACAGTCATTCCTTATGGTATTTTGAAAGTTCCATTAAAGATTTGGTGTTTTATTGATTTCAAACCCTAGTATCTCCCTCAAATCACCATTTGCACTCTTAATTCCCAAATTGCATTCCCCTACACTTTCATACCCTTCCCTCATTACAATTCCCTTTCCCTTTCCCTAAACTCTTTATCTCAATACCCTAAGCCCTAGGTGCTACAACTACCTAGGCTCCCAACCCCCAACCTATAAATAATTTCCCCATCCTAAATTCCAACATATTACTACTCCTTGTCCCCTCTCCCATTTCATTAATCCCTAGCACCATCTCCCTCAATTTCCCTTTCTCATTTTTTATTCCTAAAAACCACATTCCACCAACATCATACCTCCCTAGGGTTTTGACATTAAGACACCATAGCAGAAGAAGAAAACAGACCATACAGTGAGGGAGAAGAAACAGAGGTGAAGAGACCGCACAAAGGGGGGAGAATACTCAAATTTGAGCCAACAAATATCAGGGAACTCTTGGCATCTCCTATGGTTGTGACATGTTTCAAAAATGTTGGCTGTTATGAATTCTGTGAGAAAATTCAAAAAGTCCAACACCATGCCATGTTGACCATACTTTTCGTATCTAACCTCCATGACAACCAAGTTACTCTAGTTGGTGTCACTTTTAATATATCCACTGCCATTATATCAGCTACCACCGAGATCCCAAATGTTAGGGAGAAATGGTTCAAGCAAAGTGAATTGGAGGAACATTACTATGAGCCCTTCATAAAATCAAGGTAGAAGAATGAGAAAAAGAGGTTTTTTCCTTTTTCTTACCTCCTGGACAGATATGCCCCAATGATGAAGATTATCATGAAATACTTAACACCATTTAAATTATTTTATATATTTATATATTTTTTATTGGTCACCTAATATAACTAATTTCCATTAAATTATAATAATTTTTATGACTCTGGTCCTAAAGTCAAAATTAGCCGTTGGTCAAGATAGTCGTTGGAGGCTCTGCTCAGACTATTTAACATGCTAAGCTGGATCTATTTCTTCAACTTGTCCTGACGATGAACCACACTAGTTGGTTCGAAACTTGTCAACAAATGATTTATCTTGTGATTTACACTGAAGAATTTCTCTTAAACTTAATATGGATCACAGAAGCCTCAATTCAACAACATGAAATACTTTTCATGTGAAGGTGTATTTTCTAGACTTTTACAGCTCTTAATGCATTTCACTAGGGTAAAGATGCTCAACATACCCTACTACCTTTTCCGGAGCATTAATAATATGAAATTTATTGTCCAAAAAAGAGAGTACGAACATCAAATGAGAAGTATTTTCCATCATTCCCTCATCAAAATCATAGTCCTCTATCATCTCAAAGAACTGAACATTGCATGGAGTGCCTTCATAGCCAATGAGATATTCGCTAAGCCATCTATTCAGCATGCACAAAATATGCCTTCATCATCTCATGCTTCCACTTCCATTCCCCCATCTTAGCCCACAACACATTCATCTTCATCAAATCAGTCTCCTTCACCAAATTCACCACCCTCATCACCTTTTCATCATGACATTGGATCACCTAGAAGGATTGAGGTTAGTAAGCCGAAGAGGGCTAATGTAGCCAAGGTTGAGCCATTGACAAGAACATACTAGAGAGGTCACAGGCATGTGTTTTCTCCACACATAGAGGGAGGTGTCTTGCCTTCTACATCTGTAAAGCAGGTAGACAAAGGCAAACAAAAGGTGACTGAGGCACAGATTGAGGCAGAAATCAGACATGAGGAGGACCTCCATGAGACAAAACATGATTTTGATATTTTTGACCTAAGTGAGCATGATGATGATGAGAACATTAGTATAGTCATCAAAGGAAAGGATACCAAGGTTAGAGAACTCCAAACTAATCTTGACAAGGCCAAATTTGTCATAAACTTCCTTGAGCATGAGAATAAGTAGTTGAAGACCAAGCAATTCATTGATGAGATAAAATACATCATAGCTTAAAGGGAGGCAGAAAAATCCAAGTTTTTGTTAGAAGAGACACTTGAGAAGCATGGTTTGCTTGAAGATCAAGATGAACAAGCACCAAGAGGCAAGCCTAGAACCAGAGGTTTAAAAAGAGCCTTGGAACTTGAAAGGAAAAGGAAAAGAGAGATAGTTGATGAAGCTATGCTTGATGATCAATTCTTGGATATGATAAAAGAAGACAAGGAAGGTTGGCTTCAAGCCATCAATGATCACTTGGAGAATTTGTTGAAGAAATCTAAAAGGGACAAAAACATTCAAAGGAGAATGGCCAAACACTATGCCAAAAGAGAAAGAAATGCAAGAGCAAAGCTCAAGGCAACAAATGCAAAGATTGAAGCCCTAACTCACCAAGAAAATAAAAAGAAACTTTCTATACTTGCAGAGGCTTCACTCCAAGCATAGCCACACCATCATCAGTAACTTCACCAATTTTGAAGCATTTTGGTTGATTTTTTGCAAGTTCTGCCTTTTTGTGTGTGTTCCTGGATAGCGCTATATCAGCAAAATGGTCAAGGGCGTTGCATACTTTTTTGAGCCACTTTTTGAGCAAATGAATACCACCAGTGGATGCCAAATGATCAATATATCTAAGAAAACCACTTTTCCAGCCTTAGTTTGCAAAACTAGCAGGTAAAAAGGGAAAAAAACAAGCAAACAAGCAAAAAATCATGTTTCTGCCTCAATTTTGGCCTAGGCGTTGCGCATTGAGCAGTCTTGGGAGAATGAAGTTTTGAGGGGTAAAATTAGCTTCATTTTGCAAACTGGAGGTTGTAGAAATTTCTCTATAGATTAGCTAGCTCTGATACCATGTAGAAATTATGCCTGTAGATTAACCTGATTATGCAATATAACTAAAGAAACATACTTAATCTACTTCTACAATCAAACTTGCGAAAGCTTAATCGATTTGAGCAAGATCAAGCAGAACACATATAACATAGAAGAAGAATCAATGCACATGAAACACAGAAGAATACTCTGGGGAAAGCCTCAGCTAAAAACCCTGCTATTTGTATTATCATACAAGGTGGAAATATCTCAAAATTACACAAAGCTTTAGCTCTCGCAGCTAGCCAGCTCTCAGTGCAATCCTCCTGGATGCTCACAGGAAAACAAGGCTTCTCATAGACCTTCTCCTCTGCCCTCCAAGCCTCCTATTTCCTTGCGCAATTTCTCCTGGGTGATCCTCCTGTTACCAAGGGAAGATTGATCACTCACACTGATCCTACACCCTGTCAGAAATGCGCAATCCTCAAGGAACCTTGTTCCTTCTGCATGGATGAGTTTCCTTTAAAGGAAAATTACTCTAACTAATAGTACAATGTCCCTGTCTTTAATCTCAACTGGGTCTTTCTCCAAATAGACATGCATGAGTTATTTATGAGAGAATCCTTAGTTATTTGGAGTACACTAGTTGCATGCATGCATGCATTAACTAACTGAACTCACAATTAGCTCCTCAAACTATTTGGAACTAATTTAACAGAACTTAAATCAGTTAACTGAGCTAACTAATTACAACTCAAATACAACTCATCCTTATCTGCTTAATTAAGGGATAATCTCCTTAATTTAAGGGATAACTGTTGCATGACTTCACAAAGACTTTTAGCTTGAATTTCTCCAACTAATTAATCCAAGATGAATTAATTAATTATTTTTCAAGAAACTAGTGAGACTAAATTCTAATTTTAATTCAAGGACAAATTGAAATTGGAATATTCTAAATGTTATTTTTAGCATTTCTTGTTGCTATTCTCAACAAAAGGCATATTCAGAAAGTAGACTTGAAGGTATTTCCAACAAGCCATCTTGAGCTTAATTTTGACACCTACAACTCAGTCAAAATCAGTCTGCAACAAGGAGGGTGCACTTGACACTGTGAGGGCGCACTTGGCAGAAAAATGGTGCACTTGACCATTTGCTGATATTTTTGAATTTTCATTGTAATTTTGACTTTCATCTCAGAAAATGATGTTTTCACCTATGTAATTGAGGATGGTAAATGTAATAATGATGTGGATAAGTTACCTAGGGGTATATTCATCAGGTAAAAGTTATCATCAAGTCAAATGAATCAGTTTCAATGTAATTAGGAAGGAGTCACTTAGAGCTCCCTATACTCCAGCTATCAGTTTAGATTTTTGTGGATCTCTTCCTCACCTCAGGGATTCGACCCCTGAGGATGCGTGAATGTGGTTTTGATGTCTATATCTTCCCTTTATTCACTCTTAGCAAGGGTGGGAACCATTTGGATGTTGTAGTATTGATCATAGACACTATTGTATCAGAATTTGGTCGGTTTTAATAGATGAATTGCAGCTATTTCCTTGGGATACCTGTGGTATGGTTGTCTAGCATTGTTTTTCCTTTAGTTTCATTTTGTATGAATGTATTGTTGCTTCATATACCATTTCATGTTTATTGTATGATCTCTTTCAAGTTGATAAACATAAATCATCTCACATGCACTGTTTTGGGGAAGTTTTCATAGTTCGCTCATCTTTGTTCAATTTAGGAAGAATACATCTTTCATGCTCTTCCTAACTCCTCACCTATCTGAAAATCATCTCATCCCAAGGAACCCTAATGTGCTAGCCTACCTACCTACCTTGCCCCTTTGAATGTTCGCAATCATATCTAATTTTCCATGACCTATTTTTTTGACCTAATATCACCATCCAGCAAAAACCCCATCAAATCAAAACAAAACAACATCTGCACTTTATAACTAGCATAAAACCCTAATTCATCCAGCCCTCTTGGTTGTGATTTTGTGGAGAGAGCCCTCTCCAGCTTGGTAGGGCTAGATACCAAGTCATAATGTTGGTATGTGGTTACCTCAGATGGACTCTTCCTCAGCCTTGGAGATTTGGAGGAGTGATAACAGACACCATATATAAGTGGAAACCGATAAAGGGAGAAAACAATGAATTTTTGTTGTGATGTAAAGGAAAGCACACATTCCCTCTTTTACATTAATTTTTGTAGGCTTCTACCTACGTGAGGATTCAACCTCGCTTTTCTTCTGCAAGCTACAACTTGTTGGGAGAACCCACTCCCTCTTCTTATAGGCTCCAACTTGTTCTTTTTCAGGCTAATACCTGAAAGGAGACACAAATCCCTTGATACATGAAAGTTTTATTTTGTTGGCTTGTCTGGTCTCTAATTATGAAGTATTCCTTCTATTTGTCTTTGTTTTATACTGTCTCTACTCCTTTATAACTACTTATCTTCTATGCTCCTCTATCTCAAGTCGGCTTCTCTTTTGCTTCTCTTCCTCAATTCTTTCTGTATTTCTCTCTTTTCCAAACAATTCACGAACCAGGTCTCTCATGAAAATAAATCAACGCAATAGTTCTACATTCTAACATGCGTATTTATAGATAGCTTGTTGTCTTTTTGTATTCTAATGCATGCATTTGAAGTGAGAAGATGGTCTAGTCATTCATTTCACATTCTTCTCAAAGATGGAATTGACATAACCAAATGCCTAGCAATGGAATGCAAAGTCTTCCAAATGAATAGTATTTTGAACGTTTGTTGTATTACAAATTCCTAGAAATGAATCATCTCTAGCCTTTGGAGTTAGGGATAATAATATTACATTAATGATTCTCATGTTATGCAAATCATCAACTCCTAATACACACAAAAATATATCAATGTAATTTCAAGACTCTTCTAATGTAAATTTTGTGAAGCATTTCTTATGCCTTCTTTAAGACAACAATGATATGTGATATTCTAGTGGTAAAATTGTTTGGAACAGTTTGAATATCATCATTCATAATCTATTATTTTAATCTGATAAACTTTTCCTTCAAAATATAATCCTCTATCCTTTTAATTTTCAAAGGATCTTCCATTACTTTGTCATGTTTTTCCTTAAAACTAGTTGATAGGACATATTTTCCAAGGAGGAGGAACTCATATTGCTTAATCTAAGGATATGTTGGACCCATGATGACCTGGATGATCCACTAATGTGCCTACCAATTGTACAACTAGCTAAGAATCCAAGACTAAATCGAATTCTAATTGAACCCAAGTATTCTTATGGAAAATTTGTCAAACACATGTGGCGACACAGGTATTGCTTCATTATAGGTCACAGTGAAGGCCATAGGTTTTTCAAAAATTTTTCAGAATTCTTAATACTGACAAGGTCATTATGTGCAATTTCTAGTGAATAAAAGTTGTTAGAATTTCCAAAAAAAGTGAAGATATCCCTACAACCATTGCTCCAATATTTTCATGGTTCCTTCCGTGGATGCCTCATTATCTTTTGGCTCTGATTGTTGGTCTTGTATTGATGTTGAGACGTTATATCTCAAGGCCACAACAAAATCAATGAATAAGGGAATCATTTTAGTTTCAATTTTGGTGTGATTAAAAATTGTATTGAAATACAACAAAGACATTCCTTGCTTGACACAATACTTGGCATCCACACCCTGCATTAGAATCACATTAATAACAGATATATCATTGTTGTTCATGGCTTTCCTTAACTCTCATATTTTCTTCATATAATTTTCCCAAGTCATGTATTGGCTTTTGTAGATGGTTCTCCTTTTCTTATATTTGCTTTCTCAATTTGTCATTCTCTAAACCATGAGAATTGGATGGAATGGAATCATCTGAACATAAACTTCTAGTATGAATTTGACGAGTATTGGAAAGTGTTATAGCATCATTCCCTTCTTGATTTCTCTGTGGTTCTACCAATTTATATGTTTTCCCTTTGCAAGGTCCAACGTCTTTGTTAGGAATGTGCATAAAATGGCCTTTAATCCTTGTATAATTTCCTTTCCAATTAGCTTGATAAAGTGTACACTAAACTTTTGTATTTCCACCTCAACCCTTGGGTCAGTTCTCCTCTCATAATATTTCCGAAGGGGAGTAGGAAAAATGATGACGTAATGTGAAAGTTGGAATGGAGAAAATAAAAATAATAACTCAGAAACTATGGACCTGGACTTCCACTTTGTTGGGCAGGATAGTTTCCAGCCTCCAAAATAGGAGTGCCAACCATGTTGATCGGATGAAGAAATATGTTCACAACCCTAATCAAAATCAGAATAAGAGCTATAAATATAACTATAACTAGATTCAAACAAATGTAGGAAATAAAGATATTCCTCTTTTGCAAACTCAGTAAATTTGTTTTCTTCATTGAGTATATGATTGATATTGATCATATGAAAGTATTTTATCAAGTCCAATTCTTAATTGTAACATCTAATATGTCTTTTGTTTCATACACTCCATTGTTGCTTTGTTTCATTATAGACCCCTAATGAATTCAATGTAAAATGCCTCAATCTGAGTGTAATCCTCATTTACAAAGGTGTCATTATGAATAAATGCATTGTCCCTTAAGTCCTTCAACACATAGCCAATGGCAGAAGTACAGATTCCATGATTCTTCGACTGTATTCATGTATGCTTATACATTTAGGGGATCACAATGAGTACTCCTTTGACATTAATGATGACATCACCAACACTTTTAGTTTTCTCCTTGCTTTGGTTCCATAATGAAGTGGAAGCCTTGACCTTCCACTCAAATCTCATTAGAAAATGATTCAAGTTAGTTTTCAAGACTTTTTTAGTTATATTTCTAGGTATTCAATTCTATCTTCACCCTAAACATTTTCATTAGACTATTATCATCCATTAGTGTGCCTCTAGCGAATGTCCACATTCTTCTAGCATGCTAGTGTTTGTAGGCACTCTCGCATAATCCTCAAATTATTCCTAACTAGGGTGTGACGGTTCCTTAACCTTTATTTATTCGTAACCTCAACCTCACAACCTTCCCTATTTCCCCTCATCTTAACCCTGATTTAATGAGATAGAATCATCCTAAGCACCCTTCCATCTAGAAATTTTGAACTTGCTACAAGAAGGCCTCATTTAAGCCTCAACCCTCCATACTCCAACTAAATACTAAGGTTACTCTATCCAAACATGGAGATTAGATGAATGGATAGGCCTTAAATGACTCAACCAATAGCTTCACATCATACCTCCATACTTACCCTAGTCTCACACAAGATCAACATTTATTCCTAACCAACAACCACTTTGTAGGAATTGCTCAATATTGGTGCCAATCTCAACATGTATAAGTGACAATCTATATTGAGATTAATGATGAAGACACCTCCAAATCTACTAAAAAGAGTATCACCATTTGGAAGGCATTATGTGAAGTACTCCACCAATGTTTTTACCCTCTAAGTTACCTAGCCAATCTATTGCCCAAATGGTATTGGCTTTGTTAAATACTTGAGAAGATAATGCAACAATATATAGTGGTTTTCGCTCGAATTTTTATTCAACTCTATATTAAAAATCCAAATGAGGTATTGATTATTAAATTTAATTTTATCTTGTTGGATTTTGTTAATTTTGAGGTCATTTTGTTTGAAAGTAAGTCCCTTGACCAAGTATTCCAACATGCCTCAACTTTTGAATGCAAATTTAAGTGGTTCCCTAATTCCTAACCCTCTAAAATCCCTAACTCTCACACCAACCCAAACCATCGTAGTGCTCCCAATAGTCACAAACCTTTTACTCCTTTCTTGCAAAACCATAAATTTTTTAGTACTTTTCTTCGAGCCACAACCAATGGTGTCACTACCGTTAAACGTACACCCACTCTGCAACATATTGAAATTCTTTTAAACATTAATTGTCATCCTATGCACTATGTATGGGTTAATTATATTCCAAATTGAAAGACCCACTCACATATCCCTCCTCTCAAATAAATTTTGAAACTATCTCTTTACCAAACCCTAGCATTTTTTATCCCTCTCTCTGTTATGAATATAATTCATAACAAAATAAATAAATATAAATAATATAAATACTAAGTAATCAATTAGTGATTATGTTAAGAAGTCATTAGTTAAGTGAAAAGGCATGTCTAAAAGACATGCCCGATCATGAAAGGACACCTGCTTAGGTATATATATGCAGGTCCTCATTGTAACATTCATCACTTATACATTTTTATATATAATAAATTATTATTACAAAATAGCTCTTGTGTTTTTTTACATTCAAGCCTACAAGATATTAGTTTTTAATGCTTTAGTCGTATCAGAGGCAGCTTCTGACTAGTGACACCCACTATGTCCTGCTGGCCATCAGGCCCTACGGCCATGGCACAAAATATAAGCATGCGGGTCTTTGAACGTTGTTCACCGCACAATGTGCCATTACGTTCACATCCTGAATGTGTTGAACAATTTAGTAAAATTCAAGAAGCATTTTAGCGTTTAGAAAAATCATTTGTAGAAGTTAAAGCATGTTAAAAGGAAATCAATAATAAGGAAGATAATAGTGGCAATGAAGAAACGAAACTACGTGAAGGAGGAAAAGAAGATTTTGCAAAAAATGATCAAGATAATGATTCCGATGAAGCTGATATAAATCAAGATGAGGATTATCTTGAGAAACAAGGAGATGTACAATATCATAACAGTGAGGAAGATGTTGAAGAAGACATTGATGATGATGAAGAGAAAAATGTGGAAGAAGAAAAAAATCATGTTAAGGTGTCGAGAGATATTTTGGAGGGTCTCATGGCTCGAATTGTAAGCTCAGAGAATACAACACATCTAAAGGAAGTGCTGGAGGAAGTGTCACCTCCGACCATCCTTGAAGCTTCATGTGAGAGTGGGCAAGGGCTATGAACTAATATGACAAATGAAACAACAAAAATTGTTGCAGTAAATTCCTTGACTGTTTCAACTTCATCTGCCATCACGAGAGCACAGTCTATTGTTTGCAATGATACTAATTCAGGAGCACAAGAATCACATGGCAAGAATGAACCCCAAGCAATGGGTAAATCCATCAAAGTGTGTGATGATGTTGCAAAAAATGAGATGGCAATATCATCCTTTAAACAAAGTCTTTCGGTAGAAATCACATGAGAGAATTTTTTTGGCCGACGCATTTCGAACCAACAAGTGTGGTTCATCATCAGGACCAGATGAAGAGGCAGACCATGACAAAGGCTTAAATAGAGAGCAATGTAGAGACATAATTTCAAGTAACGGCTATATTTGAACAATAATGTTTAAATTATAATAGTAATTTATTCATGTATTAAAAACAAATATTATTAAGTAACGGCTATATTAAACGGCTAGTTTTTGAAAAAAATATTTAAATAATGATATTATTTCATTAATTTATTAAAAATATTAATAGGTAAAGGCTATATTAAACGGCTAGTTTTTGAAAAATTATATTTAAATTAATTTATTAAAACCAAATATTACTAGTTCTTGAAAAATAATATTTAAATAAGGACATTAGTTTATTAATTTATTAAAATATTAATATGTAACAGCTATATTAAACTACTAGTTTTTGAAAAAATATTTAAATAATGATATTATTTCATTAATTTATTAAAAATATTAATAGGTAACGGTTATATTAAACGGCTAGTTTTTGAAAAATAATATTTAAATTAATTTATTAAAACTAAATATTACTAGTTCTTGAAAAATAATATTTAAATAATGATATTTAGTTTATTAATTTATTAAAATATTAATATGTAATGGCTAGTTTTTGGAAAATAATATTTAAATTAATTTATTAAAACCAAATATTACTAGTTTTTGAAAAATCATATTTAAACTGTGATATTAGTTTATTAATTTATTAAAAACAAATATTAATAAGTAACCGCTATATTAAACAACTAGTTTTTAGAATAAATAATCAAAGTTAAACTTTAAAGGAGGGGAGTCAAAAATTATAAAAACGAGTGAAGACCTTAATCGAGACAAGATCATTTGATAAATAAAATAATTAATGGAAATAAAATAAATTAAATTAAAAATAATTAATTGGAAAAATAAATAAAATAAAACAAAATATGCACAAGTCGATATATATGTATATGTATATGTATATGTATATGTATATGTATATATATATATATATATATAGATATATATATATATATATATATATATATATATAATAAAAATAAAAAATAAAAACATATATGTGTGTGTGTGTCTGTGTGTGTGTATTCCAAAGAAAAATAATCAATAAATAAAATGGGGTCAACAATAAAATATGGGGCTCAGGCCCATTAAACAATTAACAAAAATACTAAAAGGAGTTATGAACGAATAAGATGATAAAATACATAAAAAACATTAAGGATATCATCCTTGCCTGTAGTTCCTCCTTTAGATGCAATAGAAACACATGTAATGGATCGAGATGATGATGTGAGGGCAATTGCAATAGAGTCCTTGACACCTGCTGCGTCAATTGTGGTCTCCTTCGTTAGTGGGATGGTCAATACCATTCTTATGAAGCTATGGGATATTCTACTTGATCTTGATGATCTGAGTCCCTCCACTTGTAGCTTGATGCATTTGCTGGTAGAGTTGTATTCACAATCAGAAGTGGTGCCAAAAAATTTAGGAGCCATACTACCAGTGCAGAGGCAGATGATTGACCTAAATGAAGCAATTCAGCTTGATGACCGAGGAGATGGTGCAAAAGTTGATGATAACCTATACTTACTATAAAGTTTGGCTCCTCGCCTATGGCCCTTTATGAGACACAATATTTCATCAGTCCGCCATTGTTAAACACACATGGACAGCAAACAATGTGAAAGATAAATCAGTGAGTTCTATCTTTTTTATTAACAGGAGATGTACATTTATAATACAATGTTGTGACTCTTGGGTTTCAGATCCCAAGGTCTCTTGGACTGCTTAGTCTTTTCGGCTTCCACACTAACCCTTTAGGATTAGGTGTCCAACATTCCCCCCTTAATCCGAAGGGTTATGTATGAGTCCAAGAAGAGAGATGTAATACAAAATGTGCAAAAATGCATGGCAGCACTAGGCTGAATGTGCTCTATGAAATGTTGGTAAAAAGGGCGGTGGTTTAAGGATGACCACCAACACTGGAACGCTTAGTGTAGTTCCCGGAACTCTTCCAAAACTGGTAAGAAACTGAAGTTTTCTGCTAGAGGAAGTGATCCTATTGTTTTAAAGAGGGAAACCTTCAACCATAAAAGGGAGGTCTCACCCCGCATAAAAGGTAAAACTTCAACCTGAAAAGGGAAGTCTCAACCTGTGATGGTTTAAGGATAACCAACAACTCTGGAATGCTTAATGCAATTCCTGAACTCTTCCAAATCTGGCAAGAAGTTGGTGTCTTCTGCTAAAGGAAGTGTTCTCAATCTGTGATGGTTTAAGGATGACCAACAACTCTACAATTCCTAGAATTCTTCCAAAACTGGCAAGAAGCCGGAGTCTTCTGCTAGAGGAAGTGTCCCAGATTGCCAACTGAAGGCATGTTCAGGCATCTTTGTCTCTGTCTACAACTCTGAAACTGGTGTGGCAGGTTGTGGCTCAGGCTCGCTTGATGTAGCTTTGAAGCTTGTAGATGACCATCATTTCCCCCCCTGTCAGGTACACGGTGAGAAGATGGAGAAAACTCAACTGCAAGACTGTTCAATACTCTGGAACAAGTTCTGACATGTGTTTGGAATATCTTCTTGGCTGTTGATGCCCATTGCCAAGAAGCGATCCATCCAAGATGAATCTTTGTTCTTGCAGGACGTTTGTTTCTGAAGCATCTGTGTGAAGAGTGGCTGGTTTTATGACAGTGCTTACATGGATGAAGATCAAAACAGTGACCTTTCAAATGGCCAACTCGGTCACAGTGTTGGCATTTCACAATCTGTTGTTTTTGTTGTTGTTGTTGTTGCTGTGGAAGAGGGGCAGAGTCTGGAACAGCTGAAGCTGAACTGTCATGAAGAGCAGGTGAACTGTCAAGAATGAATCCAGCACTCTGAAACTGAATGGGCTTGGCATAGTCTGGAATATGAAAGGACAAGTCCTTGTCATATCCAAGACCATTTTTGTGCTTGTTGTGGACAAGCTGTTCCCAAGGTCTGATGATGGGCTTGGGAAGTGCAGACTGAGTTTTTGCATCTGCGTATACAACTGCTGCTTTATTTGAATGAATTGTACCATTATTAATATGCTGCTGATGGGTGGTTTTCTCAATGTTCTAAACAGAAACAGGTTCAGAATGGTGTCTATTTTGATGTAGCTCTTCTTGCTGTAGCTGTGATTTAAGCTGCAAAAAATCGATTTTTTCTTGTGCATCATGCAGGCAGGTCTGAATGTCACAAAGAGTGTCTTTGCTAACATTTACCTTCCCACCAATAGTGGAGTGTATTAGTGTATTCAGTAGCTCTAGTACATCATCAAATCTAGCCATTTTCTCCGACTATAATACCTTGCGCTTGAATAAACTCATTCTTGTCAGCACTTATTGCTCAGTCTTTACCAAGATGAGCTTTAACAGAAAAATAAAATTTCCAAAATTACCAAGTGCAATACAGGACTGATATCAACTGAACCATGGCTTCACCAGTTCATTGAGAAGAATAAATGATGTCCCTATTGGAAACATTCATGAATAACGCTGTGAACAATCTTGACTTAAGGAAATGAGCGTCAGAAGTAAATACTCAAATCTGGTGCATGTGAACCTATATATACAACGATGGTCTCCTTCATATCAGATTTGTTGTCCCTCTTCATTCATTTGAAACATAGGATCATTGTACATTTATCCAGTTCGGTTTTGTGCTTGGTACTTAGGAAATTTGTCCCATCTTCTTATAAAGAATTTGGCTCTCCTCCACAACAAAGATAGAGCTTTCTCTGGCACCTGGTTCAGCCTTAATATTCTCTGAAAAATGCACAAAACAACCTTGGGTACAATGAGAAACCATACCTCAATGCTCCGACTCTTTAATCTCTACGACTTCCTAATCAATGCGGCCATGATACCTTGAAATTCTGAGCATAAATAAATCTGAAACAGGCTCCTTATTTGCACATCCTTGGATCTGAAAATGACAATCACCATATATTTAATATCAACGAGTGCAAGCTCCTCAACTACTGGACACAATGACTTCAATATCAACTGATGGTGGTAGAAAATCTTCTTGGAATTTGTACTCTGAATGATAAATAGCTCAGCCCTCCTACTGCTGGTGAAAAACAATATATTCGACCCTCCTATAGGCTGATTGGACTCCTTCCCATGGCACTGTCACAACAAAATTGGATCTGGAAATTGCAGTGCAAGATCTGGTGCAAATAGAGCAAGTTATTGTGCAGGATATCCTTTTAAATATGGTGCAAATAGAGTAGTGAAGCAACCTTTAATTTCGGCCCAACCATTGAGAATAAATCAAGCTCCTTGCTGAGATTGGATACACGACCTGCCTGGAGATGGAATGTAGCTGTAAGCAAATTAAAACGCCAATGTTGGAGCCCCCATTCTCAGATATAATAATAATAATGATTGGAGATTACATTTGCGACTCTCAAGTCACGAAATTTTGCTTCGTCCAGTTTTTAGTGCCGTCAAAGATTTATTGGACTTCGTTTGTTTTCCACTGTTTGGCAATGTTTTCTGAAATCGGATCATCAGGATTGGGAGCACTCAACAACGCTTGGATGCTCAGCAAAACTGTTCGAATTTGAAGAGCAGGGCTCCATTTATCCTTTAGAATGTCTTCAACGCATCAACGCATTTGTAACGCCAGTTGAATCAGCGATGAGGGGCGAAGTTGCAGATGCAAATGGTGCAGAGATTTGAGTCCTCGAAGAGCAATGGACTGCGGTTTGTCGGGTGTTTCTTCTTGGGATTTGATACTATAGGCAGACAAAGCAATGATACATTTTTTGAATATAAAAAATAATAAAGCAGATATATTTCTCTTGCCAAGACCCCGGTAAAGTATTTTCAGCTTCTATACAGAGAGAGATAAAGCACTTCCTATGAACAGCTCCAGAATCTCTTAGGGTAAAACAGATTTCCTAGAAATCCTTGAAGCACATTGCATACATTCCATTTAACTGATTACCGAGCTTTCGCCAATTTCGCGATGCGTTACAGCGAGCTCAATGCAACCCCAAAGCCGTTATTTCTTTAAGAAATTCGAAATACAGAGGATGGAGCGGCAGTCATCTATACTAAGTGACAGTATAAAAGCAATGAATGTGAATTCTAACGAACCATGAGGGAGGAGCAGCGTCAAATCGTTGTAGAAAGTGGGGTGGAGAGTTGTCAAGGGATGCTGATCCAGATGCTCGTTTGACTGCAGGAAATAACCGATACAGTCATGGAGGTACAGCGTTGGCAGTGTATGCGCAGAGAGGGGCAGCGTGAACGGTGTATTCAGGCAAAAAACGTTACATGCATCTCTGGGCAGCGACAGAGGCAAAGAACGTTAGATGCGTTGGCATATGGACAATTCAGGCAGATGCGTTGTCAGGTCAGAGGACAATTCAGGCAGATGCGTTGTCAGGTCAAAGGCAGCGTGTCAGGAGCGCTGGAAAAGAATATGGCAGAGGGCCAGGACTGACATGACATGCACATAACAGGCCACAGAAAAACAAGCGGCTCTGATACCATGTTAAACACACATGGACAACAAACAATGTGAAAGATAAATCAGTGAGTTCTATCTTTTTTATTAACAGGAGATGTACATTTATAATACAATGTTGTGACTCTTGGGTTTCAGATCCCAAGGTCTCTTGGACTGCTTAGTCTTTTCGGCTTCCACACTAACCCTTTAGGATTAGGTGTCCAACATTCATGTTGCAATATGTACTTTGGAGTGACTTCTTAAGGCCGGAAGTAAAGGGAATTCGCTTACTGGCAGGATTGATAGCTATCTTAGGGAATGCCCTAAGAATTGTCTTCCAGAATCTGCTTTTGGAATCTAATGAAGCTATTTTCCAATGCTTTAAGCAAGCTTGGTGGCTTTTGCTTCAGTGTCCATGGGAGGAGTTGACATTGGATGAAAATTGTTATTTTGATTCATGGTTAAAGCTTTCAACCACCCCTACTAAGTCTCCATTGGATGCATCCAAAATGTTCTCACCCATGTCTCTTCCAAGAAAAATTCAATATAAGGTAGCTGCTAAATTGAGAGCTGCAAAAGGAGAAAGTCTGAACCTTGTAAACTTTGCTATAAATGCTGAGAAATAAGTTCCTATAAACGAAAAAAGTTTTGATCACTCAAATTTCATAAAGATATATGTTGGCGCAGATGTGGAACAATCAGTGACTTGTATGAGAGTTGTTACAGGATCTGCAGTGGGAGTCCTTGTAGCAAATTTACCACAACCACTATATCAAAACGTTGTAGATTCATTGATGGAGCATTTAACATCATAATTTGTTGTTCAGTGGCAAGTTGCATCTATTGTTCTTGTGTCATGGTTTAAAGAGCTTTGTGGATATATCCCTATGGAAAGAATGGACTTTGCAATTGATGCTGAACTTTCACGAACCTATGCAAAGATGAGAGCAGAGGTTGCTCCACTAATCCAAATTGCAGATGCCTCTGCTTCTTCCACCTTCGAACTTCCCTGCCGCGGTTTTAAGATTTGTCGTATACCCTTCCACTATTCCATTGTTTTTAATGGTTGACTAACGTTGTGTAATACTTGTCGTTTCCACCACTCCCCGCTGCCTTATTACCTGCCAAACATCATAACCTTCGACAAATAGACGTTGCCCTAAGCCCATCGTATGGTTCCAATTGCAAGTTATATATATATATATATATATATAAGTTATACATATAATTTTAATATATTAAATTTAATTAAAAATATATAAATAAAATAAGACTATATATATTAAAAAAATCAGTTAAAAAAAAACAGTATTTAAATAAATAAATAAATAATAAAAATCACAAAAAAAGTGTTATATATATATATATATATATATATATATATATATATATATTAGAGCTATGGAAAAAAATAGAGTTATTTAAAAAATTAAAAATTAAAAATTAAAAATAATATTAATAAAAAATAAAAAAATTTAAAATTTAAAATTAATAAATAAATAAATAAATCGATAACCCTGGACTCAAACCAGACTTACCAACGAATCATAGAATATGAGCTACCAATGACGTAGTAGCTACCAATGATGTAGTCAAAGGAAGAAAGTATTAACAGTCAAGTGTAAAGAAGACATTCGCGCCATTCGTGGCAGATAAGAGATCAAGTCTTTTTTATCAACAAGATTTGAAGACAAAGCTTCTGAAGAAAGGGGCTATGTTATGAATATAATTCATAACAAAATAAATAAATATAAATAATATAAATACTAAGTAATCAATTAGTGATTATGTTAAGAAGTCATTAGTTAAGTGAAAAGGCATGTGCAGAAGACTACACACAACATTTGTCTAGTAAGACTACACACAACATACTCACATGGCATATAATCTACCTTGTTAGCACATTCAATACAATCATTTTCCAAATGGACCTAGGAAACACATTATTTTCCATTACACTAGAATAGGAAAAATAGTACAAATCTTCTAAGGGTCATAACTTTGTGTCTCGTACTTTGAAAGAGAAAAATGTTATAACATTGGAAGACTCTTGTGAGTAGAAGATGACGGTGACTTCAAAATAAGAAAATGATGTAATTGAGTTAAAAAAAAATCTAGTAATCTATAACTCATTATTTGTTCACTCCTTTGTTTATTCCTACATTTGTTTACTCTCCTAGTCATTGGGATTATTCTTATTTCCTATAAATATTTTTAAAAAAGTACAAAAACAATATGCATATTGTTAGCGCTTGAATTTGGCCTCAGGCTGAAAAAGACAAAATCCAAGGCAACATCAAACCACTTAGCCTCGTAGCTAGCCCTACGGGGCAGGAGAGGGCTCTCTCCGGGTCTATCTCGGCAAAAGGTCTTCAAAGGGCGGAGATGACCAATAAAGAACACTGATTTTAGGCTAGTAAACTGATACGGAAAGTTTGATTTTAAATTTTTTAGAGTTTTGTTGGAAAACTGAGCACAGCAATTTTGGGTGCGGGGATAAGACACAATTTTTGCAGAGATCTTTTTGGGGCAAGGTAGGCAATTGTCTTGATGCCTTTGATTTAAGTGAAGGGATAGGAATGACCGGTGAGGAGCTAAAGAGAGCAAGAAACCATCGAGAGTTCTCTTTAGACAGAGGAAAACATAGATATTAAGCAAACTTAAAGGCAGAGCATATAAATTATGAATTCTACCTTAACACTTCATTTACTTAATGTGCAGAAAAGAGAAGTAGGAAAATGATACACATAACACACTTACAAGTACATGAGAGAAGCACACCATCAACACAAAACACCACAGGAATCCCAAATAGTGTTGCAAAACCCTGGTCTTTCCATTGCCAAAATTGCAGAGATACAAAGTGTAAAACAGTCTAAGCTTATCCCTCAAGAGTCCAACCATGAAAATAACTAAGAAAGTACATAATATAGGCACGCTAACACACTTCCTTGCCTCTAGGGGTCGAGCTCATCATTCTAGGAGTTGTTTCAACCAATTCTAAACTGAGCACTACAATCTAGGCAATCAAAACAACTTGCCTTTATAAGCTAGGAAACCAATTCATTCATTAATTATTTGCCATTTTACGAATGAATCTTCTAGAATAGTTAAAAAGTGTCATGTCAATCATGAAATTACATCAAATACATCAAGGGGGATGAAAATCCAACCAAAAAGTCAAAACTAGTCACTGCTGCATTTTCCTGTGCTGAAGATGCAAAACTGGCCAATTTCCCCAACGCGTAGCGCGCCTTTCAGGCCACTTTTGAGGCACTTTCCAACATCCAAATGAGGCACAAGTGGGCTTTCTGGAAAGTTCTAGATGTCTACTCTCCAGACCAAGTGGAATTTCTCAATTTGGTGGCCATTTGCCCCTCAAAAATTGCAATCTCCCAAGACTGCTTCATGTGTGTCCAAAAAGTGGCAGAAGGTCATTTTTTGCTTGTTTTTTGACCTTTTGGGGGCTCAAATCTTCATGAAACTTCTTGGCAGTGGCTGAGAAAGTGTATTTTTCCATGAAAAATCCAAAAATGCTGAGTTTTCCTGAAATGGACCTCCCCAACTTAAGGGTAGCGCGCGGCGCGCTACGCGTTGAGGGCAAAAACCTGTGTTTGGCACAAAAAATTCAAAATTGACCAAAATTGCTCCAAATTTCCTGAATTTTGAGCTGGAGGTGTATCATTGAGCACCATGCTCCCTCAAGGTAGCTTCAGCCAAAATTTGAAGCGGATCGGACCGTTTCCTCCGTTTTAGTGCCTTGGCCAAGCGTGCTTTAAGTACCTTCATTTTTGCTTTGCATACATGCATGCGGGCCCAATAATGGTTCTTCATGTGGCGGAGCATGTCTTTGTCCCTGTTTGCCTTTGCTATCAACCTCTCTAAATGTGTGTTCACCTGAATGAGCATAGAGCTTTGCTCCTTAGGTGTCAAATCACTGGGTCTCTTGCGAGCCAAGTTCCGGTCTTCTCGGATCCTCCGCAACTCATCAAGAGAGTGTTCATCCTCTAATTGCTTGTTGCGCTGCTCTAAATAAGTAATTGTCCAATTTGCCATCTCCAACTTTTGCTGCAACAAGTCATTTTCAGCCCTTAGTTGCTGGATGATCTCCTTTGACTCTAGGCTAGGAGAAATGATATCAAGGTCAACAACATCTATGCCTGGATCACCTGATGGCCCCTCATCAATCTTGGGCTGCTTGCCTCTCTCTTGTACCTGTGCTGCTGTCGAAAGCGAGGCCCCTTCCACCTGATGTGGAGATAACACTCGCTGTGCTGATGAAGAAGGCGAGACCCCTTCCACCTGATGTGGAGATAATACTCACCGTGCAGATGCAAATAAGACCCTGTGGCCTCTCTGATATGTAACATATGCTAGAGGAGTGCTGACATGTTCTGGCTCAGGAATATCAAACTTCTGTGAAGGCGCTCCCTCATCACGGACAACCTCGGGAGGTGGCTGTGGCACCATGAAGAAATCACGAGAAATGAAATCCTCCCAAGCAATACCCTGCTGTGCCAACTGATGCATCACTATGATCTCGATCAGTGCATAATGATATATACTTTTGAGCTGCTGTGCGGGATTCTTCCTTTGCACTACGGGCACCATCTTCTCTATATTTCGGCACATGAAAAATGGAATGTTCATCATTCGTACCCGGGTGAAATGCATCAACAAACGGATATGGTACGAATATAAATGTGAAAATCTGCCCTCACAAGTGAAATAGTGCATAATGAGCCTCATCAAGGGTGCATACTCATCCCTTAGGAATCTGAAAGGAAAAACAGCAGTAAGGTGCCTCATGCATCCAGGTTTGATGTATGGTTGATAATGAAATTTGTCTAGCAGCTTGCGCTTGGTCCATTCTTCCCCAACATTTGGTATCCCGGTGGCTTGAGCAATCATTTCAGGTGATAAGGTGAAATCTACTCCTGCAAGGTTAACATGGCCATTGTGCAAATGTAGGACAAACAAGCGGACCAGCTCTCTATGGTGTTGAATTTGTGAGATCCTCTCACAATATCCAAAGCATGATTGATATCGAAAACATGACATTGCAAGTGGACAAGCTTGCAAATGAGCCAATGAAGTGGGCTCCTCTCTAACATGCCGACCACCCTTACCACCCTTATGATTCCTCCTTGGCACTTCTACCTCTGGTGTTGAACCACTGTCATAGCTCTGCTCATAATCTGATTCGGTTTCTGACATGGTTATGAAGGCAAGATGACTGAAATATATTGCTGACTTGGCACCCAATTAATTGCTTTTTGACTTTTTCAAATGTTGTCACCAAGGGGACATAAATACAAGGGAATTGTTAGGGATAGGGGAACATGTGGGAATTAGGGAGAATAAACACAAAGAAGGAATTTAGGGAAAACAAACATGGGAAATTGCCAAATTATGGGATTTTAAAGAGAAGTAGGGTTTTAGGAATTAAATATGCTTTTAGGAATTTTAAAGAGGAGAATGATGAAATTTCAAGGGAAAATTTGAGGGAGAAAAGTGATGAAAATGAGGGAAAAAGGAATTTACAAAGGGCAACCTTGGACAGCAAGAGAAATTTAAAACCCTAGTGCCATTGAAACTTTAAATTTTCCATAACAAGAGAGGGTTTTGATTTATCATTTACATAGCATTTGAACACATTAATTCTCTTTTTCATTATGCAAAACCAAATTTAGGCATAGAGGAGAAGCCTACCTGCACTTTGCCTGAGAGAAAAGTCGTTTTGATGACTTGCTGGCAGTTTTTTTGAGCTGAATCCCCAACGCGTAGCGCGCCCTGCCCAACGCGTAGCGCGCCTCTGACGCGTAGCGCACTTGTAAATTAACACTGGAAAAGTCTGCCTGACGCGTAGCGCGCCCCTGAAACTGCTCGACTTGCTCAAGAACTCCTAAAATCGCCTTTGCAAGGTTACACTTAGCTTGTGAGAGGCAAATGAGTTTGCAAATGAGGAGTGACATGCTTTTATAGGCTTCCTTTTAATTTTTACTTGCCCAAAACCCACTTTGTAATGTTTTGAGTGTTGACACTTTTTGAATTAATTGGCTCTGACCTTTGATTTCATTTCTTTGAAAAATTGGTTGAAATGATGATTTCTTCTGAAAATTTTTGCAGGGATAGCTTCTAGGATGCTTTGGCAAAGGAGACCAAGGTTGCACTTCGAAATTTGAAGAATTTGAAATTTTGAGAATTTTTACAAAAATGAGATAATGACCTTTGTTTTCAAAAACATAATTTTTGAGAACAAAGTGAAAATTTAGCTGTACAATGATGAGAAACTTTGAAAAAATATTTAAGGAAGAACATCCCTCTGGCCTGCTGGTCCTTTATGACCTCTCAAGACAAAAATGGACTCAACCCTAGACCTAAGACCTTAAAACTTAAAGCAAGATGAATGACCCTTTGAGGACTTTATTTACTTGAACAAACCTAAACCAGCAGTGCCAAACAAGAGGGGAATAATGACACAAACTCCCTCCACCAGGATTATGGCATGCCTAATGGAATGCAACATGCTCACACTGATGGGACACCTAATCATGACATGCAAAGAGCTTTGATCTCTGGAGGAGGGCTACTAGACCGACTCTAACATTGGCTCCAATGGGGATGGTAGCTCCTTGGAGGTGCCAAGAACCGCAAACCTCTGGGAGAGCAGACCAGTGCTTTCAACCATTGGGCGATGGAGTCATTATTTACTCATTTGACACGAATTCTGACAGCTTTAATAACTGCAGATTTGACTGAAAATTGGACACAACTTTGACCCAAACTAACTCAATTGTGGACAGAAAATGGACTGATAAAAACACCTTGACAAACCTCAAACCAACCAATCTCCATCTTCAGAATTATAGCCTTCACCGTGGGCCCCAGACTGAGGATGAAAGATCAACACACACATGCGATAAAACAGAAGTAAAACGGTATATACAATGATGGTGACAAGAACAGAAAGTGCTCAGACATGGTACCTCTTCAGCAGCCGACCATTGATCGACCCTCCGGGATAATCATCTCCGTTCATTTCCTTGAGAAGAAAAGCATTTTGGCCACGATATGCTGCGATCTTATAGGGACCCTTCCATAAATTATCAAATTTGCCGTGCTTCCCTTTGTCTTCATTCCGAGCATCCCACTTCAAAACCACATCATCTATTTGGAAGTCATCTGATTTTGCTTTCCGGTCATAAATCTTCTTTATGCGCTCTTGCAATTTGAGAGTATTGTGAAGAACCTCCTCCCGTGTCTGCTGTAAATGAATCATTTGATTAATCCGCCTTTGCATGGGTTCTTCCTCACTATCAGCTTCTTGAAGCAACTTGACTACCGGAATAGCAAGCGAAGTAGGAAACACTGCATCTATCCCGTACACCAACTCAAAAGGAGACATGCCAATTGACTTTTTATGACTTACCCTATCAGCCCACAGTGCATTCACTAACTTTTTATGCTAGCTCTTCTTATTGATTTCCAGCAACTTTTTAATGATATTTACCAAGGACTTATTTGAAGATTCTGCCAACCCATTTCCTTGCGGATGGTAGGCGGTAGAATGCCCCAAGCTGATATTATACTTGTAGCAAAAATCAACCATTCTCTTTGATTTAAATGCTGCTGCATTATCTGTAATTAACTTACTTGGACAGCCAAAACGTGACAATATATTATTTTCAAGGAAAGAAATAATTACCGCATTTGTGGCCTGCCGGGTGGGAATGGCTTCAATCCATTTTGTGAAGTAATCTGTAGCTGTCAATATCCATCTAT